>OY728147.1:1704799769-1705424769 GCA_963277665.1 Viscum album | reverse complement strand
ACATGAACATGAGAACATGTAGAATATACTTGAAATTGGATATTTCTAGCCTAATGGGTAAGAGGAGTTGAGGAATGAAGAGAAACAAACTCAAAATAATAGAATAGTTGAGAAGTCCCATACAAAAATTCTACAGCTTATTGGCTATGAAACATTGTTTTAGAAAACATGAAAATGAGTGGGGTAAAGTGTCACCAATCCAGAAATTAGTAATAATATATAACAGGTCATAAAAAAAAGATGAAATGAATAACATTGTATGGATTCTTGAATTCTATACTACATAAAAGAGAACATGAAGGGAAAAAGATAGATGTTGAGAATTTTCATACCTTGTAGAGTAACTCCTAAAACATGAAGGTTGTGACCTTTGGGGCATGAGAAAAAATTTATAGGAGTAATAGAGAGGTAAGGAGGCCATATCTTCATTAATGAAGTACTTGGAATGAATTTAATGAATGAATGTGATAGTTTTTATAGTGAATGTGATGGAATTTTCTAATAATTTTTCATGGGCCACCTCATTAGAGGTATTTTCAAAACCATGGGCATGACCATAGAATTTTCCCATTTTATTAGACACTTGGGACACCTCACATCATAGATTTATATACACAAATTGACTAGATTTATTTCAACATTATTACATCATTAATAATGTCATTAACACACTAAAACTCAAAACATTATTTCCATTATCCACCAAAAAATCTATTGTTCAGAAAAATCCCTAAAATTCACTGTAACCATTTTCCAATGTGTATAATTATAAAATGAAATCCATTATTGAGAATAATTTTCTAAATATTATTAATTAAATTTTAAAAAAAAAATCATTCTTAATTAAAAAATTAGTTATATTTAAACTATATCTATTTTTATATAACATTGAAAAATTTACCATGATGTTATTATCTTAAATCAATATGAAAATAAAATGAAAATACAATTTACTATTCATTAGGGTCATATTACTATTAATAAGGGTATTTTACAATTCACCAAAAAAACAAGTTGGTTTCATCCGATTCTAAATAACCTTCTAAATAAAATTATAGATGACTGTTTTTCAAAATTAAAAACATAGAAGCATCAAAATTATGTTTAAAGGAAAGTTACAAATATCTACTAAAAAAAGTTCTCACATTTCAATTTTTATAAATCCATGCAGTGTTACATTATCTCCAACTTCTAGAATCATCATCTTGTCAATTTTATTTACTCATTAAAAATATCAGGGTAACATTCCATCATTGAATTTTTGAATTCCCTTATTGCTTCTAAAACCGTGTGGATTATCCATAAAAACTTTACCTTGTGGATTACATTATTCCTCAATACATATTCCATTAAATTGTGAACATGTATAGGTTTCTCTTCATAAGAAAGGTTTTTCTTTAGCTAAACTACTTAGGATGTCAAGACATGTGATAAATCTGGAAAATACATTCTCGTCATCGAAACCTGAAAAAAATTATGTACCAGAGGCAAACTCGGAGGAAACGATACTCTTTATGCAACTGGTACAACATTATATATTATTATAAAAGGACCTATTAAACATGGGTTTACCGTTCCATTCTTACGAAAATGCATCACACTTTTCCAAGGTGTGATTTTAAGGAAAGCATGGTCACCTACCTCGAATGAGAAGTATTACCTTCTATTATTTTAATAAATGTTTTCATTAATGAAGATATACTCATGTGATTTTGGATCATCTACACTTTATTTTCCATGTCTTCTACGAATTTTGGTCCCATCAACTTCCTCTCCACGGAATCGTCCAGAACTGCTGAGTCCAACACCGCTTCCCATAGAATGCCGCAAATGGTACCATATGTTTATTGGAATGAATACTATTATTATAAGATAACTCAACTAAATAAATATGTTGATCCCAATTTCCTTGATAGTCCATTGAATAAACTCGAAGAATATCCACCAATGTTTGAATATTTCATTCTATCTACCCATCTGATTGAGGATGAAAAATTGTATTTAAATTTAATTCGGTTCCCAACGACATCTGAATCATCTTTCAAAAGATAGAATTAATCCTAGGATCCCGATCAGATTCAATGGAAATTGTAACTCCATGTTAACTAATAATCACTTTGTGGAACAATCGAGAAAGCTTATCCAAATAAATTGTATCTCTAATAAAAAAAATTTGCAGATTTTTTCAGCTGAACAATAATAACCCAAATAAAATTATTACCTCGATAAGTCTTTGGTAGTACCACCACAACGTCAATGGATAGATTCTCCCATTTCCACTCTGGAACACGCAAAGGCTGAAGCACCCCCTTCGGTAACTTCCACTCTACTTTATCATGTTGAAATGTAAAGTGTTTCATAGTAAAATCAGCAATATCCCTTTTCATTCCATCCAACGAGTTATATTCATGAAGGTCTCAGTAACACATTGTACATCCATGATGAACTAAAAATGGAGAAATAGGAACAGCACACAACAAATATTTCTTTAACTATGAATCCCAAGGAATGAACAACCTTTTACAAAATCTTAATAAAAAATCTTTTTCAAGGAAAAATTCAAGCAAGTAACCCAATTTCACCAATTCTACCTTTTTTGTAGCTCATGGTCTTCCTTCCGCACATGATAAATTCTATCTGATAATGATGATTGCACTGAAACTAGAAACAAAATAGAAGTATTTCCTTCACAAACAACTTCTAATACAAAAATCATCAAATAATATTCAATGGATTATGTTCCAAAAGTAACATGATTAATGATGCATGATGATTTTTACTCAATGCATTTGCTACATTGTTTTCTTTTCCTAGATGGTAATTTATTGTGAAATCATAATCTGTTATCTGATCAATCCATCTTCTATACCACATGATTAATTACTTCTAAGGGAATGTATTCTTCAATCATCTATTGTTTTTATATATTTGAATGTTGGCTCCATATAAATGATGTCTCCAAATTTTCAAACCAAAAACCATAGCTGCCAATTCCAAATCATTTGTGGGTTAATTTAAATGATGAGGTTTATGTTGTCTTGAAGCATAAGAAAATACCTGATCCTTATGTATCGATAAAAAACCATGTCCCTTCATTGAATCATCACTGTTGATAACAAACTAATCCTTTCGAGAAGGCAAGTTAAAAACTAGAGCATTCACCAATCTCTTCTTCAGTTCCTAAAAAACATCACATTCTTCTATCAGAACAAATTTAACACCTTTTATGTTAAAGTAGTTTGCGGTCTAGATAACCGTGTGATGTTTTTAACAAACTGTCAGTAATAACCTACTAATCTATAAAACTACAAATATCTGTATCATTAGTAGGTCTTGGCCATTTATCCACATCTTTTGTTATGGTAGGATCAACTGTTATTCCATTCTTATTTACAATGTGCCCAATAAAATAAATCCGTTGCATCCAAAAATCACACTTGCTAAATTTTCCATACAGTTTATTTTTTTAATGTTTTAAAAACAACCATTGGATGTTTTTCATTCTCATGTTTACTTCAAGAAAAAAAATTTCTTCAATAAATAAAACCAGAAATTTATCCATGAACTCATGAAATATTCTATTCATATGATCCATGAATTGAGAAGGTGAATTAGTTAACCCTAATGGCATAACATCAAACTCTTAATGACCATATCTAGTATGGAAAACAGTCTTCAGGATGTCTTCATACATTACTTTAAATAGATGGTTCCCCAACCTCATTTTAACGTTTGAAAAATACTGCACTCCAGGGAGCTGATCAAACAAACCATCGATATAAGGCAAATGATACTTTTTTTAACATCATTTTCATTCAAGGATTTATAATTGATGTGATGTCTCATTTAACTATCTTTTTTCATAACAAAAAAAAACATGATCCCCCAAAGGTGAAGTGCTAGTTTAGATGAATCCTTTATCCAGTAATTCCTGAAATTGATTTTTTAATTCCAAAAGTTTTATTTTTCCATTTGATAAGGGGTTTTAGAAATTGGCTTTTCTTCATGAACTATGTCAATAGTAAACTCAACATCCCGATTAGGAATAACAGCAAGAAAAAATTCAGGGAAAATGTCAAAGTATTCATTAACCACTAGTACATCATTAATCTGGATAGTTCCCTTATCATCGAAAATATGACCAAGATAACTTTAATTCCCATTCATTGTAAATTTTTACCTTCCAGGTATGTTATTAATGGGATCCGTTCATTCTTGTACACAAACTGAAACCCTTTATGTAAAAAGACATCTTTTTCTCTACAATATCTCTTAGGATGATAAAAAATAAAGCCAATCCAAACCTAGAGTAACTTCAAAATCTACTAGAATCTAAAGAACATTGTTTTTTGGTAAAATCTATCCACTAATAAGGATATATAGATTTTTATAATTAATTTTTTCCACAATATTTCCTCCTTGTGTTTTCACAATTAGATCTGATTTCATTTCATGAGGTCGAATTACAATTTTTTTTTCTAATTTCTCAGACATAAAGGAATGTGTAGACCCTGAATCAAACAACACATTTGAGAAATATGTAAAAACAAGAAATTTTGGTGATAACACCTTATTTGATGGCTCAAAAGCTGCTAAAGTTGTTGCAAAAGATCTTACCAAATCATATAAAAGCGACCCAATTCCTTATAGTCAAAGCTTCTCACCATTGAATTCTCATTATTTTTCAGATCATTTTCCATGCACTCATGAGAAATGTGTCCAAAGTTCCCACATCAGTAGCATTTCCCCAAATTTACAAGATATTAACAAATATTACTTTTACCACACTATTCACAAGAAGGGAAATTCATTTTCTTACCTCCATACTTTTTTGAAGAGTTCTTCCCCATTGCCTCCCAACATGATCGCATCTTATTCTTGTCATCACGAGAAAAATATGTGTCAGCAAACTCCATCTCAACTATTTCAGCACAATGAACAAGATTCTCATAGCTTTTAAAATCCCGTGAGGCCAAAGCTCTTCACAATAAATATTTCAAACAATAGTAAAATCTATTAATTTTACCATCAATATACCGAGTTAAATCCAGTGAATACATGGATAATCTTGTAAAATAGCCTTAATATGATGCCACAGAATCATAATCATTCCGCATCAGTTCCCCGAATTTTTTCTACATTTTGATTCAAACTGTTTGGAGTAATATTTTTATATAAAATGTCTTTTAAAATCATCATATTTCAAACTATCATGATCATATATTTCTCCCGTATTCTTAACTAGAGAACCCCATTTATTATCTTTTCTATAAAGATGATAAATATCTAGTATTTCCTTTTGATGTTCTGAACATCGCATAACATCAAATATCATTTCTAGAGCGTTGATCCATCCTTTGACTATCACTAGATCTGCAGTTCCACTGAATAATGGAGGATATTGACTCATCAAATGATCCATAAAAGACATGTTTCTTCATGGTATATCATGTTATTCACTTGCATGGATACTACCCACGTTTATTTCTTGAGTCTACTGAGCCATTTCTTTCACAAACAGCTCAGTTTTGATTCCCATCATTTGGGGCTGTATATTTGCTTAGACAACACCATATTGGTGCCTTCCTACTTCAACTTATCTGTTTCTTCTTTAAGAAACCATTTTTTACAATCATGACATAGATGAATCAACATGGTTACCCATACATGCTACAACATTTCAAACTTCCATATTTTAAAAATCATTTATGGTTTTCTATAAATATCATCCCAACCCCTAAAGTTATCTAAACTATCCTATGATACCAACTATAAGGACCCAACCTTAAAACCTTACCTAATAATTAATTTTAGTCAAGAATATACAGTATTTAACATTGATGATATTTATGACTTTAGAGTTCTTGAAAATTTGGATTCCTTATATACATAACATACCACAATCATACAAGATAATTCTATTAAAAAAATTTTCCTTTTTTTTCAAAATATAAAAAATTAAAACCTAAATCATGATTAAATTGACAACACTCAATATCAAGAATCATGAATCCATTCATTCTATTACCCATCCTCATATCTTGTGAAAGACATTTTAAAATCATGGGATGAGTATAAAACTCATTAAGGGATATTAAGATGGAAAGCGTTAGTCAAGTGATAACATAGAAACTGACAAACCCCATAATCATAAAAACTCATATACATAAAACATAATGTAATTTTCTTGTTACATATTTACCACATCACTCTTACATTCACCCTTACACATGAAATAACCCTATGGTTAACTTCCATCTATCGAGTACCCAATTCATTGGAAAGCTATAAGAGGGCTCACCCATAATTTCATTACCTATATTGGGCTCAAACCGACATATCTTGAGTTATAATGGGCACAAACAAACATATATTGAGCTATAATGCGATCATCCAAACATAAATATTATCCAAGGAACATATCATGGTAATAAAATATATTGAAAATTCTATGAAACCACTCATGCCTTAAAAACAATCATTTTGAAATTTATTAAAGATATTTTTAAAAGTATTTTAAAATGAAATCCCCTTAAAATTTAATTGGAGTGATAATTATTAGAATAGAATAGTGTATAAATATACAATTTAAATACTTAGAATTAAACATAATTTAAAAACAATTCATCACACCAATAATCATAATACCACATAATGAATAATGTAGATGGTTAACCCAAAGAATTGAAATTGGATTAAGAATTCTCTTACCTCAGGTTTTTCTTTCTTAAAACAAGTTTAAACATGTTGTATTATAGTTAAAAGAGTGATATTAATATCATAATGAATCATATCTATGTTTATAATATCTTATATGATGATTTCATTACACCCTTTCACCCTAAATTTTTCTTTATTATGTTCAATACATAGTTTTGGGTGAATTTATTAAGATGAATTCCCCGATTGGTTAATGGTGGATATTCTTTAAAATCATTTTAGTGTTTCTTTGATAATAACGACATCATTTCTTTATAAATTTAATACATGTGTGAAAAATAATTATAGAACCACAGATTAGACATAATTCATATATTATAACATGGTTCTACTATAAAAATGGTTTCATGGACAAACATGAAACAATTAATGTAAATTGAAATCACATCGTCTACAATGTCGGTAATTCGACACATCAC
Source organism: Viscum album (assembly GCA_963277665.1). NCBI lineage: Eukaryota > Viridiplantae > Streptophyta > Magnoliopsida > Santalales > Viscaceae > Viscum > Viscum album. The sequence continues at coordinate 1,705,417,630 of OY728147.1, read as the reverse complement.
AGAGCATGTTTTTATTCCAAGAATAAGTGGGAGATGATAAGAATAATGATGAAGAATTTTCCATGAACATTAGAAAGTTCAGAATATAAATTATTTCTTGATTTTCATGCCTTCTGGTTAAGGGGAGTTGAGAAATGAAAAGAAGGGAAACGAAAATAAAATAATAGTTGAGAAATCCATTACAAAAATATTGCAACATAACAGATATGAAATATGGTTTTAGAAAACATTAAAAACAGAGGAGAAAAGGTCTACCCATCTAGAAATAAATAATAAAACATAATAGAGAAATAATAATATGAAATGAATATTATATTATGCATTCTTTAATTCAATACCACATAAAAGATAACATGAATGGAAAGAGAAAGAAGATGATAATTTTCTTACCTTGTAGAGTAACTCATAGAACATGAAGGCTGAAACCTTGGTGGCTTGAGGAAACATTGGGAGGACTAATAGAAATATAAGGAGTCCATATCATCATTGATGATGGATTTGGAGTGAATTTAATGATGTAATGGGTTGATATTTTTAAAAAACTGAGGGAATATTTTAATAATTTCATGGGACACCTTATTAGTGGTATTTGAAAAACCATGGGCTTCCCCATGGTATTTTCCCAAGGTATTATCCAGTTGGGAAACCTAACAACATAGTTTACTATACACAAGTATTCAGATATATTACATTATTATAACATCATTAATGTTGTCATTAACACACTGAAACTCGAAATGGTATTTTTACTATTCAATGAAAAATTTATTGTTTTAGAAAAACCCCAAGAATTAATACTAAACATTTTCCGACATGTAGAGTTCAAAAATGAACTCCATTTTATGAAAAGAATTTTCGAAAAATTGTTAAATAATTTTTAAATTTAATCATTCTTAATTTTAAATTTAACAATTTTAAAACTACAACTGCTTTTATATCACAATGAAAAACTAACCAAGCTGTTATTATCTTAAATTCATAAGAAAATAGAATAATGAAACAATTTCATATTTATTAGGGTCATATTACTATTAATAATACTATTTATAATTGTACATTACAATTTACCAAAAAAACAAGATTGATTAATCAGACTATAAATAACCTACTGAACAAAATTAGGGATGATTGTTTTTCAACATTCAAAACATTGAAGACACCAAATTATGTTTAAATTATAGTTATAAATATATACATAAAATAGAGTTTCATCAATTTCAATTATTTAAACCATGGGGTGTTACATGAATGATATTTTTTATATGTTAAAAATATTGAATATTTCTTGATTAAAGAGGGATATCCCTCGATATGTCCCCGGTTTTGACAAAATTATGAGTTGACTATGATATAGTGTTTTTCACAATGAATTTTTTATCAAGATGATGTCTTATGTTATATTTTTTAGATTTTACTCGAATTATTTATTTATACACTATATTTTATAATTATATATTTTATATTTAGAAGAAAGAATGTTTTAATTATTTTTTCATTCTTCTCAATGTATTCACATATTTGAAATGTGATATCTAATATCCAATTCATTTTTTTGGGGAATATAATGTTTATTTTGTGACATTGCATCAAAAAATTTAGACATTGAATAAAGAGAAAAATATTTTGGATGAGTCATATGGATAAATATATAAATATTTCAATGATAAAACCCATGATTTCATGGTATCAATATTTTTAAAATATCATAGATAAATAATTTTAGAAGCAACACCCATCTTAACCATACATAGAAATATTATTACAAAAATAGATGTAAAAATGTGTTAAATTACTAGGATTAACTCAATTATTAAATTGATATATACTAAAATATTTTAAAATTTAAAAAACTTATTTTATAGGATAATATAAAAATAAATTAAATGTGATGCATTAAAAGTTATATACTTTCTAAATATAGTTTTATCACCATTTAATTGAACAATTTATTACAAACTAATTTGTGCCACATTTATAAATTCGATTTTCAAAAATAAATATCATTTATTAGATATGAATAAATTTTTTATTGTTGTTGATTTTTTATATTTTTTTGATATCTATCATTTTGGATAAATAGTGAAGAACATTGTATTTTAATTTAGAACACTTTTTTTACAAAAAAATGTTTATATTATAAAATTATATTTTTAATTTGTTTGAATGATTAATTCGATGAATTTTATAACATTTAATCCAATTTAGGTAATTTATATAAATTTTACATTGAATTTGGCTATAAAACCGTTGGAATATTTTGACTGTTTTCACATTAAAAACATGTTTTCTCGCACCATCAATGATATTAATTTTAAATCAATATTACTATAATTTAATTTAAGTTTTTTAGTAAATGGATTAAAAATTTGTAATCTTATTATCCCAATTTATTAACTATTATTTGAAGTTTGAAGTATAAAATAACAACTGAGAAGGGGGGGTTGAATTAGTTGTTCACTTTTTATATGTTTCAAAACTATAACAACCATAACCCCAACCACATGTTATGATTTCATTCCTTATCAACCAATAAAAAATACTTAAGCATACAACAATATTAATGCATCTAAGGCACACAAAATTTAAAAGGATCATCCACAATGTGAGAACCTCTTTTCTTACCATGGCCACTCCTATGATGTCTGTATACTTACCATGCCCGATTTATAGTTTGTCCTTATAGACTTTTGTATTTCCTTCAAAAAACATTACAACATATACCACATGGTTTTTTATTATTTCATACTCATTACATTATGATAATAATTTTTTGATAAGGACATGAGGAAATCATTTCATGCCTTTCCATCAACTTCAATATTTCTCTTACCAACATTCATTATAGGAGCATCTTTATCAATAAGTGAAAAACTGATAGTTGCAACATCAAAAAAAATCAAGCCCAAGAGATATGAGAGAAGGAATTGTCTTATTTTTCCATCCATAAAAATTCTCTCCCTATAATTTTGGAATTTCTATACTATTGAAGGAATAGATATTATCCATGAAAAGGATTAAACAAGGGATCCTCTCTTTAATACCACTTGATGTTCAATGTATTGAATAATAACTGAGAATGAGGGGTTGAATCAGTTGTTCACATTTTATATGTTTTAAAACATTAAGAAAAATTACCCCTACAACCTATTAAGATCTATTTTCTTATCAACATTTAACAAATAATTACTCCGACAATAATAGTAAACAATGTAATGCACACATGATTTAAAAGGTTCGACATCAATGTGAAAACCTATGTTCTTACCATATCCACTACCGTAAGTCTTTGGAAATCCATTATATTGAAAAAGTGAATAAAAATTGTGTCAACTCCCATTGACACCATATATTTTTATAGGAAATATTTTATTGACTCTTATGCGTTTACAGTGTTTTCATAATGAAAAATTGAGCTAAACACAAGAATAAAAACATTTCTGAATCTGCTCCTCAAATGATCTATCTGAATCCTCAGTCTGATTTGGCTAAGTCTGATATTGTTTGTACGGTACAAATGGTTATGATTTTTTCATTCCATAAACACTAAAAGAAAACTTCTTCAATATGTTGGGAACCTTCAACTTGAAAAACTCGAGTGCTCTGCCATTTCTATGTGTGTAATATTTAAAAATGAGCAAATGATCAGAGAAAATATTTATAGTCATCTCGGAAAACAATGGAAGGAAACATAAAAATCATCCCCGCATCCTCAAATCTCAAAATTCCTAAATTTGGTCACATATAATTGTCAATGTATGAATTTTGAAGCTTCCTTAAATTTCTTTGAGATTTATGCAATGTTGAAATTTTGGGTTGATAATTCTGAATCTTGATTCAGATTTTTCCGGAAGCATAGTCAGAAATGTGGTTCATATTTTTTAAGAAACATACTCAAAAAACTTGTTCATTTTTTCTCAGAAACATTATTAGAATGGTGGTTTAGTTTTTCTCACAAATAAGATAAGAAATGTGGATCAGTTTCCCTGAGATACATGCCTACATGAGTAACAAGATTTGGAAAAACATTAGAAAAGTAACCCAATTCCTTATAGTCAAAGATTTTCACCATTTAATTATCATTAGTTTTCATATCATTTTCCATGCACTCCCGAGACATGTGTCCAAAGTTCCCACATCAGTATAATTTCCCCAAATTTACATGATATTAACAAAGATTACTTTTACCACACTTCTCACAAGAAGGGAAATTCATTTTCTTCCCTCCATACTTCTTTGAAAAGTTCTTCCCCATTACCTCCCAACCTGATCGCATATTATTCTTGTCATCACGAGAAAAATATGTGTCAGAAAACTCCATTACAACTATTTCAGCACAACGAACAAGCTTCTCATAGCTTTTAAAATCTCATGAGTCCAAATCTCTTTGAAAAACATATTTCAAACCAGAGTAAAATATATTAATTTTACAATCAAAATCTCGAGTTAAAACCAGATCATACATTGAAAATCTTGTAAAATTTTCTTCATATGATGCTACAGAATCATAATCTTTCTTCATCAGTTCCACGATTTTTTTCAACAATATGATTCAAATAGTTTGGAGAAATATTATTCCATAAAAATCTCTTAAAATCATCCCATTTCAAACTGTCATGATCATATATTTCTCTCATATTCTTAACTAGATAACCCCATTCATTATCTTAACTAAAAAAACGATAAATCTCTTTTATATTCTTTTTGATGATCTAAACATTTCATAACATGAAATATCATTTCTAGAGCCTTGATCCATCCTTCGAATATCACTGGATTTGTGGTTCCACTAAACGATGGAGGATGTTGAGTCAAAAAATGATCCAAAAAATACTTGTTTCTTCATGGTATATATTGTTATTATCTTTCATGGATACCACCCCCATTTATTTCATGAGTCAACTGAGCCATTTTGTTCACAAACAGCTTAGTTTTGATTCCCATCATTTCGGGCTATAGATTTGCATAGACATGAGCCTATTGGTGCCTTCCTAATTCAGCTTCCATGTTTAATATTTGAAAAACCATTCTGTACAAACATGACATAGTTGAATCAACATGGTTACCCATAAATTCTATATAATTTCAAACTTTCATAGTGTAAATATAATTTATGGTTTTCTATAAATATCATCCCATCCCCTAAAGTTATCTAAACTATCCTATGAAACCACCTATAAGGACCCAACCTAAAAACCATACCTAATAATTAATTTTTGTCAAGAATATACATTATTTAAAATTGAAGAAATTTATGACTTTAGAGTTCTATAGAATTTTAATACCTTATATACATAACATACCACAGTCATACAAGAGGATATTATTAAAAACGATTTCATTTTTTTTCAAAATATAAAACATTAAAACCTAAAGCATGATTAATTTTACAACAGTCCATATCAAGAATCTAAAATCCATTCATTCTCTTACCCATCCTTATATATTATGAAATACATTTTAATATCATGGGATGAGTATAAAACTCATTAAGGGATATTAAAATGGAAAGCGTTAGTCAAGTGAAAACATAGAAACTAATAAACCCCATAATCATAAAAACTCATATACATAAAACATAATGTAGTTTTCTGGGACATATTTACCATTTCACTCTTACATTCACCCTTACACAAGGAATATCCCTATGGTCAACTTCCATCTCCGGAATACCCAATTTATTGTAAAGCTATAACTAGGCTCACCCATCATATCTTTAGCTATAATGGGCTCAAACCAACATATCTTGTGATTTAATGGGCTCAACTGAACATATCTTGAGCTATAATGGGATCATCCAAGTATACATATTATCCAAGGAACATATCATGGTAATACAATATATTGAAAATTCGATGAAACCACTCATGTCATAAAAACAATCCTTTTTAAATTTATTAAAGAGAGTTTTAAATGTATTTTAAAATGAAATCCCCATAAAATTTAATTGGAGTGAGAATTATTATAATAGAATGTAATATTAATATACAATTTAAATACAAAGACTTAAACATAATATAAACAAAATTCATCACACCAATAATCTTAATACCACATAATTAATAATGTAGAAGGTTAACCCAAATAATTGAAATTGGATTAAAAATTCCCTTACCCCAGATTTTTCTTACATAAAACATGTTTAAACCTCATGTATAATAGTTAAAATAGTGATATCAATATATTAAGGAATCATATCCATGTTTATAATATCTTATATGATCATTTCATTACACCATTTCTCCCATTAATTGTTATTATTATGCTCAATTCATAGTTTTGCTGTATTTCTTAAGATTAATTCAACGATTGGTTAATGATGGATATTCTTTAAGATCATTTTAGTGGTTCTTTGATAATAACGACATTATTTTTTTATAAATTGAAAACATGTGTAAAAAAAAATTATAGAACCGCAGATGAGACATAATTCTTATATTATATCATCGTTCTACTATAATGATGGTTTCATGACATGACTTGAAATAATTAATGTAAATTGAAATCACATGGTCCACGATGTTGGTAATTTGACACATCACAGACAATGTTTTTATTCCAAGAATAAGTGGGAGATGAGAAGAATAATGATGAAGAATTTTCAATGAACCCGGGAAAATTCGAAATATACATGATTTCTCGAGTTTCATGCCTCCTGGATAAGGGGAGTTGAGAAATGAAAAGAAGGGAACAGAAAATAAAATAATATATGAGAAATCCCTTACAAAAATTTGGCAACCTTACATATTTGAAACATGGTTTTAAAAAACATTAAAAAGATAGGAGAAAAGGGATACTCATCCAGATATGAATAATAAAACAGAATAGAGAACGAATAATATGAAATTAATATCATATTATGGATTCTTTAATTCAATACCACATAAAAGAGAACATGAATGTAAAGAGAAAGAATATGATAATTTTCTTACCTTGTAAAATAACTCATAGAACATGAAGGTTGGGACCTTGGTGGATTGAGGAAACCATGGGAGGTCTAATTGAAATATAAGGAGGACATATCATCATTGTTGAGGGAATTGGAATGAATTTAATGAAGTAATGGGTTGATATTATTAGAAAAAATGGGGGAATATTTTAATAATTACAAGGGACACCTCATTAGTGGTACTTGAAAAACCATGGGCTTCCCCAGGGTATTTTCCCAAGGTATTATCCACCTAGAAAACCTAACAACTTAGTTTACTATACACAATTCCACAAGATATATTACATAATTATAACATCATTAATGATGTCATTAACACAATGAAACACCAAACAGAATTTTTACTATCCAACGAAAAACAAATTGTTTTAGAAAAGTGCCAAAATTTCACACTAACCATTTTCCGACATGTAGAGTTCAATAATGAACTCCATTTTTAAAAATAATATTTTAAATATTATTAAATAATTTTTAAATTAACTAACTCTAAATTTAAAATTTTACAATTTTAAAACTATAACTGCTTTTTTATCACAATGAAAAATTATCCAAGAAGTTATTATCTTAAATCCTTAAGAAAATAGAATAATGATACAATTTATTATTTATTAGGGTCATATTACTATTTATAATACTATTTATAAGGGTATGTTAAAATTTACCCAAAAAATAAGATTGTTTAATTAGACTCTAAATAACCTACAGAACAGAATTAAGGATAATTGTATTTCATCATTCAAAAAATTGAAGAAACCAACTTATGTTTAAATTCTAGTAATAAATATCTACATAAAACAGAGTTTCATGAATTTAAATTTTTTAAACCAGGGTGTGTTACATGAATTTTTTTTTGATATGTTAAAAATATTGGAAATTTCTTGATTAAGGGGGGATATCCCTCAATATGTCCCTGATTTGGACATAATTATGATATGACTATGATATAGTGCTTTTTACAATGAAATTTTTATCAAGATGATGGCACGTGTTATATTTGTTGGATTTTACTAGAATTATTTATTTATACAATATATTTGATAATTATATATTTTATATTTAGGAGAAATAACGTTTTAATAATGTGTCATTCTTATTCGTGTATTCACATATCTGAAATGTGAGATCTAATATCCAATTCATTTTTTGGGGAATATAATGTTGATTTTTTGACATTCCATCATAAAATTTAGACATTGACTTAAGAGGAAAATATTTTGGATGAGTCATATGGAAACTATATAAGGATTGGAATGATAAAACCTAGGATTTCATGGTATATTTATTTTTAAAATATCATCGTTAACTTATTTTAGAAGCAACACCCAGCTTAACCATAAATAGAAATTTTATTATAAACTAGCTATTAAATTGGGTGAAAATAAAAGGATTAAATAAATTATGATATTGATATATATTAAAATATTTTAAAATTAATGAATCATATTTTTTAAGATGATATAAAAATAAATTTAATGTGATTAATTAAGAGTTACATATTTTCTAAATATACTTTTATCACCATATAATTAAACAATTTATTACAAACTAATTTGTGCCACATTTATAAATTCTATTTTAAAAAATAAATATTACTTATTAGATACGAATAAATTTTTTACTGAGGTTGAATTTTTTATATTTTTATGATATCTATCATTTTTTATGAATAATAAAGAACATTGTTTTTTAATTGAGAACACTTTTTTTCCAAAAAAAATGTTTAAATTATAAAAATATATTTTCTATTTATTTTAATGATTAATTAGGTGAATTTTAGAACATTCAATCCAATTTAAGTAATTTATATAAATTTCACATTGCATTTGGCTGTAAAAGCATTTGAATATTTTGAGTTTTTTCACATTAAAAACATTTTTTCTTGAACCATCTATGAGATTAATTTTAAATTAATACTTCAAAAATATATTTTAATTTTTTTAGTAAAAGGATAAAAAATTTGTAATCTTATCATCCCAATTTATTAAATAGTCTTTGATGTTTTAAGGATCAAATAACAACTGAGAAGGGGGGGTTTAATTAGTTGTTTACATTGTATATGTTTCAAAACTATAACAACCATAACCCCGACTACCTGTTATGATTTCATTCCTTACCAACCACTAACAAATACATAAGCATACAAGAATAGTAATGCATCCAAGGCACAAAAATTTAAAAGGATCATCCACAATGTGAGAACTTCTTTTCTTACCATAACAACTCCCTTGATGTCTGTATACTTACTATGCTCGATTTATAGTTTGGCATTATTGACCTTTGTATTTCCTTCAAAAAGATATTACAACATGTACCACATGTTTTTTGATTCTTTCATACCCATTTCATTATGATAATAATTTTTTGATAACGACATGAGGATATCATTTCTTGCCTTTCCATAAAATTCATTATTTCTCATACCAGCATTCATTATAGGATAATCTTTCTCAATAAGTGAAAAAAATTATAGTTTCATCATCAAATAAATCAAGGCCAAGAGATTTGAGTCAAGGAATTGTCTTATTTTTCTATCCATATTAATTCTCTCCCTCGAATGTTGTAATTTCTATACTATTTATAGAATAGATATTATCCATGAAAAGGATTAAACAAGGGAACCTCTCTTTGATACCACTTAATGTTCAAAGTATTGAATAATAACTGAGAATGAGGGGTTGAATTAGTTGTTCACATTTTATGTGTTTTAAAACATTAAGAAAAATTACCCCTACAACCTATTAAGATCTATTTTTTTATCAATATTTATCGAATAATTAATCCTACAATAGTCGTAAACAATGTAAGGAACACATTTTATAAAAGTTTTGACATCAACATGAGAATATACGTTCATACCATGCCACTTTCATAAGTCTATGGAAATCCACTACAACGAAAAAGATAATAAAACGTGTGTCAACTCCTATTGGACACCATATATTTCTTTATAGGAAAGATTATATTGACTCTTACTAGTTTACAGTGTTTTCATAATAAAAAAATGATCTAAACACAAGAATAAAAAAATTAAATCTGCTCATCAAATACTTTGTTTGAATCCTCAGTATGATTTGGCTAAGTCTGATATTGTTTGTATGGTACAAATGGTTATGATTTTTCTATTCCTTAAACACTAAAAGAAAATGTCTCCAATCTGTTGGGAACCTTCCACTTGAAAAACTCTAGTTCTTCTCCATTTCTATGTTTGTAATATATACAAATAAGAAAATGATTTGAACGTATATTTATAGGCAACTCAGAAAACAAGGGCAGGAAACATAAAAATCATTCCTACTTCCTCAAATCTCAAAATTCCAAAAAAAATCACATTCAATTGTCAATGTATGAATTGTAAAGCTTCCTTAAATTTCTTTGACATTTATGCAATGTTGAAATTTTTGGGTTGATAATGGTGAATCTTGATTCTGATTTTTCTGGAAGCATTGTCAGAAAAGTGGTTCATATTGATTAAGAAACATACTCAAAAATTTGTTTCATTAATTTTTAGAAACATTATTAGAATGGTGGTTTAGTTTTTCTCACAAAGAAGATAAGAAATGTGAATCAGTTTCACTCAGAGGCATACCTAAAAATCTGGTTCTAAATTGTTCATATACTTAGTTCTAAATTTTTGAGAAATTTGTGTATGAATTTCTGAGAAATTAGGTTACGAAGTTTTCAGAAATTAGGTTCTGAACGATGCTAAATTCATGTTCTGAAATTTTCAGAAATCATGTTCTGATTTATTAATAAATTAGGTTATTAATTTCTTTGAAATCAAGTTCCAATTTTTTCAGAATTTAGGTTTTGAATTGTTCAAAAATTAGTTTCCTAATTGTTCATAAATTAGGGTCTAAATTTCTCAGAAATCAGGTTCTGAATTTTGTAGAATTCAGGTTTCAATTTTTCTCAGAATGTTGTTCAGAATTCTTGATCCATTTTTTCATAGAATTTTGATCAAAATTCTGGATCTGATTTCGTATAAAATGTTGCATAGAATTTTTGGATCCATTTTTAGAATGTTGCTATAAATTCATGATCTGATTTTTACAAAAATGTGGCTCATGATTTAGGAAACAATTTTTTCCAAAATATACCATAGAAATATAAATTTTAATTTTACCAGAATTTTTCTCAAAATTCTTGATCTCATTTCTTAATTAATTTTTGTCATTGAATGTTTCAAACCATAACACTATTTCTGCGACAACTTTTTTAATGATAATTTTCATGATTTGTAATAACATCATGATTAGTTACTTTCATAAACTCAAAAACATCTTTTATTCTCAGCAACTTCCTTCTAACGTAGAAAGATCCATTAATCTGAGCGACATCATTAATCTATGAATCTTCTCTCTTTCTCGGCAAAAAAGAAAAACATCTAGCAACTTCTAACCTAATCTTCCTGTATATGAAAAACATTCTTCACCAAAAAGGATAGTTGTTAAGAAATACAAAACCTTTTTAAAACCAAACACCTCAAATGTTCTTCAATCCACCCATTTTGGATCTGCTGACAACCGTTGTTAACAGCTTATCCAACTCTTAAAATTTTTCCACAACTCAAGTTCATGACTATTAAAAAACATAGCAATTCTTAAATGAGAGTGTCCTCACACCATACTACTAGATAATTTAATGATTTTGAAGGATTTCCATCCCTCGTTGGAAATAAAATTTTCCGTCCATATAATAATAAACTCCCCCTTACTCAAACTCCCCCAATACATTTATCATTCTCTCTCTCACTTTTCTTTTTTCGGTCTCATTTTTTTAATATCAAAGATTATATGATAACAAGAGGTTCAGATTATTTAATGATAGCTATGTAGAAACTTCTAACAAAGTAAAAAAAATTCTTACTCTCCCCATTTTCTAAAACATTCCAAGTCATAATGGGGATTCTTCCTTATTTGGTTTAGGAAGACATGGGTTGAAGCTGAACATGGAGTTGTAGGCTCAATTCGACAAATCATTCCTTCTACAATTCATTTGTAAAGAAATCAAAAATTTGATATATTGTTTATGTGTATTCTAGAAAAACATATACAGTAACAACATCCTATTTTATGAATTGAAATTTTATATCATGGTGTTTTGAACATGAGTGATGGAAATGATTATTAGAATGGTAAATTTCACTTATATTATCAAAAGTATGTTCAATGGTTTGGAAATATCTATATTCAAATATTCCAACTGAACATTCATCCACATCATTTGAGTACATGTTTGAGTAGCTGCAACATATTTGGATTTATCTATTATCATAGTTACCAAACATTGTTTCTTACTATGCCAACTCACACAACATTAACCTAAGAGAAATGTTCATGTGGAAATTTGTTTTATATCATTACAATCATCGTACAAGACATAATCAGTTTAACCATGAAACCTTAACTCACTGTTACTTTGGTATGACCTCCCAAATTAGGTAGTTCCTTCAAAATATCTCATAATTCTATTTGCTACTGACATATGTGATTATTTCAGATTACTTTGACACTTGTCACATAAAGTCCAAAAAGAAACAATATTAGGCCATGATTTAATATGGTAAAACTACATCCTACAAGCTTTTTAAATGCTTTCTGATTCACACTTATTCTAGATTCATCATTGATCATCTTTTAGATTTCTAAAATAAGATTTTAGTCCTCTATTTATTGTTCCATTCTAGTCTTCTTTAACAATTCCTTGTCATACATTTCTTGAGATAAGAAATTGTATATTTCTTTTTGTTGAACTTGTAAGACAAGGAATAAGGTTAATTCCCCCAATATTGAAATATCAACGTTTTTCTTCATCTCTTTAGAAAAATATTCACAATCTGTTTCATCGTGACAATAATTTTTTTATCATCCACATAAACAATGACAAATAATGTTTTGGAGTCAAATTTTTTCACATGAAAATTTCTATAATATTTTCAACTAGAAAAGTTCAGCTTTCTCAAAAAATTATCATGCTTTGAATACCAAGAACTTGTAGGGTGTTTTCATCCCACAAAATGAATTCTTAAAGATAAAAACATAGTTTTCATCCCCATCAAGAAAAAAAATTAAAAGATAGTTAAATGTAAACAACTTCAACAATATCACCATTTAAGAAAGCTGAACTTACATCCATCTGATAGTATTTGTATTCTTGATGGGTAGCCACTGCACGAAACATTCGAATAGTTTATATTATTGTAATGGGGAAAATTATTCATCAAAATCCACACCTTCCACCTATACATATCCCATAAAATGATTCCTTTATTTGTTTTTTGAAACATCTTAGTTCTCATTATATTTATTTATGTAAACCCAATTGGTTCTGAAAACATTTTTATCTATAATCCTTGGAATAGGTTATCATGTTTCATTTTTCTCAATTTGATCCAAATCTTCATTCATTGCATCATCCAATTGTTTATGTTGGATATCCTCTAAAACTGAATCTTGTTCAACAGTTGAGATATGTTATGTCTGATTTTTAAATCTTAACTTCCTTGTTGTCTAAACTAGAGCCTTCTGATTCCCAATATTGTTTTCAAATACAAACTGCATTCATATGGTAGGAAATCTCATGGTTTCTTCCCCAGCATCACTCTCACATGACTCATCTGAATCATGATAAGGTTTTTTAGAAAACATTCACTATGGATAAATTTATCAGATGTTTCATCCCCAGTATCCTCAATAACATTTGTTAAGGGACTTTTATTTTCAATTACATTCACATCATATGAGCCCAAATAAAATTGAACGTTTTTTAAAAAAATTTGTAACTTCTCTAATTTGGTGAATAACCCAAAAAGGTACTTTCTAATCATTCTAATTAAAAATTACCAAATACATATTTTTTACATTAAGCGGACATGGACTTCAAAAGACGTTGAATTATTTCAATGAGGTTTGTTTTGATCACAATTTATAAAGATTAATGTCATTTTCCAGACTCAACAAGCATCTATTTGGAAAATATAAAGCAGTACTAGCAGGTTCTCTCCAAAAAAAATTGTATGTTTGTATTCTGATAACATACTTCTCATCTCCACCATGATCTTATTCTTCCTTTCTACTACACTATTTTGTTGTGTATTATAAGTAGAACTATACTGATGTTTGATATAGTGCTTTCAAATATTGAATTCAAAATAAATATTTTGTGAATTTAGTACCATTATCTATTATCAACATCTTTATGGAAACCATCAGTTCTTTCTCAACACATTTTCTCTAGAATTTAAACATTTCAATAGCCTCTAACTTGTGTTTCATTAACATTATGTTTTTCATCTGAGTGAAATCATCAATAATAGTGATAAATTTTAAATCCCCTTTTATTGATCGATGTCTCATCAGCCTACACATATCAAAATTAATAACCTCTTGTGTTTTGGAAGATTTAATCTCAACATTTTTTTTGAATTTGGTTATTCATCTTTCCGCCCTAGCATTTATTATAAACATCTTCGTCTCTTCATTTCAATTCTAAAAAAGTATGAATTTCATCGACATAAAAAAACGTTTTCTTGTACTTTTACCCATGATGTCCATGTCTTTGATGCCATAACTTGTTTTCATTATCAACACTCAAGTAACAAAAGTTGTTGGATTCTCTAATTTGAAAGAGAATCCCACAATTTCATTCTCCATTTGTACTGACTTTTCAATTTTTCACACTATTTATGATACAAGAATCCATTCTTAATATTACTTATTTACTAATATAACAATGTTGACTTACACTATGAATGTTATTTTTTGTCCAATAAACAAGAAAAACTTACTTAGATTTGAGTTTCTATGATCAAATCTATGTCATTTTGATTCCATTAATTTATAAGGAACAATCATTTCCAAAAGTAATGGATCCTCCATCATTATTTTAAAATTGTTCCATTAATTTTATATCACCAATTATATATGATGAATAACCACTACCAATATTCCATGGTTTGTTCCACTTATTGTCTCTCAACACTGTCTCAACAAAAAATGATCTCTCTTCATCATTCTTATTTTGTACTATAAATTTTTTATTGTCATAATAAAAATGTTTTCAAAAAAAATTCAAAAAACAATTTTCATGATTAACAGACTCATCACACCTTTCACAAACTTCTCCATGACATTATAATTGATTTTTTCTTAGAATGTTGCTAAAATATTTATAATTCAGTATTTCAACTTTATGTGAGTAAAGAAAGTTACTCATTCTTCATTCACTATTTCTTCCACATTCTCATTCCTTCTTCTAGGTGGAGATAAATTATTCCCACGTTATACTCTATATTCCCATGGATTATGAATCACTCACATTATCCCTTAAATCAATATTTTCAATTAAAGAATGATCTTTATCTATTGAATCATTGTTGTTGTTGGTAACTTCTTTCAACCCAAAAAATATTATGTTTAGGCCATTTTTTCTTTTAAGTGAGGTTTCAATTTATATAAATATGATTAGTTTCTAAAAAAAATTCAACCTAACCATTCATAGTATTTCTTTGAGAACCTAAAAGGTTAGAATAATTAGATGAAACATTAATTTTTTAAGATATGATTTCAACTGATTCTCGTAATAAACATTTATAACACTTTTAGATGTTTCAACATTAACTGAAGTAGGATTTTTTTTTATTTTTTCATTCATCTTACTCGTGGTATTTTCAGTCTTAAGAAGTTTATATTGAAACATTTTAACTTATTCTTCCTTAGATTCTAGATTCTCACTATGATCTTCAATCACCTTTCCTTATTCAGTATTTCAATGTTTGTATATTATAATCACCTGAATGTATTCATCATATTTTATGATGAAATATTTTCATCCATAAATTAATTATTCAGGATCTTCTTTCATTACTCTAACTTTATTCTTGAGATATTTTTTTTCTCATGAAATTTTAGATGTTAGGTTATGATTTGATACTCTCTATAAAATTCATCACCACCTTCTTCACTCTATAAGGAGTCCTTTGATTTCATTACTTTTTCAATAAAGGTTTTCACTTTTCTTAAACATTTTTATTCCGAAGAATTATTTTCAGTTGAGTATTATTCAACCATATTTCTCAATCTGATTCCTTTATTTCTAAAAGGCTTTTCTTAAATTTGTTGGAATACCACTCTCCTTTATCATTCTTCCACTTATTCCATCATGGTTTTCCTACAAAATCGTATCGTTATTCTCAAACATTCGTCTTATTAAAATTCATAGAAATGTTATCAATTCCACAATACTTGAAACAATTGAGAGAAATTATCCTCCATACATTCCTCTTCACCTATGACAGTTCTTAGATATAAAAGACAGAATTTTTTTCATTTAGCTCATCATCTTCCTTGTCATCAGATTCATGAGGTTTGAATTCATCTAAATCATGTATATTCACCATTCATATGGATTTAAAAGAAATTTCAAATTTAATTTACTTCTTAAATATTGAATATTTTCTTATTTAATAAGAAACATGAATGTTTTACAATTCATCAAGAGATAAATCATCATTATCTTATAAGGAAAAAATTTTAGAATCAATCCAGTCCAGAATGTTTCACATATGATTAATCACAATTTTAGAATCTTCCAAGGAATATATGAATCCCTTCATGTTGCCAAAAATTTCATTAAATTTATAAAAGTATTAATTAATGGCTTCATCTTCTCTCATTCTGTTGTCTTTATACTTACTACACCAGATTTATATATTGGAATCGTTGACATTTGTATTTCCTTTGAAAACACCTTCCATCTATTCCCACATTCTTATTTATGTTTTCATGCCAATCACCTTCTAGTAATAATGTTCTAATAAAGATATGAGGATATAACATATAGCCTTTCCATCAACTTCTATATTTATCTTATCTGCAAACATCAAAGGAGAATCTATATCAATAGGTGGAAAACTGACATCATTATGATCAGCAACTTCTTTAAACATAGAAACATATTTCATTCTTATCGACATCCCTCAATCTCAGAAACATCCTTTAAGATCATCAATTTCCTTAAACTCAGCATATTTTATCTTTCTCAGCAAAAGACATATTTTAAGCAGACACCAACCTCATCTTTCTATTTATAAAAAAATTATTCAAAAAACGTTACTTGTCAAAAAATAAAAAAACTTGTTAAATCAAAACACTGCAATGGTTATTTAGTTCACTTTTATTTTTTACAATATGAAATGTAACATTAGTAATTTTTATTACCATTATTATAAGTAAATTAGATAATTAATGGTAAAATTAATATTATAAGTATTATAAAAATATGATAAAATTTTATCTAAATTTATTGGATTGGAAATTGGTGACAAAGATAATCCTTATTCTGATTTTATAGCATCTTGGATAACCTAGAAAAACTTCAAGAATGTTATATAATTTTATTTTAAAGAGGGTGAAATATATCATACTCATATGTTAAGAAGTATTACAATTTATTTATATGATTATTCCAAAGATTTCATAATCTATAAATATGAATTTAATAAAATAAATTTTTATCATCATATTGATATATTTTTATTATTTTTATGAATGAAGTTATTATATTATTTTCTTTCATAATGATGATGCAGTAATTTCTTTATAAGTGGACATAAAAAATAAATGTTATTAATTATTAAAATAAATATAATTTCATATAACGAAGGTCATCCAAAATATTTATAGATGACACGTGTATTTTAGTGATGATTTAATAGATATTTTTTCAATATATATTATTGTTATGATGTTTAAAAATTTCATGAAATGAATAGTTTTAAAATTGTCAATAATTAGATTTTAATAGAAATAATATTTTACTCAATGATGTAAAATTAAAATACATCTAAAATTACGAAAAATGATTGGGATCATGTTTAAAATTTCATCAAAGACAAATTTATGTTTTTTTTTCAAATTATAGTAACTAAATTAACATTCATGAGTAAATACATAGGTTTTCATAGTAATAGTTGAATGGTTTAAATAAGGGATAAAACTAAATAATAAGGTTAATAATGTTATATAATAATTTCAAAAAAAATTATTGGATGAAAATATTTCATCTCAGTATCATATTAGAATCAAAATAAAAAACTATTTTTTCAATTTTTAAATGATATGTCAATTATATTAATATAATATTATGAGAGTTTCCAAAAGTTTTCCTCACCTAAATTATATAAGGCAACCGTCTACCTCACTTTTTTCACAACACTTTGTGGCCTATAGCTCAAACACACCATTCCATTTTTCTTCCCAACATCTCTATCTGTGTTCTAGATGTCCCGGTCATAAAAAATATCTATCTCAAGATCTCTTATTAATATATCTAATGGAAGTCCAGTAAAGATGAGGTAATTGTTTTACAACATCTTTAAATTTCATTTCTCATTTTACTTCTTATTAGTATGTTGTTTACATGATTAATTAATAAATCATGAATCATAAATATGATGAGATGTTATTATGACTATGATACATCTATATTCCACATTATATCTATCTTTTGAAAAATGATATCACTGCGTGTGCATATGTACAAGTGGTGGTGTAATCTGTTTTTCATCACCTTATTACAGGGTTGTGATTTATGTTTAAAATAATAGATATATAAAGATATGACAATTATGATGTGATATTAATAATGAAAATATAATTTTACCATGAAATTATTTAACCTTTCACCAATAATTAAATGATAGAATCAGTCGTGCGTACGTACAACCTAACGTCTTCACAATAGGATGTAATTCATTTTTTGTGTTCCTCATTAGAGAATGATTGTAAAAATATATATGATGATTAAATATGATATATATTACATTAATATAAATATTTAGGGGATATAACTATATCACGTGAACATAAATACTAGAATACATTATGAAACATGCATAATGAAGTAGTAAAAACTCAGAGCATGGTTAATAACAGAATATTATTAACAAATTCTCTTAATATTATATAAGATTATCCTATATGATATCTAGAATATTAATATGGTAATGGTATAAATTATTAACATGATTTAAGAAATTATATAAGATTTTCAGATACATATAATGGAAATCAGACCAAAGTTAAGGGTTATTTCAAAATCCCATTATTATTTGGTATTTATTACGATTAAGTCCTGAATATGGAATATTTTCTTCCAGCTGTATTTCTTATATAAATGTTTTCAAAAATATTTTTTTCATTTATTCTATGATTTTTTAAATCTATTTTACATATCTTTTATGTTATATAAATTTTTTTTTAATGAGTAATTTTTATCTTTTTTGAAAATATATAATGTTTGACTTTTTCAAAAATCCTAAAAGAGTATTTTTTTAACTTATATAGTAGAACAGTATTTTGATGCAGACATGATGCCTTAAATTTTGTTAAGATTAATTTATGATTTTGAAATGATATTTTCAGACAAAATTTTTTATTTTATAATAGTTTTTATTTCTAAATATATGATTTAAATGTAAAAAAGTAGTACTTATACATATTATTTTTTAATATTTTTTTAGTGTTGTCATATTTTTTAACATGATTTATCGCATATTTTTCAAAATTCAGTTTGATCTCTAATGATAAAATATACCATATTATATTGAATATATTATGATTAGTATATCTCTGGATGTTCCATTTTTATAACATTCATGGTTGACGTTAAAATAATTCATATTTTGTATGAGATTTTTTCAATACGTATTTTTTTTATGAATCCCCTTAATTCATATGAGAAATTATTTGGGATATGTAACTGATATATGGGGCCCTCTATAGCCCTTCAATGAATTGATATGTCATAAGGGAAAAACTGGTGTGGGTATGGGTAAAGGCATTACCCAATTATTTATGGTGTCGCGACCGAAGCCTTGTACTATTTTTAGGACATTTGACATTATGAATTACCATATTGTGAGATTAGTTGTAATTATTCCTAGTGATTATTTGACTGTTATAATAAATACATTATTGTTTACATTGAGCTATAGGATTATAATTTATTGTTTTTATATTATTCAAATGACTACTCTTAAATGGACAGTGTTTTATTTATTCACCATCCCTTAATGTTGATGCTTCATTATTCATGATAAAATCTATTATACACATACCCATACTAAGAAAATGAGTTCACCACATTATTATTGTATTCTTGAAGATTCTATGATGTATAATATGATTGATATGAATGGATAATATATGATAATAATTGTGTTATTATAAGATTCATTATGTTGTATTTTCTAATTTCAAGTGTAATGTATTCTTCAATTATGAATCTAGATTTCGAAAAATAATAATCTTATTGGTCCTTTGGGATGTGAATCCTTTTATAATATTCCAATGTAATAATGTAACTAACAACTCCTATCTATTGGGGATGGATTCTTTATAGATGGTATCATTGGAAGATCTGTAAGAATGATTGGAAGTATACCTTGAAAATATAGATTATTGAATAAAACCATGGAACATGACTTTGAAATATACCCAAATAAACTAATATTGTGATTTAGTGATTATATATACTTAATATATGATTTAGGTAATGTTATTAAATATTTATTATATTATAAATTATGTTTCATAATTTTAGGATAAAATATGTAATTTTTCATTGTTTATAAATGAATCCTAGAAAAATGAATGGAAACAGAATCAACCACATATAAATGTATTGGGTTATATGAAATTGTTTATATGCAATACCCTTACCCATATGGAGAGGCCTGATCCCCAAAAATTATGAATAATGGTATACTGCTTCATGATACAATAACCCCCATTATTTATATGGACTACAAATACTTTTGTAGCTAAAAAGTGGATAATTTTCACCGAGACAATATTTATCTCTATTGGAGTAAATGGAATGTATAAGGATATTTCCATTATCATTTTATAATCTCTTTCATGTGAAATATGGAATGATTTACGTTTCAATTTTTTATAATATTACCTCTCTCATTCAATAATATCATTAATGTTAAATATCAAGGTTTCAAAGCTTGATATTTTTGATAGATAAAGGATTTTATGAGAAGGTTAGGGAGTGTAAGAGATACTAGGGATGTTTTATAGTTTAAATAATTTTTTGTAATGAGAGTATAAATAGGGTCAGTGTTACCCCTATTATAGTGGATGCGAATGGGGTTTTTCCTTATTAAATTTATTAATATAAATTGGGAACATATTTATCTATGTGTATGGAACCAATGCATAAAATAAATGGGTATGTGTTGAGTTATGGTTGAGAATCCCACATCCATTAATTTTACCCATGTTTTGGATATGATTTTGAGGCTTTTTCTATAAGATGTTAACTGTTAACTATTTTTATATTTCCATTTTAATTAATATTTCCCAAAGTAATTTACTTTTAATTAATAAATATATGATTTTATTTATTAAATAATTAGAACATAATTATTCCAAATATAAAATATGTTTTATCAACAAAATTTCTATTTGAAAGGAAATTGCATTTTCACATTTGAATAAGTAACATGGAAGATATTTTTCTAAAAACCTGTATATTTAACATTAACAATTATAGTTTGGATAAAATTATAATTGTTTTATATTAATTTTTTTATTGTAAATCAATACATATTCGGTCTTCGAAATAATTATAAAACATAATTTCTACAAAATATTATTTATTTTAAATTAACAACAAAAATGGAAATGTATTATTAAAGAATACAAACAACATAAATAATATGTAAATAAATGTTTCTATAAATTTGGAATTGTCTATAATAAAATATGGGTTTTCAACATAAGTAATTCATTAAAAAATATAAATGTTTTACATGTTTTATGTTTTTGTTAACTATTAATATATACAAATACACTAAACTTTTATGAAAAACATTATTTCTCGCTATTTACATGGAAATAAATTATTTTTAGAAATATATAATAAATTAAATCTCTATTATTTTTTCTTTTAACAGTTAAAAAAAGTTAATTTTTTAAATTTAAACTCAAATATTAAAAATTTAATATTTTAATTAACTATTCATAATATATATAGAAACATAGTTTTTGTAAAATATCTTTTTTAAACATTATTTTATTTCGATATTATTTCATAATAATGAAAATTTTAAATAATTATATAATATTAAATAATATATTAAAATATAATAATTAATTACGATAATCATTTAAATGTGGTTGATTAAATTTTTTATTATTTTAATTGAAGATTGAGAATAGAGAACCCATTTAAATATTAACTCATACTAGTTATATATCTTCTAGTTGTAAAAAATTTATCTTTCCAATACGTCTTTATTAAATATAGTCTTCTTTATTATATTTATTTTATTCTTTAAATTCATCTATTATTTGACAACAGATTTTTTCAATATTTCAATTCGATCATGTTAATAAACATAATATTAATATTCAAAAAAAAATATATTATGAATTAATAGTGTGTTATATCATTCCCAAACAAATAAATTCAACCGATTTAATATTAATTAATTCCCAAAAATGGTATATATAATTGAATATAGATTATAAGAATTGCAAATAATATAACACCTAATCATTTAGAATATATTCAGACCATAATAGTTATATATTTTTCAACTGAATATATCATTCCAATTATTAAAATTTCAACCAACTCATTGTGAGAAAAATCTATCCACATTAAGTATAAAGACTCATATAATAGAATTAGATATCCCTGAAATTTCATATTCATCTGTGCTATGAGAAATTATCATTTTATGTTTTAAATATAAATACCCAATATTGTTATATAATATGGATTATTGTGCTGATAGAGAATTTAAAAATATCACAACCAATTCTTTTAATGAAATGACAATAATAGTTTCATGAAGCATCATCCAGAAACCTAAAAATGAGATATAATAATAATTGATGTTCTTCTTTGATTTTATCATATTACTGAACTGGTTATTTGAATCTCCTAGAGAAAACAATGTTTTAATAACTTAAAAAAATGAGAATGAAATAACAAAATTATAAATACAGTTTTTTGTATATGGGTCACATGTATTGTTTAATGACCACCATTGACATTAATAATTGTAATTTAATAGTATAACATGTAATGCCTCAAGATTCCACGGTACGATTCTCTTCAAATAATACAGTAGTGTGTGTTCTACGCAACTTAGAGATTCTAACACACCGCGACCAATCAAAGTAGCCGTTATGAATAGTAATAACCAATTTTTGAAATTTTATAAATTTTATCTCTTAAAATGGACTTAATTTTTGGATTCAGAATATTGAAATTAGCCAAGGGTAAAATTATGGTACATTTTGGATAACTTTTATATTTTGATGAATAGTGAAAATTACTAAATTTTAATTAAAAACAACTTTTTTAATCAAAATAATTAATAGTGATAAATTATGAATTTGATTGGTTTTAAAGTATATTTAGAATATATTTTTACCATTTAATACAATTTTGGTCATTGAACATAATTTCACATTTAAACCGAACATAAACAAGTGTCAATCTTTTGATAGTTATTATCTCTTAAAACACGCTTTTTGTTTTAACAATGGGAATTAATTTTAAATTAATTTATGCCACTTATGTGTTTTTAATTTAGAAAAATTTATTCCATATTTATAATCTTGAGGTCCAAATTATTTAAATAGGTAACATTTATTTTTAGACATTTCGAATAATTACATCGATAAATATTTTATTTACCATGGTTAAAGGGTAAATCCGTTAAATAAGGGTAGAAATTAATATTATAATAATAATAAATAACCCTAAAACGTTTCCTAACCATATTGGTTGATACATGTCCGACCATTATCATATTTGGGTCGATTTTGGGACCCCATGGATCCACTTGTAGGTGATAAGGATACATTATATTAATTTAGTTAATGTAAATACAATAATGACATAAGCATATATCTATAAGAAAAACAATTTTTACATAGAATTATATATGTTATATTTTTGACTATAAATATTAATTAGAAAGATAAAAATATTTCCTATATAATGGTATTTTATTTATAATTTTTTAACATTTAATAAATAATTTTATTTATGACACAATAATGATGCAATATTTTCCTTATTAAAGAAAGAATCAAATAATATGTATTATAAAAGTTAAAATAAGTATAATTTGATAGTTTTGATGACATAAACGAATTTTATTGGTTAAAATGACATTTTAGGATTTCTTAAATGAAATTGGATTGAATTAATAAAGTTTTTAAGACTTTAACAAAAATAAATTATTAAATATTTTCAAAATTGACATAAATGAGTTTTTAAACAAGTATTATATTACTAATTGACATTCTCTTCCAAAAATATAAGGTTTGGGGAAAGGACTTATATCATGATTTATGTGTCGTTAATGGACCAATTGCGGGTCGAATGTATCTACATTTTATTTTTATTAACTATATAATATAAAAATACAATGTGACATGGTAAATGTCAAACTAATTAACTAAGAGTTAAAACGAAAGATAAGGTTAATATAATGACTCAAACCTATCTAAACTCTATTGGTTGATAGGATTTCGACCCATCCCCACCTTAGAGTTTTAATAAACCACTTTGGAGCCATTAGAATCCTAATATGTATTTATTATAAATTAATACTTTATGTTTTTTCTAAAGAGCCCCTCCTCCCCCTTATAAAAGCACACCACTTCTAACCAAAGCTTCATACCTTCAAAGCCTTTCGGATCAGCCAAAATATGCCCGAATACTATATCAAATATCCTCCCTTCATCCTAAAGGCCTTACATTAGTCTGAAAGCCAACATAAGAAGTCCTTTTGATCAAATCAAAAGGAATAACCAGAAGAAGAGGTAATGTTTCCACCACCCTTTTCAAGTTCCTTTCATCTTCAACTTATTCTTCCATTATTATTTCCATTATAAAATAATAACTACATTGTCTTATATATAATCAGATGTTATTATAAATATGGTACAACAATGTTCAGTATTCTATCCATCCTTTGAATGGCATGTCACCATACGTGGGTACGTACGGCTTACCGTCTCCACGTCGTTGTATAATTGTTATTCAAAACATTATTATTTTGGATGGATATGATAATGATGTGTAATTGATATAAATAATAAATATAACATGATAATGATTCAGTATATATGATATACCATCCAATTATATATTTTTTTAATATCAAAAAAATGATATTGTCGCTCGTGCGTACGTATGGACTACCGTCTCCACGAACCCGATGAGATTCATTCCCCAACGTATCCATGCAATTATAATTATCATTTTATGATTAAAAATAATGTTTAAGGACTTGATATCATTATGGATATGAATAAGATACAGCCAATCCATAACAAAAACAGTTTATGTAACAAAATATATAAAATAAAATGAGTAAGTTAACACACGAAATGACAATAATACTAACAAAGAAATGTTAAAAGATCATATATGATATCATATTAATGTATATGATTAATTTATAGTTGAATAAAAAAAATTTCCCCATTATACAAGAGGTTAACCTACCATGAACCAAGGAAAAGTACAAGGTAAGGGTTTATTTCACAATCTCTTCATTATCTACGGTTTTTTATACGTAATTATCTACTAGGACCTCTTTATCATCCACATTCATGTTTCTTAAAAAATGTATTTCAAAACATTATGACTATCTTACAGACTATGGGTTAATATAATTTATACCCTTCAAAGCTTCCATTTCAAGCTTATAAAAATATTTTCAATGTAAATGTTTTATTTTATAATTATGTGACTCTTCAATGATTTCAAAATAGAAATACATATTTCTCTAAAACGAGTTTTGATTTCATCTATGTCAACATCCTTTGATGTATTTGACGTTTATTTGGAGCTGATTTATTATGATACAAAACTTCGATATTGTATTGAAGGTTTTGTTATCTATTTGACAATGGATGTTATATTTTTATACCATTCATGATTCATGGTTAAAGTATTTACATTTTTTATGCTAGTTTTAATAAGAATGTTTATGATATGTTTAAACCTTTTCATATGAGGAATGTACTGGACTTAGAAAGTGACTGGTGGAGCCCGCTATAGCTCCTCGATGCATCAGTAGGTCTCAGGAGACAACTAGATGTGGAATTGACCAAGGCCCTTTCCCAATTTTATTTATGGTTTTGGACGAGGCCTTAAACATTTTTAGATATCTTGGGTGAGGCCTTAAAAAAATGTTTCAGAATGTCCAGCATTATACATTCCCTCATTATGGAAATAATATTGATGGTTCATATGCTCATTCGACTAGTAGAATACCCATTACTATGTTGTATTAAGGCATTATTTACTCAGCTCATATTCTTACCATAAAAGTATTCATGTTTATTATTGGTAAAGGCATGTGGTTTCAATTATTAACCATGCTTAATATTTATGTCATTTTTCGTTGTATTACTTACCCTGAATGAGTGTTTGAGCTCACCCCTTTTCTTATGTTTTATTTTCCCAGGATATGAAGATGTTAGTTATGAGTGACCTATATGAATAATCTAGGAGGCTTGGATGTTTCTAGTGAAATATAATTGTGTTGCATTTCTCTTCAAGCTGTAAAGTTGAGCTTATGTATGATTCTTATTTCCAATAATACTAAACTGAGCGGTATTTGGAGACATGATTTTGTTGTGATCATGCCTATCACGACCCGACCCTACCCGGGCTCAAGCCACAACTACCCCAAGCCCGCCTCCATAGGCCAGGGGCTGGCGACCAGCACCGAAGGCACAATAACTCGGGGGAGCCTTTGCCTATGTACCTGTACGCACACATGCAGCAAACTCAATGCAACAGTGTAGAGTAAAAGTAAAGACAAGAAAAGAAAATGAATGGGAAACTGCTATATAAATACCACAAAGTGCATAGACCTCTACAAGTACAAAGTACAAACTAAAAAGAAAAGGGTCAAAACACGCGCCCAACAAAAAATTTCCACAACCCGGCAACAGGTAAACAAAAGAAACTGCTGATGGGTCTCCCACCTGGAACCCGGCCATGACCACCATACGTGGTCCAAGCTCCCAAGCTCCTACTCTCCACTGAAGTCACGCTCCACCTGTCCATCATCTACAAGGGCACACCAAGTGCGGGCAAAGCCCAAGCAGGGATGAGTATAAAAATACTCAGTAGGAGACCCCGAAGGCTCTAGGGAGCAACAAAAGGAGGTACCGAAGGGTGAGTAGTAGAGCGAACAGAAAAGTAAAGGAGTACAACAAGGAGTGAAGTAAAGAGTCCAGCTCAACCCAACAAGAGGAAAGAAGGTAGTCTCGTCCAGGCACAAGGAGCTGGAAACGGTGAGAAGATGAACTTCTCGTCGAGTCTTCGCTACCTTTAGCAGGAGAGTAGACTCGTCCAACCATGAGAAGCTAGACACGGAAAGCATGTGGCATACCCCACGCATCTTCGCCTCTTCTGGAAGGAGAGTAACCAAACCCAAGAAGTGGGTACCGGAAATGAGGTATATACATGTTTATGCTCTTTCAGGAAGCCCGAACAAACTCATAAGGGGGTCTCCATCCCATAGCTCGGCCCAAGAAGGAGTAGCCACCAGTCCCAGAAGTAACTCCATCGATGCCCAGCATCCCGCATGTCTGCCCCGAACCGCAAGTCAAGGGGATCAATCACCACACCTCGACACTATCCTCTATGGGCGGCACTGACTCGCCCGCACGGTTTTAGGTCGCGTCACAAGGACACGTCTCGGTGGGGGAAAGTGCTCCCCGTACTTAAGAGTTCTGGGGGAACGTCAACCACAGCTCGTCACTGCCCCGCAGTCAAGAGATCTGCTCAAAATCGATAGGAAACCCCCTGCCCAGCCCCACTGAAGGATCACTAGAAGTAAACGGGTTCCCAATACAGGGAGACCCAGAATGTCGACAGGTGCCTCACTGCCCTGTCCCGTAATAGGGTAGTCCACTGGAGGGAGACCCGGCTAAAGTCGGCGACGAGACCACTGCCCAGCCCAGCTAGAGGTATCCTGGCATCGGGGACCACTACCCAGCCCAGCTGGAGGTAAGCTCGGCATCAGAGACCACTGCCCAGCCCAGCTGGAGGTAAGCCCGACATCGGGGACCACTGCCCAGCCCAGCTGGAGGTAAGCCCGGCATCAGGGACCACTGCCCAGCCCCACTGGAGGTAAGCCCAGAACTGCTCTGGCCATCCCAGCTGGATGGTACTGCTCGGTAAACACCACTGTACTCGCCATCCCTGCTGGATGGTAACCCACTAGTGAGCCCCGCTCGAAACAACCTCAGCTCTGCTAGAACAACCTCAGCCCTGCTGGAAAAACCTCAGCCCTACTGGAAACAACCTCATCCCTGCTGGAACAACCTCGGCCCTGCTGGAACAACCTCAGCCCTACTAGAACAACCTCAGCCCTGCTGGAACAACCTCCTGGGTAGAGGATCGGTGCCCGCGTAAAGTGTTGGTCACACCGAAACCACAAGCTCTACCAGGGAACACGGAGCAACGGGAGATACTCCCCAGGCCTCACAAGGAAATCCCGCTCCAATCCGCTGAGTCACTGTCGAAGCGGACTGAGACACCTCATCCCAGAAAGTGGGGAAAATACTGACGATGCACGGACACCCGTAGTCCCAGACGGTGTCGCAGTCCGGTGAAAGGGAACAGTACTGAAACCCCTCACAGCCAAAGAAGCAGAGGAACCAAACCATCTCTGTCGGCCAAACCATTGAGCACAAGACTAGGGGGACACCGCTCAACCCTGCTGGTCAGACAAAAGAGCACAAAGCCAGGGGAACACTCCACCCTGCTGGTCAAACAAATGAGCACAAAGCCAGGGGAACACTCCACCCTGCTGGTCAAACAAAAGAGTGCAGAGGGACCCTCTACATCGCGAGAGGTCAAAGTATGTAAAGCAGATCACGACACGCACATGGGTCCCACACGACATGTGGCCCCAAGCCAACCCCAACAGAGCGCACAACCTCCTCAGGTACAAACAACCACACGTACCTCCAAGAGCTCCCGTATACTCCCAGAGAATACCTCATTTCAGCCCAAAGGCTATCGTGCACACGACACCCAATGTCAACGTGAAGGCGTGTCATAACAACTCCAACCTACCACCTCATTGGCTGAGGCATAGCCAACCACTTCTCATGGACCAATTATATCACTCTCCCAAGAGTGCACGATCACACGCCAATGGTCCGCTACAAACATGGTAGGACAAACCGCCACCGGAGCACCTCTCATGCTTCCACATTTAATAAGATCACGCAAGAGGCTCCGCAAAACCAAACGGATTGCACCGTTTTAATTCTCATGGAAAAACTTGCGAGATCGACTACCTACTTGCCTCAAATAGATATCGGACGAAAAAGTCGCCAACGTCGCCTCACGCCCGAACGACACCCCGTGATCCCGAGCCTCGGCCCCGAAAACAGTCGGGCGCATCGCACCATTGCGATCGCCTCGGTAAAACACGTCAAAAGCACTACTCACTTGAGTGCAACGGATATCCGGAGAAAAAGGTGCATCCCGGTGCACCGCACACGAGCGGTGCCACGTGGGACCTGCATCCCGGTCCCGAAACTCAACGAATAGATCACACCGTTGTGATCCTCTCGAAAAAGTACACGAAATGGACTATTCACCTGTCCAAAACGGTCGCCCGGTGATAAAGCTGGAAAATAACCGTCGACACCCAAACGGCCCTCGTGGGCCCTGCACCATCCTGCGGAATTATAGCGGGCAGACTGCGCCAACTCGTTCTCCTCGGAAAAACACACATCATCAACTGCTCGCACGCCCCGAACGAACGTCCGAGGATAAAGTCACTACTAGCTGCACGCAGCTCAAAAGACGGGTCACAGGGCCCACGCCTCATCTTCGGCCTCAATGCCTGAAACCACCTTGGAAACCTCTACCTCGATGCCAGGGTCCCAACGCCACTGACAGTGCTAAAAATGGACATTGGACGCGTTCGCTCCATCCAAAACAAGAATCCCTGGAAAACACTCGTCCACTTAAGGACGCGTCCCGCCTCAGCGGCCCCACTTTTCGGGAATTAAAAATTCCCGAAACCATCTCAAAACGTTCCCCTCGATGCAAGGTCCGCGCTTCTGCTGACGCCGCGCAAAACGGAAGCCCGTAGCCCGAAATACGGGCGTCCGAAGATTGATGGGCAAAGCCCCTTGGGCCGGACCGGCCCGGTCCGGCTGGTCCTCCCTACTTGGGCCGGCCCGCGCCGGCCGGCCCGGTCCGGCCGAGCCCCAGGCCGCCGCTCCGCAGCCCGCACCCCTTCACACGCGCGTGCCCGCCACGCGGGATTTTCCACCGACCGGCCATGAGGGCCGGTCGCACATTTCACGCAACGACCCGTAAAGTGTGGTTCGTTGTTGCGCCGCATGGGGCCGCCGCCTCGCGACCCCTCTCCCTCTCGCCGGCGCCATGGAGTCGGCCCGCCGTCGCCCTCGCACGCCCGGCCGCCTCAGCCAGGGAGCCCTGACACGACGATCCGCGCCACCGCCTGCCGAGGAGAAGTCGCCGCCGCCTCCTCCTTGGACCGAAGCCGCGTCGCCGCGGGAGCTCACCGGACCACCGGAAACCGCCGGGACAACCCCGAAATTCCCGCAATCTTCTCCGGGTTGATGCAGCCTCCTCGCAACTCCGATTTATGAACCGAAACAAGCGATGGAAAGAGGAAAAACTATACTACGCAAATATGTGGTTCGTTCGAAGATCCAACAACAATTCGAAGCTAAAATTGGGGTTCAAAGGGAGGTTCGGGAATTAAAACGCAAACATAACCCTACCTCGCGGGGCTTCACCGGAAGCTTCGCGACAATCCGCCGGCCACCACGCCTCACCGGAGCTATCTCACTGGAGCGTCTTGGCAGATGTGGAGGAGGAGAGGGAGAGGAGGGATACCATGGGGGGAAGTGGCAGGAGAAGAGGGAGGGGGTGTGTTAAGCGTTTAAATAGAAAACGCTTAACCACCCGCCCGTCGGCCCGAACCCGAACTCCTGATGGGGTCGTGGTTAAGCCTCCATTAGGGTAAACATCACCTCCCGAGCACAACGGCGGTCTCAGAATTTTAATCTGAGACCCCATTCAAAAGTTATAAAATTTAACGTCCGAAGCTGCTAAAATACGAAAACGCCCCTGGAGCCATTTTTCACAAACGGCCCGCGCCCGCGAAACTTATACCCCTCCTAGGGTAAACGGCACATTCCGAACACAATAGTGCCCTAGGTTTCCCAATATGAGCCACTGTTTAAGAGATACCTGCGTTTCGACATTAAACGAAATAATTTAATTTATTTAATCCGTTTAACGTTCCAGAAGCGAGCGAGGGGTCCAACCATCCCGCGCCGACATGTTTTATGTCATTCCTAGGTAAACACCCCATTCCAGACCCATCCGTACACTAGGATCCCTGATCCGGATCACCGTTTAGGAGTTATCTCATTTATTTAGCATTTACAGTGTGAACGCACTGAAAATTTAATTCCGGCCACTCTGGGGCTCGGAATCGCACGCCTTCTGAAGGCGCTGCTCTGGAATATCATCAAGAATATTCCAAAGTCTTTCTCAGAAAAAACTGGGTTCTTACATCATTCCCTCCTTCAAGCATTTTTCCCCAAAAATCAAAACTAGGGAGCAACACAGTGTACTAAGCCCACACCTGGCTTTCCCATACCCAGAAGAACCCATGCACAACTCTGCGTCACCACACACAAACCAAAGGATTGATCTGTTCACGCTAGTTCGGCCCTTTTCAACATCGTTCACTCACTCCATACTTTGGGGTTAGGGAAAGGCGGTAGGGTACCTCGGCATCCCTTTGCACGGTCTCACACGGCCCGAAGGCCCTCGGGGGTAGCTCACCTCCCCGGTCAAACCTCTACGTCGCACGCCGCAACTGGAATCACCACCCGCGCCTGAAACAAGGCCCGGTGATTCCCTCCTTCAGAATATCCATATGGTGAAACACCCAAGGATATCTGGTCATACAAGATTCCAAAAATGATGCTCTATTACACGCTCAAAAGGCAAAGGAGTCAACACCATCGACTAAAGGAAAAGGTGTCACGCCCTTTTTCCTTACCAACACAGGGTTACACCCGACACCCTGCATCACCCTGGTAACACATCAAACAAGGAGAAGGGAGGAAAGAAGTTCACACACATAGTCTAACAATTCTACTATGAAAAGGTAGAAGATCTGTAGAGCGTACCTCTTATCACTTCATGCTCTGCAGGATAGTAGACATCCAAAGCTCGTGGCTGCCCGCGGTCCCAACAGTCAGCTCCCGGAGCCTGACGTGGACTGCCTAGTGGTGATGGGGAGACCTCGTAACGTCGTCCCCCACTACCAGCTCCTCCCGCTCCTCTGCTAGCCTCACCTCTCTGGGTACTACTCCAATCACGGTGATGCCTCTACCGTGGTGGTGCACCTGCTGCCTGCCCGAAGCTCCCAACAACTCGGGTCGGGCAGTCTAATGCCAAGTGACCTCGGCTGTCACAAGCATAGCACCGACTCTATCTGGGCTGCACTGGTGCCCTCCGGCGCCACTATGGTGTACGCCCACGCCCCTGAGTCCGTTTGTTAGTAAGCCACCTGTGTTGAGGTCCGTCTTGCCAATGCCCACTAGCTGTGGCAGACGTCTCAGCTCCAACGTGTCTGCTGCCACCACCAACTCCAGAACGCGACAGGAAGCCCTTTGTCACCAGTGCCTGCTCTAGCACCCCGACATGTGTAGAAATTCCCAAGGTTACTATGACAACACTAATCTCTCAGCAGAGACCCTTCTCAAACCTTCGCGCTCGGAGGTTGTCGTCATGGACCAAGTCCGGGTAAAAGTTTGCACGATCCGCAAAACTAATCGCATACACGACCTCCGTCATCCCTCCCTACTGAAACTGCAGGAGCTCCCAAATCCGAACGGAGCACAAGCAGGAGGGGAAAAACTCCTCATGAAACTACAAATGAAAGTTCTCCCACGAAAGTGACAAATCGTCGAGAAACTGAGTCACCAGACTCCACCAACGCCAAGCTGCTCCATGAAAAAGGGTGACTGCCAAAGACACTCTCTGATCTGTCGGCGTCTTCACAAGCCTGAAAAGGTGAACCACTGCCTCGATCCATACCTCTGCTGCCTGAGAGTTTGGCTCACCACTGAACCTCAGCGGTCTCTGCCGCTGGAACTCACGGAGCGCGCTCAACCTGCGCTCCAGCTCAGCCTGCTCTGCTGAAACTGCCTGCAGCTCAACAGGTGGGGGTGCTGCTACCGGCCCACCCGGAGAAAGGGGCTCGCATGATGGGTCTTGGACTGTGGCCTCGTAGCTCACAGGGTCGTCGTCACAAACCAAAGCTGGTATCCTGGCTGGCTGTCCTCGCGGAGACATCCTGAAAATTATCACGGAGTGCCGCGGTCAGATGAGCATATATGTATATACCAAAAACAACAACGATGGGGAGCTGACTCAAGAAGGACAGTCAATACTCAGTCCTATGTGATGCACAACGAAATTTTCACTGCAACAAGTGTCTCAGCATGCCGAGTCGACAAGCGGGTTATCAAGGTCCTGGTGAATGGATATGTCGCCTGCCGCACCATCACTGGACTCCTTGGCCTGAGAGCCGCTCTCGAGACACATTAACACTGTTGACCTAAATACCAACCAATTCCTCTTTTAGGGACGTCCGAACAGCGTCCCAAGGAACGAACCACCATTGATACCACTTTGTCATGACTCGACCCTACCCGGGCTCGAGCCGCAACTACCCCAATCCCGCCTCCATAGGCCAGGGGCTGGCAACTAGCGCCGAAGGAACAATAACTTAGGGAGGCCTTTGCCTAAGTACCTGTACACACACACGCAGAAAACTCAATGCAACAGTGTAGAGTAAAAGTAAAGACAAGAAATGAAAAGGAAATGGAAACTGCTATATAAATTCCACAAAGTGCATCGACCTCTACAAGTACAAAGTACAAACTGAAAAGAAAAGGGGCAAAACACGCACCCACCCAAAAGTGACACAACCCGACAACAGGTAAAAAAAGAAACTGCTGATGGGTCTCCCACCGAGAACCCGGCCACGACCACCGTACGCGGTCCAAGCTCCCAAGCTCCTACGCTCCACTGAAGTCATGTTCCACCTTTCCGTCGTCTGCAAGGGCACACCAAGTGCGGGAAAAGCCCATGCAGGGGTGAGTATAAAAATACTCAGTAGGATACCTCGAAGGCTCGAGGGAGCAACAAAAGGAGGTACCGAAGGGTGAGAAGTAGAGTGAACAGAAAAGTAAACGAGTACAACAAGGAGTGCAGTAAAGAGTCCAGCTCAACCCAATAAGAGGAAAGAAGGTAGTCTCGTCCAGGCACAAGGAGCTGGAAACGGTGAGAAGACGAACTTCTCGTCGAGTCTTCGCTACCTTTAGCAGGAGAGTAGACTCATCCAACCATGAGATGATAGACACGGAAAGCACGTGGCATACCCCGTGCGTCTTCGCCTCTTCTGGAAGGAGAGTAACCAAACCCAAGAAGTGGGTACCAAAAATGAGGTATATACATATGTATGCTCTATCAAGAAGCCCGAACAAACTCGTATGGGGATCTTCGTCCCATACCTCAGCCCAAGAAGGAGTAGCCACCAGTCCCATAAGTAACACCATCGATGCCCAGCATCCCGCACGTCTGCCCCGAACCGCAAGTCAAGGGGCTCAATCACCACACCTCGACACTATTCGCTTTGGGCGGCACTGACTCACCCGCACGGTTTTAGGTCGCATCACAAGGACGCGTCTCGGTGGGGGAAAGTGCTCCCCGTACTTGAGAGTTCTGGGGGAACGTCAACCACAACTCGTCCCTGCCCCACAGTCGAGAGATCTGATCGAAGTCCACATGCGACCCCCTTCCTAGCCCCTTTGGAGGATCCCTGGATATCAACGGGTTCCCACTACAGGGAGACCCGGAAAGTCGACGGGTGCCTCACTACCCAATCCCGTAACAGGTTAGTCCACTGGAGGGAGACCCGGATAAAGTCGGCGATGGGACCACTGCCCAGCCCAGCTGGAGGTAACCCGGCATCGGGGACAACTTCCCTGCCCAGCTGGAGGTAAGCCCGACATCGGGAACCACTACCCAGCCCAGCTGGAGGTAAGCCCGACATCGGGGACCACTGCCCAGCCCAGCTGGAGGTACGCCCGGCATCGGGGACCACTGCCCAGCCCCGCTGGAGGTAAGCTCGGAAATGCTCTGGCCATCCCTGCTGGATGGTACTGCTCGGTAAACACCACTGTACTGGACATCCCTGCTGGATGGTAACCCACTGGCGAGCCCCGCTCGAAACAACCTCAGCTCTGCTAGAACAACCTCAGCCCTGCTGGAACAACCTCAGACCTGTTGGAAACAACCTCAGCCCTGCTGGAACAACCTCAGCCCTGCTGGAACATTCTCAGCCCTGCTGGAACAACCTCAGCCCTGTTGGAACAACCTCAACCCTACTGGAACAACCTCCTGGGTAGAGGATCGGTGCCCGCGTAAAGTGTTGGTCACACCGAAACCACAAGATCTATCAGGGAACACGGAGCAACGAGAGAAACTCCCCAGGACTCACAAGGTGATCCCGCTCCAATCCGCTGATTCACTATTGAAGCGGACCGAGAAACCTCATCCCAGAAAGTGGGGAAAACACCCATGCTGCACGGACACCCCGTGTCGCAGACGGTGTCACTGTCCGGTGAAAGGGCACAGTACTGAAACCCCTCACAGCCAAAGAAGCAGAGGAACCAAACCATCTCTGCCAGCCAAACCATCGAGCACAAGACCAGGGGGAGAACACTCAACCCTGCTGGTTAGAAAAAAGAGCACAATGCCAGGGGAACACTCCACCCTGTTGGTCAAACAAACGAGCACAAAGCCAGGTGAACACTCCACCCTGCTGGTCAATCAAACGAGCGCAGAGGGACCCTCTACGTCGCGAGAGGTCAAAGTACGTAAAGCAGATCACGACACGCACGTGGGGCCCACACGACGTGTGGCCCCAAGTCAACCCCAACTAAGCGCACAACCTCCTCAGGTACAAACAACCACACGTACTTCCAAGCGCTACCGTATACTCCCGGAGTATACCTCATTTAAGCTCAAGGACGATCGTGCACATGACACCAAACGTCAACGCAAAGGCGTGTCATAACAACTCCAACCTGCCAACTCATCGGCTAAGGCACAACTAACCACTTTTCATGGACCAATTATATCACTCTCCCAAGAGTGCACGATCACATGCCAAGGGTCCTCTACAAACATGGTAGGACGAACCGCCACCGGAGCACCTCTCATGCTTCCACATTTAATAAGATAACGCAAGAGGCTCCGCACAACCAAACGGATTGCACCATTGTAATTCTCGCAGAAAAACACGCGAGATCTACTACCAACTCGCCTCAAACAAATATCCGATGAAAAAGTTGCCAACGCCGCCTCACGCCCGAAGGGCATCCCATGATCCCGAGCCTCGGCCCTGAAAACAGTCGGGCGCATCGCACCATTGCGATCCCCTTGGGAAAACACGTCAAAAGCACTACTCACTTGAGTGCAATAGATATTCAGAGAAAAAGGTGCATCCCGGTGCACCGCACACGAGCGGTGCCATGTGGGACCCGCATCCCGGTCCCGAAACTCAATGAACAGATCGCACCGTTGCGATCATGTCGAAAAATTACACGAAATGGACGGTTCACTTGTCCAAAAAGTTCGCCCGGTGATAAAGCTGGAAAATCACCGTCGACACCCAAACGACCCTCATGGGACCCGCACCATCATGCAGAGTTATAGCGGGCAGACTGCGCCAACGCTTTTCCCTCGAAAAAAAAACCCATCATCGACTTCTCGCACACCCCGAACGGACGTCCGAGGAAAAAGTCGCTACTAGCTGCACGCAGCTCAAAAGACGGGCCGCGGGGCCCGCGCCACGTCTTCGGCGACAACACCTGAAACCAACCTGGAAGCCTCCGCCTCGATTCCAGGGGCCCAACGCAATGGACGGCACTCAAAATGAACATCGGGTGCGTCCGCGCCGTCCAAAACAAGAATCGTGAGAAAAACGCTCGTCCACTAAAGGACGTGTCGCGCCTCAGCAGCCCCTCGTTTTGGGAATTAAAAATTCCCAAAACCATCTCAAAACGTTTCCCTCGACGCAAGGTCTACGCTGCCACTGACGGCGTGCAAAACGGACGCCGGTAGCCTGAAATACGGGTGTCCAAAGACTGAGGGGCAAAGCCCCTTGGGCAGGACCGGCCCGATCCGGCCGGTCCGCCCTGCTTGGGACGGCCCGCGCGGGCCGGCCCGGTCCAACCGAGCCGCGGGCCACCGCTCCGCGGCCCGCTCCCCTTCACACCCGCATGCCCACCGCACGGGATTTTCCACCGACCGGCCACGAGGGCCGGTGGCACATTCCACGCAACGACCCGCAAAGTGCGGGTCGTTGCAGCGCCGCACTGGGTCGCCGCCTCGCGGCCCCTCTCCCTCTCACTGGCGCCCTGGAGCCAGCCCACCGTCGCCCTCGCATGCCCGGCCGCCTCAGCTAGGGAGCCCTGCCGCGCCGATCCGTGCCACCGCCTGCCGAGGAGAAGCCGCCGCCGCCGCCTCCTTGGACCGAAGCCGCGCCAACGCGGGAGCTCACCGGACTGCCAGAAACCGCCGGGACAACCCCGAAATTCCCGCAATCTTCGCCGGGTCGCTGCAGCCTCCTCGCAACTCCGATTTATGAACCTAAACAAGTGATGGAAAGAGGAAAACTATACTACACAAATATGTTGTTCTTTCGAAGATCCAACAACAATTCGACGGTAAAATTGGGGTTCAATGGGAGGTTCGAGAATTAAAACGCAAACATAACCCTACCTCACGGGGCTTCGCCCAAAGCTTCACGACAATCCGCCGGCCACCACGCCTCGCTGGAGCTATCTCACTGGAGCGTCTCACCGAAGGTGGAGGAGGAGAGGGATAGGAGGGCTGGCAGGGGGAAGGGGCAGGAGAAGAGGGAGGGGGTGTGTTAAGCATTTAAATAGAAAACGCTTAACCACCAGCCCATCGGGCCGAACCTGAACTCCCGACGGGGTCACAGTTAAGCCTCCCTTAGGGTAAAAACCATCTCCCGAGCACAACGTCCATCTCGTAATTTTAATCCGAGACCCCGTTCAAAAGTTATAAAATTTAACGTCTGAAGCTGCTAAATTACGAAAACGCCCCTGGAGCCATTTTTCACAAACACCCCGCGCCCGCGAAACTTATACCCCTCCTAGGGTAAACGGCACATTCCAAACACAACGGTGCCCTTGGTTTCCCAATCCGAGCCACGATTTAAGAGATACCTGCGTTTCGACATTAAACTAATAAATTTACATTATTTAATCCCTTTAACGTTCCAGAAGCGAGCGAGGGGTCCAAACATCCCGCACTGACAAGTTTTATGTCGTTCCTAGGGTAAACACCCCATTCCGGACCCATCTGTACACTCGGATCCCTGATCCGGATAACCGTTTAGGAGTTATCTCATTTATTTAGCATTTCCAGTGTGAACGCACCGAAAATTTAATTTCGGCCACTCCGGGGCTCGGAATCGCACGCCGTAGGAAGGCGCTGCTCTGGAATATCATCACGAATATTCCAAAGTCCTTCTCAGCAAAAACTGGGTTGTTACAATGCCAATGTATGTAATAATGCATAGACACTGGGTAACTAGTGTCGGGGCGTTATAGTTGGTATCATAGAAGTTTAGTACAAACATTGGAAAATAGATTTAGATAAACTCTGATTAGAGCACATAGCCCTAAGATATACTTTGAATATTAGTATAGAAGAACTTCCTAGAATTTTGGTATTGTAGAGATTTTGTGCGTTTTCAAAGAAATACATCCATGTCTGGATACGAGTAGGTAGAGGCGGCTCTGGCACATATGTACCTAGGTGTAAAACCCGAAAACACCACTTTG
Organism: Viscum album; assembly: GCA_963277665.1. Classification (NCBI taxonomy): domain Eukaryota; kingdom Viridiplantae; phylum Streptophyta; class Magnoliopsida; order Santalales; family Viscaceae; genus Viscum; species Viscum album. The sequence goes on along the minus strand of OY728147.1, from coordinate 1,705,378,660 downwards.
AGCTAGACTCGAATGGGAATTGGTGCACGACAATGGGCCTTACTACACTCTTGGTTATGACACTCCTTGGTGATATGATTAGGATAATTCTCATTTTCTTTATTAACCATTATGAAGGGTTTATGAGTATATACTTCCTCAAAGAAAACTTTTTTTATGTTTATGTATTATGTCCATAAATAGTTCAATTTATGTTAAGTCTTTTACAAGTATGAAAATATGTATTTTGATTCATAAACTGACCTAGTTTATGGAATTGTTTAGAAATGACGCCTAGTGGAAGGAATGGAAACCGTATCAATGTGGGCACTCCATGTAGGGATTTCCCTCATACCTAAGATAATTATAGTCGAGCTGGTGATGCAACTGGTGCTGATCAGCTAATCATCATACTGGGACAACTCACTCAGGTTATGAATAATAACCTTACCCATATGGAACACCCAGATCCACAGTGTGGAGGATAAATCTTAGATCGCTTCATGAGGAAAAAACCACAGAAATTCAATGGGAGTAAAAATAAATTAGTGGCTGAGAAATGGATAAATTCCTTGGAGAAAATATTCCACTCTTTAGGGAGTACTGAAAGGGAAAAAGATATCATAGCATTTTACCGCCTCACTAGAGATTTTGATCAATGGTGGTCATTGATTCAAAACACAAAGAAAGATAATGAGGTATCAAATATGGAATGGAGTGAGTTCAATGATATTTTCTTAAAAAATACTTTCCTCATGACCATCAAGGGGATATGGAAAGACAATTTTTGAGTCTGAGGAAAAAGGAGGATGAGAATGTCGCTAAGTGTGAGGCTAACTTTACAAGGATAGCGAGGCATGCTGCAGATTATATACATATCCCAAGAAGTAAGATTGATCCTTTCTTTGATGGGTTAAAACCATTTCTCCATCGAGCATTAGTATCACAATCCTTCTCATCATATGAAGATAATGTCTCATGTGCTATCAAGACAGAAAAAGAATTCTCTACGTCTTATGACTTTAAATCAAATAAAGAGAAGAAAAGATCTACTGAACACTCTGGGAAAGGAAATAAGGAATCAGGGAAGAAGGGAAGAATTGAATTTCCACCCTGTGATAATTGCGGAAGGAAGCACCCCGGTGCCTATCTAAAAGGAAAAGGAGTTTTCTACGAATGTTGATAGAAATTTCATCTAGTTGGTGATTGTAAAGGAACGAAAGATGTTTCCAATGTTCAATGCTACAATTGTAGTGATATGGGACATTAAGCAAATGAATGTCCTAAGCGTTAGGTAAATTTACCTCAGAAAAGTCCAAGGGATCAAGGCCAAGCTTATGCAATCAGTACTGCTGAGGTTGAAGCCCCGAAAGACGTGGTGGCAGGTAATTTAATGGTTTCCTCATGTTTAGAAAATGCATTATTGGATTCTAGATCATCACATTGTTTCCTATCTTCCCAGTTTTCTATGAAAATTATATTTTTCCAATTTGATATAACAAGGGAGTTTTCAGTCAAAACTCTTAAGGGAAGTATCATTGTAATAAAGTTTTGTGAATCAGTCCCCATTAGAGCATATAAATTTTCTTCATCTACTGATCTCATCATCATACCCATGGCCGAATTTGACATAATAATTGGTATGGATTGGGTTTCAGAGTATTATGTGAAAAATTGTTGTATGAAGAAGGAAGTTATGATTTTTGATGATGATGATAAAGAACAACTAATCTTTAGAGTAGAATCATCACCACCTGATTCTTATCTAGATCCACCCCCAGTAGCTCAACTAAAATCAATTTTTGGGGAGGAAGAGAATGAAATAACTATGGTTGAGGAAAGGAATGTTCAAATAGAGGATGTACCTATTGTGAAAGAATATGTTGATGTGTTTCCGGAAGATTTACTTGGACATCCTCCAGAACGAGAAATTGAGTTTTCCATTGATTTAATTCCTGGTTCAAGGCCCATATCAGAAACCCCATATAGAATGGCCACTGTGGAATTAGTTAAACTAAAGAAAAAACTGGAGGAATTGAGTAATAAAGGATTTATTCACCCAAGTGATTCTCCATGGGGATCCCCATGTACTTTTTGTTAAGAAGAAAGATGGATCTATGAGGTTGTGCATTGACTATAGGGAGATCAATACTATAACAATAAAGAACAAGTATCCCTTACCTCTTATTGATGATTTATTTGACCAAATGCATGGAGCTAAAAACTTTTCAAATATTTACCTTCGATCTATATACAATCAATTGTGTGTGAAAAAGGAAGACATTCTGAAGACATCATTTCGAACTAGGTATGGGCATTACGAGTTTACAGTAATGCCTTTTGGGCTAAATAATGAACCATATGTTTTCATGGATCTAATGAATAGAGTTTTCAATGAATATCTTGATGAATTTGTAGTGGTATTTATTGATGATATCTTGGTATACTCCAAAATCTACAAAGATCATGAAAATAACTTGCGCATTATATTGAAGACTCTCAGAAGACATGAATTATATGGAATGTTTAGAAAGTGTGAATTCTGGCTTCAAGAGATTTCTTTTCCTGTCCCTATTGTCTCTAAGGATGGAATCTTTGTTGATCCTTCTAAGATAAGAGAAATCCAAGAATGGCCAGCACTGACGAGTATAACCGAGGTACGCTGTTTTATTGGTTTAGCGGGTTATTATCGACATTTTGTCCAGAATTTTTCCCGCTTGGCTAACCTATTAAGGAAGCTCACACGTAAAGAGGTTAAATTCTTTTGGAAAAAAGAGTTTGAAGAATGTTTATAATAACTTAAGATATGATTAGACAATGCTCCTATATTGACTCTACCATCAGGGAATGGTGGGTTTGTATTTACAGTGATGCATCAAAGAAAGGACTTGGTTGTGTCCTTATCCAGAATGATAGAGTTATTTCCTATGCACCACTATAGCTGAAAATTCATGAGCAAAACTATCCTACTAATGATCTTCAGTTAGATGCTGTAATATATGCATTGAAGATTTTTAGACACTATCTTTATGGTGAAAATTTCGAGATTTATACTGACCACAAGAGTTTGAAGTATATTTTATCATAGAAAGAACTCAAAATGAGGCAAAGGAGATGGCTTGATCTACTGAAGTATTATGATTTCACGATACACTACCACCCGAGGAAGGAAAATAAGGTGGAAGATGCTTTGATTAGAAAGGATCATGGAGTTTTGAACAAGATTAGAGTTGAAAAAGATCCTATATACATGGATCTAGTAAATATGGATGTGGGAATCACCATAGAAGGTGAAACATCAATACTTTTTCAAATGGTTTCCATACCATCTTTTCTAGAAAGGATAAAGAGTTCTCAGACCGATGATGAAGAGTTTTAAAAGAATATTAAAGTTGTAAATGGTGGGATATTGAGTGACTTTGTGTATGAAGATGGAATTTTGAAAATTGGGAGGTGACTTTGTGTTCCCAAAATACCTAATCTACAAAGGGAATTATTGGACGATGCTCATAGTTCCAATTTCTCTATACACCCAGGGAGCACCAAAATGTATAGTGATTTAAAGAAACATTTTTGGTGGGACAACATAATGAAGGAGATTTCTGATTTTGTGTCAAGATGTATGGTTTTTCAACAAGTTAAAGCTGAAAGGAAAAATCCTGGTGGATTATTGAAACCTCTTCCAATACCTGAGTAGAAATTGGATAATATCACGATGGACTTTGTCATGGGACTACCAAAGACTCTTAGAAGGAACGATGCAATATGGGTCATTGTTTATTGTCTTACCAAGTCTATGCATTTTCTTGATATAAGGGAAGATTTACCACTTGAACATCTAGCAATACTATATATTAATGAATTTTTGAGGCTTCATGGAGTACCCCTATCGATTTTTTCTGATCGTGATCCCCATTTTACTTCAGTATTCTAGAAAAGTCTTTAGAAATCCCTGGAAACTAAACATCGTTTGAGCACTTCCTACCACCCTCAAACAGATGGAAAATCAGAACAGATTATTCAAACCTTAGAATACATGTTGAGATAATACTCACATGACTTTTAGGGTATGTGGGATCAATATTTACCTCTGGTGGAATTTTCCTATAACAATAGCTTCCATTCAAGTATTCAGATGGCACCATATGAAGTGTTATATGGAAAGAGATGTCGCACACCAACCTGTTGGGATGAAGTTTGTGAAAGAAAACTTTTAGGCTTAAAACTGGTGGAGGAATCAATGGAAAAGGTAAAGGTAATCCAAAACCACATCAATGCAGCTCAAAGTAGGCTGAAGAGCTATGCCAATAATTGAAGGAAGGATTTGGAATTTCAGGTATGAGATCATGTTTTATTGAAGGTGTCTCCATGGAAGGGAGTTATATGTTTCTGAAAGAAGGGAAAATTGAGTCCCAGGTATATCGAACCTTTTGAAATTCTAGAACAAAATGGGGCTGTAGCTTACCGTTTGGAAATGCCACCAAATCTCTCCAAAGTTCACGATGTGTTCCACGTATCACTGTTGAGAAAATACATGCCTGAACCAACACATGTACTCTCTTACGAGGAATTAGAACTGGAACCTGATCTATCTTATTGAGAAGATCTCATCAGAATTCTTGATATGAGAGAACAAGTGATGAGAAACCAGAAGACTCATCTGGTAAAAGTTCTATGGAGAAACCATAAAATGAAAGAGGAAATGTGGGAACCCGAAGAAACTTATGATGAAGAACCACCTGAGTATTTTTATATAGTAATTTTCTAGAAAGTTTCAAGGATGAAATTTTTTGAAGGAGGGGAGAATGTAATGCCCCAAGCTTCCACGGTTCGATTCTCTTTGAATAATACAGTAGCGTGTGTTGTATGCAACTTCGAGATTCTAACACACCGCGACCAATCAAAGTAGCCATTATGAATAGTAATACCCACTTTGGGAATTTTATAAATTTTATCTCTCAAAATGGACTTAATTTTATGATTCAGTATTTCAAAATAATCCTAGGGTAAAATTTTGTTACTTTTTCAATAACTTTTCTATTTTGATGAATAGTGAAAATTACAAAATTTTAATTAAAAACAAATTTTTTAATAAAAATAATTAATAGTGATAAATTATGTTTTTGAGTGATTTTAAAGTATATTTATATTATATTTTTACCATTTAATACAATTTTGAACATTGGACAAAATTTCACATTTATACCGGACATAAACAATTTCCAATCTTTTGATAGTTATTATCTCTTAAAAACATGCTTTTTGTTTTAACAACGGGAATTATTTTTAAATTAATTTCTGCCAGTTTTTTGTTTTGAATTTATATAAATGGATTACATATTTAGAATTATGAGGTCCAAATTGTGTAAATAGGTAACTATTATTTTTAGACATTTTGAATAATTATTTCGGTAAATGTTTTATTTACCATGGTTAAAGGGTAAATCTGGTAAATAAGGGTAAAAAATAATATTATAATGATAATAAATTACCCTAAAACATGTCCTAACCTTATTGGTTGATACATGTCATACCATGGGAATCTATGGGTCTATTTTAGGACCCCATGGAGCCACATGTAGGTGATAAAGACACTTTATATTAATTAAGTTAATGTAAATACAAAAATGACATAAGCATGTATCTTTTATTAAAACAATTTTCAAATAGAGATATATATGTTATATTTTCTAGTATAAATATTCATTATAAATATAAATAGATTTAATATATAATGGTATTTTATTTATAATTTTTAGAAATTCAATAATTAAATTTATTTATGACACAATGATGATGTAGTATTTCCTTTATTAATGAATGAATCAAATAATTGGTATTGTAAAAGATAAAATAAATTTAATTTGATATTTTTTATGACATACACTAATTTTATTGGTTAATATGACATGTTAGTATTGCTTAAATAAATTACGTTTTAATTAATAAAGTTTTTATGTCTTTAAAAAAAATAAATTATTAAATATTGTCAAAATTTACATAAATGAGTTTTTAAAACAAGTATTATATTATTAATTGATATTCTACTCCCAAATATCTAAGGTTCATCCAAAGGACATATATCATCATATTTGTATCATTAATGGACCACTTGGGGGTCTCTTGGATGTATATAGCATGTTTATTAACTATATAATATAAAAATACAAAGTGGCTAGGTAAATGCCAAACTAATTAACTAAGAGTTAAAACTAAAATATAAGGTTAATATAATGACCCAAACCTATCTAAAATCTATTTTTTGAAAGGATTTTGACCCATCCCCACCTCATACTTTGAATAATCCACTTTTTAGCCATTATAAACCGAATATGAATGTATTATAAATTAATAATTTAAGTTTTTCCTAAAGAGCCCATCCTCCCCCTTATAAAAGGACACCACTTCTAACCAAATCTTAATACTTTCAAAGCCTTTATTCTCGGCCAAACTATACCCAAATACCCTCTAAACTATCCTCCCTTTATCCTAGAGGCCTTACTTTTGTCATAAATCCATCCTAAGGATCCCTTTTGATCAAATCAAAACGAAGAACCTGAGGAAGAGGTAATGTTTTCACCACCCTTTTTCATGTTCCTTTCTTCTTCAACTTCTTATTCCTTTCTTATTTACTTTATAAAATATTATCTCAAGTATATTATATATACTGTGATGTTATTATAAATATGGTAAAACCATGTTCAGTATTCTGTCCATCTTTTGAATGACATGTCACCATGTGTGCGTACGTAGGGCTTACCGTCTCCACGTCGTGGTGTAATTGTTATTCAAAACATTATTAGAGTGGATGGTTATGATAATGATGTGTAATTGATGTAAATAAAAAATATAACATGATAATGATTCTTTATATATGATATATCATCCAATTATATATTATTTTAATATCAAAACAATGATATTGTCGCTCGTGCGTACGTACGGACTACCATCTCCACAAAAGCGATGAGATTCATTTCCCGTCGTATCCATGCAATTATAATTCTCATTTGATTATTAAAAATAATTTTTAAGGACATGATATCATTTTGGATATGAATAAGATACAACCTATCCATAAAAAACACGGTTTATGTAAAAAATGTATATATATAAGGAAACAAGTAAGTTAACACTCGAAATGGTGATAATACTAACAAAGCAATGTTAAAAGATCATATATGATATCATATTAATGTATATGATTCTTTTATAATTTAATAACAATTATTTACCCATAATATATGAGGTTAACCTACCATCAACCAAGTAAAAGTACATGGTAAGGGTTTATTTCACAATCTCTTCATTATCTGAGGTTGTTTATACGTAATTTTCTACTAGGACCTCTTTGTCATCCACATCCATGTTTCTTAAAAATGTATTTCAAAACATTCTTAACATTTTATAGACTATGGTTTAAAGTCATTTATACCCTTGTTGACTTGTTATAAAATGTTTATAATGTAATATTTCCATAATTTTGCAAACAATGTTCTTTTAAACCTTTTCGACAAAATTAAGGTAAGAATGTCTTTTTTTAACTTATACGGCAGGTGTAGCTATTTTCTACCATTATAAACTCGTCGAAGCTTCCCTTACAAGATTATAACAACATTTTCAATTTAAATGTTTTATTTTATAATTATGTGACTCTTAAATGATTTCAAAATAGAAAGACATATTTCTCTAAAAAGATTTTTGATTTCATCTATGTCAATATCATGTGATGGATTTTAAGTTCATTTGGAGTTGATTTATTATGATACAAAACTTATATATTGTATTGAAGGATTTGGGATTTGTTTGACTGTGTATGTTCTATTTTTATACCATTCATGATTTATGGTTAAAGTATTGACATTTCGTATACTTGTTTTAATACGAATGTTTATGATATGTTTAAACCTTTTCATATGAGGAATGTATTGGAATTAGTATGTGACGGGTGGAGCCCAATATAGCTCCTCGATGCATCGGTAGGTCTCATGAGACAACTAGATGGGGAATTGGCTGAGTCCCTTTCCCAATTTGATTTTTGGTTTTGGCCGAGGCCTTAATCATTTTTAGACGTCTTTGTCGAGGCCTTGACAAAATATTTCTGAATGTCTGCCATTGTACATTCCCTCATTATAGAAATAATATTGATGGTTCATGTGGTCATTTGACTATTATAATACCCATTATTATGTTTTATTATGGAATTATTTACTCAGCTCATATTCTTTCCATAAAAGTATTCATGTTTATTATTGGTAAAGGCATGTGGTTTCAATTATTTACCATACTTAATATTTATGTCATTTTCCATTGTATTACTTACCCTTACTAATCGTTTGAGCTCACCCCTTTTCTTATGTTTCATTTTCCCAGGATATGAAGAATTTAGTTATGAGTGACCTGTAGGCATAATCTAGGAGGCTTGGATGTTTCTAATGAAATATATTTGTGTTGTATTTCTCTTCAAGCTGTAGAGATGAACATATGTATGCATCTTATTTCAAATAATACTAAACTGATCAGTCTTACGAGACATGATTTTTTTGTGATAATGTCAATGTTATTTAATAATGCACTGACTCTAGGTAACTAGGTTCGGGGTGTTACATAACCCTTGTTCACTTGTCATAATTAGTTTTTATGATATATTATACATTTTAAAAAGTATATCAGGGAAGCAATTTTTATAATGAAAAAATATTTACATTTGATTAATTTTATATTATTCAACCAAATTTAAATGATCTACATCAACCCTGATACATAAGAATTAGAAAAAGGTAGTATACATATACACATAAAACACATTGGTTTTCCATTGATACATTCCCTTTGGTTCTATATAAATTATTTTTTCATATAAGAATTTTAATTATTATCCATTCAAAAACATCATCATTTGAAATTATAAAAAAAACATATTCTTATTATTTGGAATGATTAGAAATTTTGAAAACCCACATTGATAATCAAAAAATAAAATATTTTTGTGACCATAACCATAATATTTTTAACAAAATATATAGTCCCATTTGGAATCTCAATATTATAATTACTTCTTTATCAATCACATTTGTTATTAGAATGGTTCCCCAAAGATCAGTCTATTTTTAAAACCCAAAGGTTTATTCTTTTGAGGTCGATAATAAAATCAATTGGTAATTTTCCTATATACCAATATAAAAAAATTAATCTCAATATGTATCACAATATGAAACAATCATGTTATAATATAATTAATTTTCATTGAATTGGAAAATACATATAACAACATTAGATTCAATAAATTGTATTCTATCATATATTTTAACCAAATCCTCCAAAATATTTAGTGAATAAATCCATGAAATTGTTTTTTAACGAGAATATGAATTTCCTAAATAATATCCACCATTATTATATATATAGGTTTATCATATTACTCCCACTCATCATGAGCTAGGTGAATATTTTATTGAAACTCAACCATAGTTTTTAATGATTAATTATTCTATAAGAATCTAAATCATTGTTGCATCCACTTTTTAATATCTAGAAAAAGATATAATTTCTATGAAATCAACACTCTCGAAATATTACCAATAATTTATACTTATAAAAGTACATTGTTTTTTAATACATTTCAATATTTTTATCTGAAAAATTAAATAATGTATTCCTAAAATATATATAAATTTAATTCTAATACCAACTAGGTAACCGTATACCCAAACATTTTAATCATGTTTTTAAAAATAATAATTATTAAATATATATATATATATATTAATGATATATGAACCAAGTTAATAAGACATAATTTTCACATAACTTTCATAACATAAATATTTCATTTGAAAATAATTTTATAATCCCAGGAATACATGTTTTGGTTTCACAGTGGACTATATATATATGAAACATATTTTATTAAAGTAATGAAAATTTCTACATACTTAAGCTACATAATATTCTATTATACAATTTTCATATGTATTACTCATATATATAACCTAGGGATTGGAAGCATTAGAATGGTGAGAGGTCAAACTATCAGTAAGTTAAATCACATAAACATTAATCATGGTTTTAATTATTATCATATTAGGAAACATTATGATATAATAAATATATTATTAAAGAATAGATAATAATAATTTCATTACATAATCCATTAAATCATGACTTGGAATATTCTAATAGATATTCATTCCATAGAATGAGAGTGTATAAACATGATAAAAAAATCAGGGCCAGATCATAATCATAAGAATAATGTTTATTCATGTCATGGAAATGGACATAATAGTAATATTTTTCCCAAAAATATTATAATAATTTATAAAATAATCGATCATATATCACAACTAGATTCCCATAACATTAGGGAATAGTTATCACTAACTGATACTTATAGTAGAGAAGGGATCACTTCCTGATTAACAAAGCCATTATGGTTATAGAATATCCACCAAATTCCCTTTACATAGTAGATAATTCATAACTTCATGAGATAAATGGTGTAGATGGAATAAATACATAGTTACCAAAATGATCACATTAGATATAAATTCATAACTAATGGATTAGAGTGTAATATAAGACACCAACTATCATTGTGATAATATATTCATCCCACATGAAACAAATTATAGAATATCAAAATAAAGACAAGGAATGAAAATAGGATCAATAAATTTCTAAATGTATCACATAAAATTGAATCATGATCTACATTTATTGATATAATAAATATCAATAATATAGACAATAATATCATAGTGAATGAAAATGGTTATTACTAAAAAACTACTTCCCAATGAAATAATAATTTTTTTTGATGAGAATGAAATTAATATATAAACAATAAATTTGTATTTATAAAAATATTATGAATATTGTTAAAAATTAATTTTTTGTAATAATAATTTAAAAAATGCATTTTCAAAATAATTATTTGGAATGAAATGTAAAAAATAATTCCTTGAGAGAGAATAATTATTTAAAAAAGGTTATGTAGAAATATTTTTCGATAAAATTAATTTAAAATAATGATCAATAATTGATAATAGAAAAATATATAATGAACATATGGTTGAAATTTTTAGTTAATGATAAAACATATGATCATGTGCGTTAATTGATTTTAAATAATATGAAATACATTTGATGAAAACCCACAGAATAATAATGGATAATAGAACATGCATTTAAAAATAAGAGAATAATTTTTTTTAACTTCACATGAGATAAAACATTATAATGTTTCTAGATAAAAATAGGAACATTGGTGGAAATGGAAAATGTAGTCATTGAATGTAAACTATAATTAAAGAGGATGATAATAAATGTTAAAAAATCCATAATATTTGTGAGTATTATTAATTAATTACAATATTTTAATTATAAATATTAAATTCAATCTTTATAAAATGAATTATAGTTTTAACCACGAAATGAATAAAACCAACAAGGAAAAAAATTGTAAAAACATATCATTATAAACCATGAAGAGAACATGAGTCAAGAAAGTACCACTTACATATGTTGATACATTTTAATATATATACACTAAAAGATATATCATCATTTTTGACATCAAATATCTGAATTGAAATGAATTTTGTTTAATTATAGATCCAATTGGTAGTACATAGGTAATTACATTTAAATTAGTTTCAGAAATATATGCCACAAATCTTGGAAATTAATAAGAAAAATCATTACATCATTGGTATCATCCAAATTAAAAACTCATTAAAGGAATAATAAAAAATGGACACATTTATAACATATATTTTTTAAAAAATTATTTCCAATTAAATCAATGGTATATATATATATATTCACCAAAAAAATTAATCCATTGGTGAGAATGCATAATATCTCACAGAAGAAAAATTGTGATAAAAAATTTGTTTCATAATTTATGAATTCAACAAGTCACTTTAACTAGCATTATAAAAAATAAATATCATAATCACATACTATAGAAAATTATTCATACATATAATATTTTATGAACTAATTTGTAATAATTTATTATTGAAATATTATTCATTTTATTTTGCATTTTATAATATGAATTTATTATCTTAAATTATTTATTTAGTAGAAATTTCTTAATGATTATTTTGATTTTTGTTTTTAAATTTAATTATAATAACTAAAATATCATTATATGTAATTATATATATATATATACTATTTATAATGTTATAATTTAATTATATATAAATTTTGGAGATGATTTGTGATGAAAAAGTCAATGATCAGCTAGTTTTCTTAATTTTCAAGAATAAGGGTTTAATCATAAAAACATGATTGATTTTAAAATTCACATTATATAATAACAAAAAAAAATAATTATTTACTTAATAAATTGAAATAGATGTGTTATTTGTGTTTTAATAGTCACAAATCATAAAAATTTACATCATTATTTATATAATAGGTTAAACAATCCCAAAAACAATGATATATAATCTTCATATGATTAATTTGTTGAATATGATTCATATTGATTAATATAATGTAATTAAAATATAATTATACATTTTTTAAGGTAATTATTTCCATTATAATATTTTTTTATAAAAATAAATGTTCTATAGTTAAAAATTAAAGTTATCACATTTTTTGAGGTGGTAGTATACTCATACATCATTTTGATGTATTCATTCTCTATCCAATGGATGTATATAAGGACTGAATATTTATTAATGAATCCTAATAATGTTGAAAATAATATATTAATCAATTAAATATAATTTTATAACTACTAATGTGAGGTGGTGATGAATAATGTAGAACATCATTCACTATGAATATAGTTTTAAGAAACCTAGGATAAAGTATTCATTTCACAAATATTTTTTACCGAAGTGATAAAGCAATATTTAATTCATATTATCTTTTTTATAAAATTTGCAATACATATTTATGAAAAAATATAGTAACTAATAAGTTTGAGGGGGTAAAGTAAGAAAATAATTTAGAGAGTACCTTTATGAAAAATACCTTCCCCTTTGGATGTTCCCCATTGGAATCCACCTTAACTATCCATATAATTTTATTTTGGATTGTGAAAGGTATATAGATAATTGAGATTGTGTGGATGAGAAACTATTGAATAGTTACAGTGGATCTAAAACATTTTAATTACTATAGAAATAAGATGGAGTTGATCTTCATTTATAGGTAATGAGAATGACATGTTTGTAAATATAACATCCAGATATAAATATTTGGAATGATATAAATTGATTTCGGATCCATAGTGGAAAATAATTAAATGGGGATGGGGTATAGTAATTATAATGTAATAATTGATTTTCTGTGATTTTTATAATTTTTTTTGTTCCTTTTACTCTTACATTTTTCCTTTTAATAATTTTAATTTTTATAGTGGTAAATAATGTTAACCTAAGTAATTTAATTTAACTGTAAAAAATAAAAATAAACATTATTATGTTATTTTGAAATATAATTTCCTCAATATTAAATAAATAGTATCTAATATACTGTAATTGAATAAAATTTAATATTAACATAATCACTTGAAAATAGTACAATTCATTTCTATAAAGAATTTATTTTTAATAAAAAAAAATATGTGAAGGTGAACATGTCATTTTATAATTTTAAAAAGAAAAAAAATTATTATTAAAAAATATTACATTAGTGAATTCAAATCAATCCATAACAAAACCATAAAAATTTAATATTTTATTATGAATGAAAAAAATAGTTTCATAAAATATAAAATATTTATTGAGATAATAAATGTGTAATCATAAAAATTTTATATACATAAAAGTACATCAAAATGTACCATTTTAATCCAAAAATATGTATTTTTTCTGAAAGAAAATATTTATATTATTTGACATTTTAAATATTTTATTATATATTAAAAAACACTATGACATTAATAAAAAATATTTTTATATCTACTCAACTAAGGAAATTTTGTTTTTTAAAATATCATAAAATTATTGAGATTTATTTTTAAATGACAATTTAAAAAATGGGTTTAATTTTTTAAAATTAAAATTCAATCATTGATATTTATTCTATTAAATATAATATTCAATATATATAAAAAAACATCATTTTTTAGAAAATAAATTTTTAAGAATTTTGTGATCTCATTGTTATTTTTTACTATATATTAATTTAATAAACATGAACATATTTATATATTATATATTATAATAAATATTATTTTAATTTGGTTGATTTCATTTACTAATATGTTAAAAAGTTCATTTACATTGAACTATACATCAAAATGAAGACTCAAATAATTATATATCATATAAATGTAAGTAATATTTTTGGACTAAGGGTGGATTATTATTATTTTTTTACTTTTAAAAATAATATTCATCAATATTTTTATGAATCAATTTAGTTCATTGTTTTAGTTAGATGAAGCTATTAAACATCACATTTATTTAGAGATAAATTAATTCCCAAAAACTGTTGATTTTATATGGGAAATCCACTAACCCATCCCAAAATGGATTTGAAAATACCCAGATGAAATTATATAGATTGATATCATCCTAATGGATAATGGGAAAATTTATCATTAATTAATAATATCACTCCTCTAAAAAACATAAAAGGATGAAAATTAAAAATATTCTGATACTATAGAGATTACATATCTAGAATAATATTCATTTATATTAGGATTTCACCTCCCAAAGAGTTTGAAATATTTTACATTATATAAGATTATAAGAATATATACATCTAAAACATCCATAAACTCATAATTATATAGAAATCATTATAAATAAAAATTGATGAGAATAAATTTGAAAATATAACACATCACATCACACACACATATATATATATATATATATGATTTAGGATAAATAAAATATTAAATATATTCTTTTAAAAAAATACTTGGAATGACTCATGTGTACATCAATGAATGAAATACCTCAAAATTATAATGAGCATGGATCAACTACCCAATTAATTCGTCATAAAATATCAATTTTATAAACATAAATTCATTAATGGCCAACTAAATTTGATTTCTTATAATAATTAATTCATTGTTACATAACTTTCATGCTAAAAAGCATCAAGGATATTGAATATTTCCACCATGATTCCGGTAATATGATCCATATTATATTCTAATATATCTCCCAAATTTATAGTGACAAGAACATTATCCCCATTACTGAATATAGAATTCTCACATGATGATTTATAATCAATTAGATAGATATTGCATGCTATCTTGATTTTTTAAACATTCCTACATTCAAATTAATTATATCCCATATCCATTACTAATGTTACATTCCTCAAATGATTACTAGATAAGACCATTATTATAATTCCAAGAATAGAAAATCCATAGTTGAATTGGTCTTTCAGTTAAATTTACGGGTTTAATGAGGGATACTTGAAAAAATAGAGTTGAATATAAAATTATTAATGTTTTTTTCAACATATTTGGTTACTAATTATAATTTAATTTTGTATTATGAATTCAAAGAAAAATTAAATTGAACTAATTATGAACACCTTCTAGCATTCGATCAATACTTATATATCCAATTGCATATCAATTTTATAGATTTTTGGAATCTATGTTCCTATCATCTTATGAAACCAATTCATTAAATGAAAGGTTATACATTATTATTTCCATAATGTTTACAAAATTATCAATAAATGTTTAATACATAACCTTTAGAAATATTACTTTGTCCATTATCAAACTAATCATATTACGATTAATATTATTAAAATACCTTGTATTTTATTTGGATTACATGTGAAATATAATAACATGGTTCATAAAACTTTAGTATATATGATCATCATTACATTCATAGATCACATTATTAAAAATTATTTTTTCTCATAGAATTATTTGTAATCAGTTTAAAATTTTTCTAGATATTTTTTATATAATAGAATATCCCTCAAGATAATCATCCATTCTTCTATAGATCAAAATGATATTTTGTCTCATTTCATTTCATTTTTCTTCAAAAAAATTTATTCTAGTCAGTTATCTAAGATTTTTAAATTTTATTGTCATTTTCCATAAAATAAAAAGTCTTTTTCAATTTTACATTTGTTCTAAGAAACACACAAAAAATTAAATAATAACATTATTTTCATAATTTGTATCTTGAAATATTTATTCCATGGATCACTATTTTTTACAATATATTATTAAATAACATATGATTAATGATTTTTCATTCATACTATGTGACATTACTATATTAATAAAGTTATTTTTTGAGAAAATTACCTCTACTTTCTGGATTCCACAATTGATTGTCATTAAAACTGAGAAATATTAAATAATACAATTATCGATGGAAAATGGACATCAGTGTCATATTTTATTCTATTCTATTGAACATATTTAATAAAAGGCACTATTTTAGTGAATATTTGATGAATATAAATATTTTCATAAACATTTGCATTATTAATTTGATAGAATTACAATTAATTCAACAACTCATCTAATTATTCCAAGGTATGATGTATTAATATTTATCACATTACATTTGAAATTAAAAAAAAATTATTTCCCAATATTTATATAATTTTCTAAGAAAATTTCAGTATTCCTAATTCTATTGGGGTCTGAATGAAATACACATTCATGGATATTATAATTCATAATCTTGATAAACAAATTATAAAAAAAATTGGTTTCTAATTTATAATTTTATTCCCATTAAATTCCATATATATCCAATTATAATTTTTATTAGAAGACGAAAACTAGTAGATTGTGGCTAGGAACATATCTATATCATTTATCTATTACCTAGAACAATATAACATTCCATCAAACAACTATATCATCGTATGATCATTAAGATAATTGTAGAAATTTTCTGACATCACTACAATAAAATATTTCATCTTTAATATTCATCAATTTATCTATAATCCAATGAATTGTATTTTTGGCTCCATGCCCATGATATTAATTTCAAAAGGTTCATCCCTTGTTCAATAATAACTGAACAACATGATGTATGAGATCAATTTATTTTTTTAATTCATACTAAATACTAACACATCACCCATTTTCTACATCCATAAAAAATTAAAATCTTATGATTTTTTATCACATTACCCCTAATTTTCATTAGGAGTGATGGTGGGGTTACTAGACAGTGGTGAAATCCCAAAGACACTAATGGTTGGAAATAAATGTCAAGGATTTTTGAATTTTGGGGGGTTTTAAATAGTAATGTTCAAAATGAACCCAATATAATTAGTATCATGTACTCAATATGATGCCCAATGAACAATAAACGCAATGGAATAAAAATTAGTAATTAACAATCTCATAGAACAAACATAAAATATGACAATAACCAGAAAATATAAATAGACTACATGATCCATATACACCAAAAATATTCAATTCCATTACACATTCGGCCATGATATATTCTCCAACTCCACCATTCATTCCCAAAAAAATCAACATCCATCACAAGATAAATATGATAACATCCCATTACATATGTACCAATATGAAACATATGCTAATGAATAGTGGTTCCTAAGAAGGTGGTGGTATTAAAATATTTATTATTTCAAAAAATTATACACATCT
The DNA here is from genome assembly GCA_963277665.1 of Viscum album. Classification (NCBI taxonomy): domain Eukaryota; kingdom Viridiplantae; phylum Streptophyta; class Magnoliopsida; order Santalales; family Viscaceae; genus Viscum; species Viscum album. The sequence continues at coordinate 1,705,361,064 of OY728147.1, read as the reverse complement.
AATTCCATTAGGACGTGAACTAGTATGAAAATTATATATAATGATTTCAAAAGTAATTAAAAAATTATATATCAAGTCATATAATGTTATATAGAAAAATGTAACCAAAACCTTCAAAATATTTCTCATTACATTGGGATCTAAATTCCATGTTTCAACACACACACATGCATGTCAGGTGACACATTTATTTCCATGAGTAGTCTTTCATCCATATACTAGGTCATCGAACAGTTCCCAAATTCCTCATTCCCTAATAGAACATGCCATGTATTCGGGGTCACTTCCTTGTACCCCAATGGTATGAGACCCTTATCCAAGACCACATAAAAATAAATGATCTAACACTGACAATGTATTAAAAACCCCATTAGATTTATTTTTACGTAAACCAAATCAATTATTTATATAATTTCATCAAATACATATGTTTTTTAAAAAAATATAATGTTGATATCATCATTATGAAATTATCACCAACGTATAAGTGAAAAAACTATCTAGTTCTCCATGATTCCAAAATCCATTATCTAAACATTTTAACATAAATAATCAACCAATGATTTCACAAAAAATTGAAAGAAATTTTTAGTTTAAAGAAAATTCCTTTTCATTTATAATTAGATAGAGGAGAGATTCCACATAACTATCAACGGTTTGAATAGATAGAAAAAAAAAGATACTTCAAACATCTACATCCAACCATGGATAGCTTTTAATTAATTAGATATAACATGATTTTTTCATTAAAAATTTTAGAAACCATTGATATTTACATATGATATTGTATCTTTGGATTCTAGATAGGGAGGGAGAGATAGATAAGAACCAATGGTCTAGGAAGAATAATGAATAATAAAGAGAATTAGTCTTTTTAGATGATTTTATATATCCAAATATCTTTGATTTCCTTATGAATCACTTTTAGCATGAATGGAAATGTCTATAAATAAAAGGGATAGAGTAGAGTTCATGATCCTATGTGATTAGGGGACTAATGAGAGTTTTAGATCATAATATTAATTAAAACCAAAATATACATGGTGATAACTATATTTAATATATTTATGCATCAAGGTTTAGAAAACAATGATCCATACCCATGATGCTACTATCTCATGGCCACCCCTTATAGAGTTGGCTCACATAGTTAGACATATAGTGTACAAAACTAAATTTCCATCTCCTTCAATTTTCATGGGTTCCCATGGGATTTTTCAATTTTGGAAAAATATTTAACCTTCCTAGTGACTACAAAAACATGTTTCATGGTTTCCAAGATGTGGTGAAAATTTTATACTATCCATGCACTAAACATCGAGCACATTAAACACCTACAAAACATGTTTGAACCACTTAGAAAATACCATATCAAAAACCCATCACTTTTATAAGATGATTTTATGGAATGAAAGATTATGTACCGTAAATCATTTGGGATAAATGCACCAAACCATTTTTCTTTATATCCCAAGAATGTGTAACAAAATTATGGAGGTGTTCAGGAAACATCTCTATCAAATTCCTTTTCACACTACGATGTCTCATCTATAATATGAAATTGTTTCCATAGAACCCATATTATACTGATTATTTTCTCAAGTAATATATTCTATTTCATATCCACTATCCTCAATTAATAATTATTCAAAATAGCCCCAGGTTCATGATCAACTTTGTCTAATAAAATCACATAGCCAGGATCTTTTTAGTATATCTTCATTTGAGAAAATATAATCACATTTTACACCAAAATCAACCATGATTATAGAGCCACCCTATATTCCATGAAATCCGCCCATTTAGATATCTAAAAAGGTAAAATTTAATTATTGAACAACCTGCCATACATGGGAAAACAATTTATTCCTTTTCATGGACAGACTCTCAAGAATTCATTATAACCCACCTAAATTTATAAAAGTTGATGTAGTTTATCTAGAATAAAATAAATCTAATTTATAACTCTTATCTTTATTGTAGTCATAATTGTATTGGTTTTTTCACATAGAATACTAGGCCCAATATGTGAGGTCTATCCTTGTATCACTAAAAACTATTTTGAATAACATGTATGTAAATATAATGCCTCAAAAAGGTTCATATGTAGAAATTCATGATTACTTTTCTTTATAACTCCAATAATATTATATTCTCTTACCATGATCAACATATATTCATTTCATAAGCCCCAATAATTTCCTCCAACATTTGAATCATACTTTAGGAATATACATCATTTTGAGAATGATATTATTTGTTAAAATTCAACTATGGTAAAATGTATTTCTACCAGGAATTTAAAAAAGAGATTTGATCCTCGGGTCCCTATTAGGGATAATGAAAATTGGAACCCCGTACATATTCCACACGTTATCAATGTACTTTTTGGACAAGAATTATAACATATTTGATTCATTAATAGTATTGAAGTGGGATGAATTCATGATCTAGTCAACGAAAGAACACCTGTGGAATCTTATTTCCAACCCACTCATGGTAGACCTTTTAACAAATACATAGCTATTTTCTCAAATTTTCACATATGTATAGGTAAACACAACAACATACCAGCAAGTCAATGATTATATTTCTTATAAAACTAATATGTTATGTTTCTGGAAATAAATTATTCTTCTAATTTTTTCATTTTATTGCATCAATACATTTATATCAACTCATAATACATATTCTATTTTATTTGTTGAACAACCAATCTCTAATGTTGGAAGGAATTTGCAATTTGTTCCCAATATATTAGAGGAATGAAAATTGGATCCATATATCATAGTATAGATTACACATATAGATTCAATCCCCAAAATTTATCCCTTATATAGTATTAACATTATGATAACACATTTTGGATCACATTTTGGAACCCCTATAATATTCTAAATAAAATCTAGAAAACATTAAATTGATGAGAATGTTAAAATTTGACATTGTTCAATGAAATCCAGATCCACAATTTCCGACATTATATACCACTAATAAAATATTTCATTTCCAGGACTATTGTATGATTTCATATAGATGAAATATTTCACGGAACTCTACATACAAGGTGTATACATTTTCTTTAAGTCAAATATCTATTTGTGTCTGATTTGTCATTGTTTCCATAGATTCAATTCCATATGTGTGAAAATGAGGTTTAAACTCTCTTGATTTGTAAAAATCATAAATTTTTCCCAAAAAATTATAATTTACCAAGTTTACAAAACATATAATAAAATATATATTTTCAAAATTGGGTGCTCGGTATTATTTCCTACTCCATGACTACCATGATCAGTAATAAACTGCAGGATCTTATTGAATAAGAATAAACAGAACCCTAATAAGGATACATCAAAAAATACAACATAATCATGTAGTTTTTCTAATATAAGTATTGGTACTAACATAAGATACACCATATATTAATTTAAATACATCTAACATAGATAACTATATTAGAAGGGAAAACCCATCATTATTATAGTATTTATTTTTTAGTCCATTCATGAAACATCCCAAATAAATCATCATTGGTATCCTGAAGCTCCACAGAAAATATTTATCTATTCATCAACTATAAAAAATAGATGACAAGATATCTTATTTTTGGATCCACTAAAATTTCATTCCCAAAATTTATATGGTCAGGAGAACATTCTTTATTTAATTAGATATCCCATTTCGACAATGTTGCATCAAGGTGATTGTCCTTTGAGACTCCCAAAACTATATCTAAGTGTTCCTCATAATCATCCATTATCCTAGAATACATCTATATAACATAAAAACACAACTATAAAGAAATCATGGTACCCATTAAAAATTTTATTCACCAATTATATAAATTATAGTTGTACATTTATGATACAAAAAATGTTGCTTAACTTACTCGTACTGTGTTTTCTAAAAACCACCTTTTAAACTTTGTAGTTATTGATTCCCCAATATTATGATAATTTCATATAATAACTAGGTTCCCCTCAATTGATCATATGATTTATTAATGTGTTTAAGTGGAAAAAAATTATTTACCATAATTTCATTAAAACTAATATAACACATCGAATGCATAAGATATCAATATACATTCTTTACAAAAATGAATGATTCTACGTATAGGAATGTTATGAGTCTACTGGACACTATTATTTCAATATGTTATTGTTAGTATTTTATTTTGTTCAATTCTATTTTCTTGTTATTATATTTTGAAAGGAAAATGGTATTTTTCTCCTATATGAGATAAATTATAAACACGACTTCTATTTTTTATAGTAAACCCATGATATTATAAAAAACACATCAAGAAACATGTCAATAGTTGTTGGAAAATATCAATTTCCAATCCAATCCCTTGATTCTAAAATAAATATTACCCACTGACATGATATATTTCCAACCACTGATACCAACATTCCTTCTCCACTTTCATTTACTACCCAAAAGAATTGTAATAATTATTTTTCACAATATCTGAAGTTGAGACACTCATATGATCAGAACAATAGTTTATAAGGAATATAGATATCAACTACTAGTATATTACCATGACAAAAAAATATATGTACATATCATAGATATTGAATCCATTTACCACTTATTCAACATTGATAGTCATCATATTTGTTTCACACTAAAGATAAACAAATATCATTGTACAAGATGAGTTTTTTGTTTTAAAATATTTGAATTAATATCAACAAAAAATCCATAAGGTAAAAAATACATTAATCAAAAAAATATTGGTACACACCTCTCTAAAAAAATATTTTAAAATGGAAATTTTTAACTAATGTTACCTTTCAACATTGATGGTATATACTGGTCATCGAAGGTCACCATGTTTTTCACCATGTAATTTATCAGTTTTACCAAGTTATTTTATTTCCCTAGTAATATTTTTATTGATTCCCTTATTTACTAGAATCATCAAGACACTCTTTGTACTAAAAATTGTTTTATTATTACATGATCATGTGGTCAAATAATATGATGCCTGTAAAAATTATGATTTATTTCTATTGCTAGTATTTTGTGCACATAGATAATTTAAATGATGATATCATATCATGTTTCACTTTTGAAATTATTTATTTGGTGTCATGATGTATATTTTGATATGGTAAAAATAGAAAGATGTGAAAAATTCCTAATTAATTTTTTATAGAGGATGGATGTTAATGGATCAACGTGTTTAATTTTGAGATATTCCACCTATTTAGTTGTTGGTGTCCCTCTTCCACTTATTCTTATCCTTGGAGTCATGACATGTTTTCTTGGTATTAAACATTATACTACCCATTTTATTATTATATACATAAATTATATCTAAATTTAATCTATTTACCATCATCATACTATCCATGATTTGAATTATAGAAATAATTGTGTAATTATTTGGTCATAAACTAGAAAAAATAATTCCTTTGAGGGTATAATTGTAGTTTCATCTTGTCTAATGAAAACTGAGGTTCTAAAAATATGTACACACTATGTCACTGAGATATTACCTTACTCTGTGTGGATGAAATAAATCAATCTCCCAATCTTACTAGTGTGAGGAAGGAATTTTTTATTGATAATGAACAAAAAAATACTTGAATGTAATACCATAATCAAATGTAGATTGAAAAGATAAACCCACAATTAGAGGACAATATATTGCAGCATATCTGTTTCCTTATTATCATTTATATCATTCCATCTTCCAATTAATTTAAAATTGAGCTAATGTTATTCAATCGTTATAATATATTCTTCTGTACTAAATCCCTTTTAATGTTTCATGGATTCTTTTATCGAAACATGACAGAGTGATCTACCGAATCACTAACATTATTCTAATTTTCTCTATCCATGGCATAAAAATCAAGGATGCTAATTTTAACCACCACTTTTTTTATATGTTTCACAAGTTTACCCATGTTCTCTACAGCCTCTCTATATTGTTTACTTTGACATCAACCAGGTTCTATTTCTATTAATAGAATAATATAGTATTGATTCAATCTCACTATATATTAAAAGCCAAGAAGTACCAAATTTCCATATCAATGAATAAAAACCCATTATCTTCCAAAATACATCCATTGAAACTATAATCAGTATTTTTTTTTAAAATGCAATTAAAACTATTATCATAAATATTTTAGACTGAAAACAAGTTTTATAGTTACAGTGGGAAGTCACACTATTAATTTTTTATCTTAAATTCTCATCACTTAAACCTATAATGAGTTGTATAAGACACACATAATAGTTCCTTAAAATAATTTTTATAAAAACAATTGTAACATAAATATAAAAATAATATTTATATTGCATATTTTTACGCTATAAATTTCATATTCTGATGATACTATCTTTTAAAATTCATTTTAAGACAACAACTACATAGAACTACAAATCTAACATTTCAAACTCAATGATGAGAAAATATAATTTAATTTTCATCTCAAGTATTTAGAAAACAATTATTTCTTTATCAACATCCGTTCAATCATAATTGGATTGAGGAGTGATGATGTGTCACTATCCAAAGGTTGAATCTCCTAGATTCTAACTGATGGAACCAAATTATAATGGATTCATGGATTTTGTGTAATGATTTTACCTATTTGTAGGTAAGAAAATAAATAATCAAAAAATTTCCTCAAATACTATATATGGTGCCTGAAAAATAATAAAACCAAATGTATAAAAAACAATAATAAAAAATCATAGTACAAATGGAAACAAAAGACTATTACCAAAAACATAGAAGTTACTCATGTTATAAAAGTACCCCAAAATACCTAATTACATGAAAACCCCAAACAATATCAGTTCTCAAAATCCCCCTTTCATGCCGATGAAATTATGATGAATTAATAGAAAAATATATAACTCCAATTTTTTTATTTCATGATAGATTTCATATAAAAATTCACTGATGTTCCCAGGATGAATGTTAGTATAATCTTAGTTGTATTCCATAAAGGTATACCAAATCACACTAATATGATAAGAAATGGTTAAAAAAATTTATATAAAATATTTTAATGTTCTTAAAATAAATCGTATCATATCATAAGTAGTTGAAAGGTATGTAGTATACCCATATTTTAAAAAATCTATCATTTATTTTTCCATTCCTATTCATGTCTTCCAAACACAGACACACATCAATTTCAGATGACAATTCATTACTCATGATTGGTCTCTCATCCACATACACAATTACCATTAGCTGGTTGAAATCTTTTTTGTAATACATTACAATCCCCATTTCATGGGTAACAAAAACATTCCACAATAGTACATTGTTGTTATACAAGGTTAGTATAAATTAAATGAACACACACCTACTATATATGTCAAATCCTATGGGTTATCATTTCATAAATACTATATATTTTATGGAAATGATTTCATTAAAAAACATTCTTCAATAGAAACAAAATAAAAATGAAAATAACCTTTTTAAAATTATTGAAAAATGATTTTTAAAAAACTCATCAAATTTACCATAATTAAAAAATACATTATCCAAATAGGCTTCCATGGAGAACAGCACGAAAATATTAAAACAATATTAATAAAATAATTTAATTAAAAAATAATTTCATGTACTAGAAAAAATATACATGAGAGAGAATCCACTAACATATAAATGGTTGGAAAAATAAGATCTATATATATAAAATGTAACATCCCAAGTAAGTAATGAATAATATATATAGTTATCTATGTCTATTTATGAATTAGATAGTGTTTTAGAGGCTTAAAATGAGAATAAATCCAACCTTAAGAATTAAATACTCCAATATTTTTTAAAAGATTGTTTTACCACCTTTTGATGGAGAACCATTTTTAAATCTATATTTTGAAAATTTTATAAGCTATATTTTTTAATATAAACTTATTCTTTATTATTGGGACATTTAAATTTACTTTGGATAAATTTCTGGTATTTTTCTGATAATGTTCATTTTTTATGAATTGTGAAAAGTGTTGTATTTTAATTCAAAACCTCTTTTTAATCTAATTTATTTATATAGTTAGATTATCTATTTAATTGGTTTTAAAGTGAAATTAGAATATATTTTTTCCATTTAATCCAATGGTGGTCATTGGAATTAATATCACTTTGAGATTGGACATAAACGAGTGTCAATCTTTTGATAGGTATTGTTTCCTAAAAACACGCTATTTATTCTGACAGAGGGAATTAATTATTCAATTAATTATTCTGACTTATATGTTTTGAATTTTTTAAAATAGACATCATTTTTGAATTTGGAATGTCAAATATAGCTTAGGGTGATGTTTTGGAATTTTTCTGAAAAACATAAATTTTTCGATGAATAGTGAAACCACTATGTGGTACTTAAAAAACAGAATTTTCGTTTAAATGAAATTTTACCACCTCTGTGTTTTGAATTTCAAAAATCCGACAAACATGGTTGTCATTAAGAAGTAAAAATTTTTCAATGGGATTAAAATAATTTTTTTGGTGAATAGTAACTTTTATGTTTTTAATCACGATTAGAGGTAATTAGTGTAGTTTAAGGTAAAAATAATATTTTAATAATATGAAATGACCTTGACACATGTCCTACCCTTATTTTATGTGTCATGGCCGACCAAGAAAACCCATGGGTCGATTTTTGGGACCCCATGGAGCCACATGGGTAAGATAATGACATTAATTCCTTTTATTTAAAGTAAAAGTAAAAATGACACAAACATGTATTGTTTTACTAGAAGACTTTTTACATGGGGTTATACAAGTCAGATTTTTTACTATAAATAATAATTGGAAATATAAAAATATTTCCTAAATAATAGTATTTTTTATAATTTTTAGACATTAAATAAATTAAATTATTTATGACATCATGATGATGCAGCGATTACCCCATTATTTAACGATTTAAATAAAATGAAAAGATAATGTAAAATATAAGACCTAAACATGTCAAAAACCTATTTTATGAGTTTATATTGAACCCCTATCACCTTATCCTAAAAAAATCAATTTTGGACCTTTAAAATCCGAAACGCATTTGAAAATAAAGTAACATTTTAAACCTTTCCAAGAGTGCCCCTCCGCTCCTCTTATGAAAGGCCCCCACCTCTACCTCCTTACCCACACCTCTCAAGCCTTTGGCTCAGCCACGATCTGATCATTTTGTCTCTCCACATCCCTCTACTCATCCTATAAGCCTTACCTTAGGCATAAATCTCTTCAAGAAACCATTTTTGTTCAAATGAGAGGGAGTTACCCGATTTTAATGTAATGTCTTCACTTGTGTTCTTTTGTTTTTTTTTCTTATACAACCCCCTAAACTTTTTTTATTCATTGATTTTGTTACAAATCCAGTATCTTCAACATACTAGGATGTTTTTATAAGAAGGATTCTTTCTACACTTACACACACCTACATCTAATGGTCAAAGAACATACTGTTTCTGTGGATGGTGAATTTCTGCCGCATGAAACAATGATTGTTCAATATTCTTTTAACACCTTAAAAGTTGGACATTAATATGTCAATATATCTATATATGATATATAATATGTTTATGTTTTCCTTAAGCTTCTATATTTTTCATTTATGTCATACCATTATGGTTTCCATTATGGGTAAACGTGATATCTTCATTTTAGGAAGTTCGGACTACCGCCCCCTCAAAGTGATTTGATTCGTTAATACCATATGTGGTACATATAAAGGATAGATTTAATGATATTATATATGATACCATACTGGAATTATTATACTATTATGTATCATTATGTTTTAATTCCAGTAAATATGAAATAGAAATGGAAGTAGCGTTCATGCGTACGTACGGCTTACCGTCTCCATGAACGGTGCATTTCATTTCTTACCTCTAAATGTTATGTAATATTATAAATTCATGTATATAATGTATATATATGATATATATAATAAATACATAATTAATATAATTCTGGATATAATGGATATTTTACCCCATGAACAAACATGTAATTATAAAGTGTTTATTTTTGACTCAAGTAGAAATGATCGAAAAAACAACCATTATTAACTTAAATAATTAAATAGTGTTCATAACATGGTAATAAGTGATATAAAAGGAATAATTAACTTGAAAAATGTTCTTAATAAAGTAGAAATTAACTCAGGTTTATTATTCACGAGGTTAAAGAACGATCGAGTCAAGTCGGACCCGAGGTATGGGACATCTTCTCAATCTCCTTTCATTGAGGCATATTTTGTTTTATACACAACCTTCTTTTATACGGTGTATAAACCCCTTTGACTTTTACGTTTATTCAAAAGTAATATTTTTTATATGAAGTATTTTACTAAACTACAAAAGGGAATGTTTTTTATCGTACGTATGCGGCGACAACGACTTCTCCACTGCCGTGACCATTATTTGAGTTTCGGCTTCCTCAACAAGCCATAACCTAACCTTTTTTTAAAGCTAAAAATAAATACCATATTTTAATTTTCTTCTATTTTGGTATTGAAAATGGTTTTCATAATGTTTTTATATCAATGTGTTGTATTGATATCTTGTGATTGAAAAGTGTAAATGTTATGTTTCCTTTATGCATGTTTTATGTGATACGATTATGTTATGGTTTTTGGGAATTGTTATGAAGACGGGTGGTTCCGTGATAAACTAAGGGATGGTGAGCCCGATATAGCTCTCCAATGCATTGGGTAACACGAAGGGGTTAAACGTTAAGGTTTCTCCGAAGATATTTAGGGAATATACTGTGATGTGTATTCCAAACGTAACCAAGAGGGTTACTCCCTACGTATGAATGTTATGAATGCCTCAAGTTACCTTTATGTCTTATGATTTCTATGATTTATTCATGATTTGATGATGTATGTTAAAATGATTATGTTTTATAAGTAAAGTATGATTTCATACATGGACTAATGCTTTCATTTCATACTTTTATCTCCCTTACTGAGCTTTTTATTCTCATCCCATGTTTTTGAAATGTTTTTCAAAGGTCAAGGGAAAGGTACATGAAGTGATGATAGGGTCAAGGAAGTGTCATGAAAGAATCCATGTTTTGTTTTAAATATGTTTCCCATGATAGGGAAAAAATGAATACTATCTTTTATATAACCACATTGTTTAAATATGGAATGTAATGCATGATTTATGATTTAATTCTCTAAAACTCTAAACCTGAAAAGATCCTCAACATGAATTCTTGAAATAACTTGAGATTAATTAATGTTTAAGGCTGGGGCCTTATAGTTGGTATCATAGGTCGGTTTAAATAAAATTAGGAGTTATAATTCTATTAAATAATTATCCAAAAATAGTTTTTTATTGGTCAAATTGAAATGATATATAATTTGAAGATTACCATGTTGCTTCTCCTAAGATATTTCTGTGTTAATAATGTTTTTTCATAGAGGAAACAGAACAGATTTTTTGGGAAGGCGTACAGAGGGAAATGTTCTTTCAAATCAGTATCCTGAGATGTTCAGAATCAGAACTAAATAGTTTGTTGTAGTGATGGCTCAATTAACACTGGTGAAAAGTGTTGGTTGTTTTCATTGACGATATTTTGGTGTTTTATAAAAGTAAAGAGGAGAATGAAAGAAATTTAATGGTTTTTATGGAAGCCTTAAAAGAAAAGTAATTGTATGGTAAATTCAGCAAGTTTGAGTTCTGGTTGCAACAAATTTATTTCCTTGGTCACACTGTTTCTAAAGATGGAATAACTGTGGATCCTGCAAAAACAAAGTTTTTGAAGAATGGCCAAGACCCACAAATGTAACTGAGATCCATAGTTTTCTTGGTTTAGCAGGTTACTACCGAATGTTTGTTGAAAATGTTTCATGGTTATCTAGTCCATTGACTAAGCTAACTCGGAAGGGTGTTAAGTTTATCTGGACAAAAGAATTTGATGATTGTTTTTAGGAGTTGAAAAGAAGATTGGTGAATGCTCCAGTTTTGTAACATCATTCTAGGAATGGTGAGTTTGTTATATATAGTGATGCTTTGTTGAAGGGACTTGGATGTTTCCTTATGAAGATTGATCAGTTAATTGCATATGCTTCACGTCAGTTGAAAACTCGTGAGGTAAATTTCCCTACACATGATTTGGAATTAGCTGCTGTTTTTTCACTTTAAAAATTTGGAGGCATCATTTGTATGGAGTAAAGTGTGAAATATATACCAATCACAATCGTTTAAAGTATATATTCACTCAGAAATGATTGAACATGAGACAGAGTAGATGGATAGAATTAATCAAGGATTATGATTATACAATTTATTACCATTCAGGAAAAGAAAATAAAGTGGCTGATGCTTTGAGTTGAAAAAGTAATGTTTCATTAACAATGTTGCTTTTGGAACGTGATCCTTTGATTAAGGATTTGATGAAATTTGGCATAGAAGTTGTTGGGTCATGTTTTCCTTCTATTTTGTTTCAGGTATCAGTGAAGTATTCTCTATCAGACAGAATCAAGCAGGCATAGAAGCATGACAGTGAGTTGCAGAAAAAGGTAGAGCTGGTTCAGAAGGGTAAGTTGCCTGAATTCAACATTGATAATGATTGTGTTTTGAAATTTGGGAAGAGATTGTGCGTGCTGTGTGATTCATAGTTGAAGAGATATTTGTTGTGTGAAGCTCATAGTTCTTTGTTTTCAGTTCATCCTGGAAGTACTAAGATTTATAGAGATCTTCAGGAGTATTACTGGTGGGATGGAATGAGAAGAGATATTGCTGATTTTTCTGTGAAGTGTTTGACTTGTCAGTACGTTAAAGCAGAGCGGCAGTTACCAAAATGGATGCTTCAGCCTTTACCAGTGCTAGAGTGGAAATGGGAAAATATATCCACGGACATTGTTGTGGGATTACGGAAGACATCTCGAGGTAATAATGCAATATGGGTTATTTTTGATCGCTTGACTAAATCTGCTCATTTCCTTGCTATGCGAGATACCTTTTCCCTAGATCAAATTTCTCGATTGTATCTTAAAGAGATAGTCCGGTTGCATGGAGTTCCCCTATCAATTGTATCTGATAATGATCTCAGGTTTACTTCTAACTTTTTGAAAGGCCTTCAGAAGTCATTGGGTACTGAATTAAATTTTAGTACAGCTTTTCATCCTCAATTAGATGGGCAGTCAGAATGAACAATTCAGACTTTGTAGGATATGCTACGTGCTTCTTTGATCGATTATCAGGGATGTTGGTACCAACATTTTTCTTTGGTTGATTTTTATTATAATAATATATTTCATTCCAGTATACAGATGGCACCATTTGAGGTGTTATATGGGAAGCGGTGTCGAACTCCAACTTTCTGGGATGAAGTGGGTGAAAGGAAGCTGATGGGACCAGAATTGGTAGAAGAGATGGCAGAAAAAATTCAGTTGATTCAGAAACACATGAGAACAGCTCAGAGCAGGGAGAAGAGTTATGCGGATAACCGGAGGAAGGATCTATCTTTCAAGGTAGGTGATCATGTTATTCTCAAAGTTTCACCATGTAAAAGTGTGATGTGATTTGGTAAGAAAGGAATGCTGAGTCCAAGGTTTGTTGGACCATATGAAATTATGGAGAGAGTTGGATCAGTTTCTTACTGAGTGTCTTTACCTCCGAGTTTATCTCATGTAGACAATGTTTTTCATGTTTCAATGTTAAGGAAGTACATGCCAGATCCATCTCATGTTTTGAGTCCAGAGGTAGTTCAGTTGGAAGAGAATCTATATAATGAGGAAAACCGGTTCATATTCTTGATCACAGGGAGAAAGTTTTGAGGAATAACGTGATTCATCAAGTAAAGGTTTTGTGGAAGAACCACATGATTGAAGAGGCAACATGGGAATCTGAAAATGCAATGAGGGATAAATAACCCCACTTATTCGATAAGTAAATAAATTGCGGGGACACAATTTTCTAAAGGGGGGGAAGGATGTAACATCCCAATTAAGTAATGAATAATAGATATAGTTATCTATGTCTATTTATGAATTAGATAGTGTTTTAGAGGCTTAAAATGAGAATAAATCCAACCTTAAGCATGAAATACTCTAATATTTTTTAAAAGCTTGTTTTACCGCCTTTTGATGGAGAACCATTTTTAAATCTATATTTTGACAATTTTATAAGCTATATTTGTCAAAATAAAGATATTCGTTATGATTGGGACATTGAAATTTACTTTGGATAAATTTCTGGTATTTTTCTGATAATGTTAACTTTTTTAAGGAATAGTGAAAAGTGTTGTATTTAAATTCAAAACAAATTTTTAATATAATTTATTTATATAGTTATATTATCTTTTTAATTGGGTTTAAAGTGAAATTAGAATATATTACAATTTAATCCAATGGTGGTCATTGTAATTAATATCACTTTGAGAATGGACATAAACGAGTGTCAATCTTTTGATAGGTATTGTTTCCTAAAAACATGATATTTGTTCTGACAGCGGGAATTAATTATTAAATTAATTATTTTAACTTATATGTTTTGAATTTTAAAAAATAGACATCATTTTTGAATTCGGAATATCAAATATATCTTAGGGTGAAGTTTTGGTATTTTTCTGAAAAACTTCAATTTTTGATGAATAGTGAAACCACTAAGTGGTACTTAAAAAACTGATTTTTCGTTTAAATGAAAATTTACCACCTTTGATTCTTGAATTTCAAAAATCCGACATACATGGTTGTCATTAAGAAGTAAAATTTGGTTCAATGGGATTAAAATAATTTTTTTGGTGAATAGTAACTTTTAATTTTTTAATCGCGATTATAGGTAATTAGTGTAGTTTAAGGTAAAAATAATATTTTAATAATATTAATTGACCTTGACACATGTTCTACCCTTATTGTATGTGTCATGGCCGACCACGAAAACCCATGGGTATATTTTTGGGACCCCATGGATCCACATGGGTAAGATAATGACATTAATGCCTTTTATTTAACGTAAAAGTAAAAATGACACAAACATGTATTTTTTTACTAAAACAATTTTCACATGGGGTTATACAAGTCAGATTTTTTACTATAAATAGTAATTGTAAATATAAAAAGATTTCCTAAATAATAGTATTTTTTTATAATTTTAGACATTAAATAAATTAAATTATTCATGACATCATGATGATGTAGCGATTACCCCATTATTTAACGATTTAAATAAAATGAAATGTTAATGTGAACTCTAATACCTACACATGTCAAAAAACCTATTTTATGAGTATATCTCGAACCCTTATCACCTTATCCTAAAAATACATCAATGTGGGACCTTTAAAATCCTAAACTCATTTGAAAATAAAGTAACATTTTAAACCTTTCCAAGTGTGCCTCTCTGCTCCTATTATGAAAGGCCCCCCACCTATACCTCTTTACCCACACCTCTCAAGCCTTTGGATCGTCCAATATCTGATCATTTTTCTCTCCACATCCCTCTCCTCATCCTAGAAGCCTTACCTTAGGCATAAATCTCTTCAAGAAACCCTTTTGGTTCAAACCAGAGGGAGTTACCTGATTTTAAGGTAATGTCTTCACTTGTGTTATTTTGTTTTATTTTTCTTATACAACCCCCTAAACTATTTTTATTCATTTCATTTGTAACAACTCCAGTATCTTAAATATACTAGTATGTTGTTATAAGAAGTATTCTAGCTACACTTACACACACCTACATCTAATGGTTAAAGAACATACTGTTTCTGTGGATGGTGAATTTCTGCTTCACGAAACGATGATTGTTCAATATTCTTTTAACACCTTCAAAGGTGGCCATTAAGATGTCACTATATTTATATATGATATATAATATGCTTATGTTTTCCTTAATATTCTTTATTTTTCATTTATGGCATACCTTTATGGTTTCCATTATGGGTAAACATGATATCTTCATTTTAGGAAGTGCGGACTACCGCCCCCTCAAAGTGATTTGATTCGTTAATACCATATGTGGTACGTATAAAGGATAGATTTAATGATATTATATATGATACCATACTGTAATTATAATACTATTATGTATCAGTATGTTTTATTTCCGTTAAATATGAAATAGAAATGGAAGTAGCGTTCATGCGTACGTACGACTTACCGTCTCCATGAACGGTGCATTTCATTTCTTACCTATAATGTTGTGTAATATTATAAATACATGTATATAATGGATATATATGATATATATGATATATATACATAATGAATATAATTCTGGATATAATGGAAATTTTACCCCATGAACAAACATGTAATTATAAAGTGTTTATTTTTGACTCAAGAAGCAATGATCGAAAAAACGACCATTATTAACTTAAATAATTACATAGTGTTCATAACATGGTAATAAGTGATATAAAAGGAATAATAAACTTGAAAAAGTTTCTTAATAATTTATAAATTAACTCAGGTTTATTATTCATGAGGTTAAAGAATGATCGAGTCAAGTCGGACCCGAGGTATGGGACTTCGTCTCAATCTCCTTTCATTGGGGCATATTTTGTTTTATACACAACCTTATTTTATACGGTGTATAAACCCCTTTTACTTTTATGTTTATTCAAAAGGAAAATTTTGTATACGAAGCGTTTTACAAAATGACAAAAGGAAATGATTTTTTTTTGTCGTACGTATGCGGCGACAACGACTTCTCTGCCGCCATGACCACTATTTGAGTTTCGGCTTCCTCTACAATCCATAACCTAAATTTTATTTAAAATGAAAAATAAATACCATATTTTAATTTTCTTTTATTTAGGTATTGAAAATGGTTTTTATAATGTTTTTATATCAATGTGTTGTATTGATATCTTGTGATTGAAAAGTGGAAATGTTATGTTTCCTTTATGCATTTTTTTTGTGATACGATTATGTTATGGTTCTTGGGCATTGTTATGAAGACGGGCGGTACCATGATAAACTAAGGGCGGGTGAGCCTGATATAGCTCTCTAATGAATTGGGTAACACGACGGGGTTAAACGTTAAGGTTTCTCAAAAGAGATTTAGGGAATATACTGTGATGGGTATTCCAAACGTAACCAAGAGGGTTACTCCCTATGTAAGAATGTTATGAATGCCTCAAGTTACCTTTATGTCTTATGATTTCTATGATTTATTCTTGCTTTGGTGAGGTATGTTAAAATTATTATGTTTTATGAGTAAAGTATGATTTCATACATGGACTAATGTTTTCATTTCATACATTTATCTCCCTTAATGAGCTTTTTATGCTCATCCCAAGTTTTTGAAATGTTTTTCATAGGTCAAGGGAAAGGTACATGAAGTGATGATAGGGTCAAGGAAGTGTCATGAAAGAATCCATGTTTTTTTAAATATGTTTCCCTTGATTGGGAAAAATGAATATTATCTTTTATGTAACCACTTTGTTTAAATGTGGAATGTAATGCATGATTTATGATCTAATTATCTAAAACTCTAAACCTGAAAAGATCCTCAACGTGTATTCTTGAAATAACTCAAGATTAAGTAATGTTTAAGGCTGGGGCCTTATAAAAAATCTCTACCAAGAAATGGAAATGATTTAGATGAATAGATCCTTCAAAATATGAACATATATGTTTTTAGAAAAATGTTATTTTTGTAATGTATTACATATACTATTTTGAGAGTGATAAGATCAATGAATCTATGAATAATGGGGATTGATAAATACAACAATGGTTTACCAATGATTTATAATCTCCAATTAAATATTATATTCTTAAGTATCTCTTTCCATCAAATGGGAAATGTCTATCTATCCTTGGGAGAAAAATGAGTTTCATTTCTGTTGTAAAAATTGAAATAATGAGGTGCTCATGTCATAATTCATGTTAAAAATAAAATTTTCATGCTTCCCACTTTTCACCTCATAGATAGGCCCAATATTTGGAATTATAGACAATTAATTTCTTGTGGTAATATCTCAAGAACACCCCTATCATGTTTGTATTGAAGGGTAATGAAAATAGTGTGTCCAATCATAAATTTTTTTTTGATACAATTTTAATGGTATCCCCTAGGAACTAGTTCTTTGTTTACTCCATGTGTGCAAACTATGTTCCTACCATGTAACTCTCAAAGAATGTTAGTTGATTTCACAGAGGTGTTGATTGGTTTATATTAACAAATAATGAGGCATTCATGTCTAGGAAAAACTAAAAATCATAAATAACCCCCCAATAAACTACCCTAACTTAACCCATGTCTTTTAAAAGCTCATGGTATAGAAAACTGGTCATGTAAAGATAACCCATGGTGTTATTTAATGCTATATCCATTTCCAAAAAAAAAAATAGGTAACGATTCATTCCAAAAGGACTAAATAACCACTAAAATAATCTAACTAGTGTTGTTACCAAATTCGATGGTAGTTCAACGTCGATTAATTTAATTAACCAGTATGTTATCATGATATCAAATATAATATATATTATTTTCCATAGTTTTTTCAAATTACCCACAAAACCTATATATTAGGATGATTATAACAATTATCCTTAATAGTAATATTGATTTCAAGGCACATAATAACCATTATATCATTACCACTTTCATTATAATCATTGTTAATTTATATGACATCAACACAATTGAGATGATATAAACTAGTACTAATTCTTCAATGAATAATTAATTCTAGAGAATATTTCTAAAAATAATGAACCATTCCTTTGGATATGAAATTCACTTATTATTGATATGTATATAGCTATATATATGGATAAATTTTCCTTATTTTAATTTCTACTACAAAGAATTTATAGGATTCTCAGAAAAAATTAGAAGTAACATATATTATTGGATAATTTCTCTAATTAATTTACACTCAGAACTTTTAACCCCACTAATTCATTCATGTGATAATATTCATATTTTATTATATATATATATATATTCCACAAATAAAATGGATATATTATTTAATTGAAAAATTATAATTTCATAATAAAATATTGGAAAGAAGTAATATATGAGGGAAATTAATTTTAAAAATTACTTCCATGAATGATATATTCTAAAAATAAATTTCAATAAAAAATTCTTCTATAAATTCATGTTTAATGATAATTAGACACTTTACAACTATTTTCCCATTTTATTAAATAATAACTTTATTATGATCTCATAGACTCATTATTGTTTCCTAGTTATCTATGCTAATTGAAAACTTTTAGGATAAAAAATATAGTCCTCCAAAACTGGAAAATTATTCAAGGGAACATACATCATATATTCATTAGTTTTCTACATATAATTCAACCATTTTTTAGATTCACTAATGCATCTTGCCAATATATCATTAAGATGACTAAATAAGATCACATATATCGTAAATCTAATATTTATCATAATTTATATTTATTTAAATTTTATTTTTCCTAAATTCATATATAGATTTTGATGTTTGTTGTATTTTCATTAATGTACATGATCTTTTATAAATTAAATCCATGGATAATTTTAAGATAATTCTATAATTTAAAATATTATATATTATATCATATTTATAATATTTTTCTTCATATATTTATGAATATTTGGTAACATTATTCTCAAATATCAAAAATAAAAATTCATTTTCCTACATAAATGATGATTTCAAGAAGATGTTTATTTTTACTATATTGTTCATATGGATCCATTTAAATCCATTATATATTCAATATCACTTGGTTAGGGTTAAATAATTATGGATTTATTATTATTATATATACATATTTATCCTATAAAAATGTATATATATTTACAAACCATCAGTTTGGGATATTTTCCTCGATTTATTGAACATTACATAAAGATTAGTGATTAATCTGACATATCCTTCTATATATGGGATATCTAAATATCTTCAACTATTTCTTCTTCATGGTGATTTAATATAGTTTTATTATAATAAAAAGTTCCATAAGAACTATAATAAAATATATGATCACCTATTTCCATGATACACCTGAATGAAAATTTTATTAAGTGCCGTAAAATAATTCATTTAGTAAATTGTTTATGATTCCATTTACTATTGAAATTAATATTGGTATGATTTGACCCTCTCTTCCCAAATGATATAAAATAATATATATTATTACAAAGGGATTGTTCTTTTTTATTCATTTAATTATCCTTGATAACTCAATATTACATTTTAAAAACAATTTTAAATAATTGTTTATCTATTTATTTGAAATTTATATCCTTCTTAGTCTTCAGATATTTCTACTCATTTCTAGATATGGCACCCAAAATTTATTTTTTTCAGAAATCCAATGTAACACCCTAGGTAAATAAATAATATTACATTTTCATATTTATCCATATTTGTGAATAAAATATTATTATGACTTTAAAGGGGACGCTATGCTCGATGGCGTACCCAACATGCAACAACGAGTTTCTTGGGAATCTTACGTTCCACTCAAATAATAAAATAATATTATTTTAAATGGTAGTTAACATGTAGCCATTGTATTGGCAGGAATGGATAGAAATAACTAAAATATTATTATATATGTTTTTAAATGTTTTTACATTTATCCAATAAAAGATAAAGGCATAAAATACGGAAAGAATTAAATTTTAGGCGTATATGCCCTAGTTTTCACTAAAAGTTCACTTATCGCCTTTTGATGGAGAACGGTCATTAAATATAGTTTTGTTCACTATTATACATCCTTTTGGACCAAATAAAACTCTTCTTAATAATTGGGACATCAAAATTTACTTTGTGCAAATTTTTGGTATCTTTCTGATAAAGTTCATTTTTTAATGAATAGTGTAAAATGTTGTATTTTAATTCAAAACCAATTTTTAATCTAATATATTTATATGATTAGATTATCTTTTGAATTGGTTTTAAGGTGAAATTAGAATATATTTTTACCATTAAATCCAATAGTGGTCGTTGGAATTAATTTCACTTTGAAATCAGACTTAAACTAGTGTCAATCTTTTGAAACTTATTGTTTCATAAAAACACGCTATTTGCTCTGACAGCGGGAATTAATTTTTAAATTAATTAATGCAACTTATATGTTGTTAATTTTGTAAATTGGACTTCATTTTTGAATTCAGAATATCAAATATAGCTTAGGGTGAATTTTTGGTATTTTTCTGAAAAACTTCAATTTTTGATGAATAGTGAAACCACTAAGTGGTACTTATAAAAACGGATTTTTCGTTTAAATGAAATTTTACCACTTCTGTGTTTTGAATTTAAAAAATCTGACATAAATGTTTGTCATTAAGAAGTAAAATGTGGTTCAATGAGATTAAAATAATTTTTTGGTAAACAGTAACTTATTAAGTTTTTAATCGCGATTAGAGGTAATTAGTGTAATTTAAGGTAAAAATGATGTTTTAATAATATGAGATGAGCTTGAAACATGTCCTACCCTTATTTTATGTGTCATGGCCGACAAAGAAAATCCATGGGTAAACTTGGGGACCCCATGGAGCCACTTTGGTTGGGAAATGACATAAATTAATTTTTATTTAATGTTAAAGTAAAAATGAGACAAACATGAAATGTTTTACTAAAACAATTTTTACATGGGGTTATACAAATCATATTTTTGACTATAAATATTAATTGGAAAGATAAAAATATTTCCTACATCATAGTATTTTTTTATAATTTTTATACATTAAATAAATTTTATTATTTATGACATCATGATGATGCAGTGATGCCCCCATTATTTAACGATTTAAATAAAATGGAAAGATAATGTAATATATAAGACCTACACATGTCCAAAACCTATTGGATGACTGGATTTCGAATCCTTATCACCTTATCCTCGAAACAAATCAATGTGGGACCTCTTAAATCCCAATACCATTTTAAAATAAAGTGACTTTTCTTTACCTTCCAAGAGTGCCCCTCCTCTCCTCTTATAAAAGGCCCCCACCTCTACCTCCTTAACCACACTCCCAAAGACTTTGGCTCGGCCATCCTCTAACCATTTTGTCTCTCCACATCCCTATATTACTCCTTGAAGGCTCACTTTGGGCAGAAGTCTTCCCAAGTAAGCCTTTGAGCTCAAACAAAGGGGAGTTACCCGATTTAAGGTAATGTCTTCTTTTGAGTCCTTTTGTTTTATTTTGCATCTCCAACCCCCTAAACTTTTTTTATTATTTTCTTTTGTAACAACTCCAGTATCCTAAATATTATAGTATGTTGTAATAATAATTATTCTAGCTACACTTACAAAAACCTACATCTAATGGTTAAATAACATATTATTTCTGTGGATGGCGAATTTCTGCCTCCCGAAACGATGATTGTTGAAAATTCTTTTAACACCTTAAAAGGTGGCCATTAAGATGACACTATATTTATATATGATATATAATATGTTTATGTTTTCCTTAATATTCTGTATTTTTTATTTTGGGCATACCATTATGGTTTCTATTATGGGTAAACACGATATCTTCATCTAAGGAAGTGCGGACTACCGCCCCCTCAAAGTGATGTGATTCGTTAATGCCATATGTGGGACGTGTAAAGGATGGATTTAAAGTTATTATATATGATGTTATACTGGAATTATAATATAACTCTATATCATTATTATTTCTTTCCATTAATGTATGAGATAGAAATGAAAGTAGCGTTCATGGGTACGTACGGCTTACCGTCTCCATGAACGGTGCATTTCATTTCTTATCCCCAAATGTAATGTACTATTAAAAGTACATGTATATAATGGATATATATAATTAATGATATATCTAAATTATTAATAAAATTCTGGAATTAAAATATACATACCTCTCATTTAGTTTTAATTCCATTAATATGACGAAGAAATGAAAGTAGCGCTTATGCGTACGTACGGCTTACCGTCTCCATGAACGGTGCATTTGATTTCTTACCTATAAATGATTATGTAATATTATAAATACATGTATATGATGGATATATATGATTTATATTCTATCCAAATCATTAATATCATTCTGGATATAATGAACCTTTGACCACACGAACAACATGTAATTGTAAGAAGTCCACTTTCGACTTAAGAACCAAATGTCGACAAAACCAACATTATTAACTTAAATGGTTACATAATTTTTATAACATCGAAATAAGTGATATAAAAGGAATAATGAACTTTAAAAAGGTTCTTAATCAAGTATAAATTAAATCAAGTTTATTATTCAGGACGTTAAAGAACGATCGAGTCAAGTCGGTCCCAAGGTAAGGGATCCTACTCCTCTCATTCTTTTTAAGTACGCTCTTTTATGTCATTCCTTTTAAAGCTCATATTTCTTGTTATTGGGATGTTCTTTTATATTAATCATACTGTAATTTTTATGTTCATATTATGAGAGACCCTATTCTCTCTCATCAATCCATTTTTGTAAGTTTTAAGTGGCGCCGTTAGGCTGTCGAATTTTCATAAGAGATCCAACCTCACTCTTTATTTTTAAGTACTCTCCTTTATGTCACTTCTTTTAAGCTCATCTTTGTTATGTTGGGGGATGTTATTTTGTATTACTATATCTTTAAAATTTATGTTGATATGATGAGAGACCCTATTTCCTCTCATCAATCCATTTTGGAAGTTTTAAGTGGCGTCGTTAGGCTGCCGAGTTTTCGTAAGGGATTTTTCATCTCACTTTTATTCCTGTGAGATTTACGCTACATTTGCCACAATTTCATTTGAGTGGTGTATGTACTGCCAATTATTATACACATTTTTTATTATAATTTCATTTATGGGTATTCACATCTTCATTTTATGACCCTTCTTCCATGGGGTGTACATTACGAAAGTTACCCAACTCGGTTAGGGGACCTTTCACCCTCCTTTTTTTTAAAAGACTTCTTTTGTTATGTCTTTTAATTCACATACTATTATGTTGGGATACGTTATTTTATATCCTTATTTATGTAAATTTTATGTCCAAGTGATGAGATCCCCTTTATCTCTCTCATCAACCCTTTTTGTAAAATTTTATGTGACGCCGTTAGGCTGTCGAATTTTATCAAGGGAACTTCTTAACCCAATTTCTATTTCTATGGGTTCAACATGTAGTTATTGAAAATGTCATCCTTTGAATATGTGTGAATAACCTTTTATTTTTTTACACTTAATATCCACTTATATTGGGTGTATTTATATTTGTCACACATAATTATGAGATTGACTTATCCTTAATTTAAGGATACCATCTTTATAATGGATTTCATCTCATTTTACATTTCTTTTCAGACTTCATCATTGTTATGCACCAATTCCCTCTTATATGGTGTGTATACTATCCTTTGACATATTATATCATTAATCCCTTTATTCTCATGATATTATAAAGTTTGGATTAAATGTTATTCCGCTATTATTTGTATTCAAGAGTCTCTCATTTTGTTAAAAACTAATTAACAAAAATATCATTTTAAATGTTTTAAAGATTTATTATTCTAAATCCTTATCTTTAATGTCCATGATTTCAAAATGGTTTTCAGTATTTATTTATATGGACATTAATGTTTTAAAATTATAATTCCATTAAAATCTTCAAAGTGGTATGGGACACTTTGATTCAAAAATATCTTTTAAATGGTTTTTGAAAATGGATTGATTAATTCAATATCTGGGAATTACTTATTGTGATTGAAAATGAAATGTTGTTATTGAAATCTTTATATTTTCAATATTTTATGTGTAATTATGGTACTTGGACATTTTACGGGTGGTTACGTGATAAACCATATCACGGTTGGTGTCGTGAATTCCAGGACGGGTGGTTACGTTATAACCTCCAATGCATTGGGTATGGAAGTCAGCCGTATGACTATCCCATTAAGTATGTATGGAAATTGGTCGTATGGCTATTCCATTAAGTGATATGTTTGGAAGTCGACCATATGGTTATTCCACTTAAGTATGTTTATGTCCCAAGTTACCTTTATATATGTTATGTGTTCTTTCTATGGGTTTTATGGTAATCCTTTGGTTACAAAAAGGTAAGTAATGATACTTTATTCGATGAAGAGTTTTTACTACTTCATGAAGATGAAGGTATTACTTTGATAGAGTATACATGGTTTACTTGATGTTTGAAAAACTAACAGTTTTTATTCATTGTGTATCCCTTAATGAGCTTTTTATGCTCACCCAATGTTTTTTTGAAATGTTTTTCAGAGGACTTAATGTGGAATAAGGTCAAGGATGGGATCAAGGGAATACCATGCTATATAAAACATAGAACTAGACATGTTTCTTTTTAAGAGTTTTCTTTTTATTATGGAAACTTAGTAGAAGTGTCTACTTTGTAATCTTTTGAGATGTAATAGTTATGTTCTAATTCTCTAAAACTCTAAACCCGAAAAGATCCTCAATGTGAATTATTAATTTAATTCAATATTAAGTAAGGTTCAAGGTCGGGGCCTTATAGTTGGTATCAGAGGTTGGTTTAGATAACTTTAGAGGTTAGGGTATTCCTTAAGCATAAGTGACATGACCATAATGGTTAGGACTTCATAAACAGTCCTATTTTTAGATAAAGTGAATGAGTAAGTATATCTTAGTGTTTATCTTCCTCTTTAGTACATGATGTTTTTGTTGATATACTCACACTGACCTTTTTGGTTTTAGTAAATGATTGGATCTAGCAGGCACCAAGGTAACGGTGGATGTGAAGGAAATTGTGACAGATTTCTGAGCGAGCAACTGAATGATATGGAAGATGCAATGAGAACTCTTGTGTTTATCCTCAACAAACTATCTAGAGTCATGATTGACAACCTAAACCTTGGAGATTTCTATAAGGAATCATATATGTGAGAAACAAATTCCTACGGAACAACATGTAACAATCATAAAGGTATGTGTGTTCAAAAACCTATGTGTCGAAGATGTGGAAAGAAACACCTAGGAAAATGTTTCAAAGGGACAGAAATATGCTATAGATGTGGAAATGAAGGTCATAAAGCAAGAACCTGCCAAGGAAAAAGGAAGCATCCAGTTGACTCAAGGAAAGGGAAATAAGTTCTTTCTGAGGGATCAGTTGAATGTTTTAAATGTGGTGTGCATGGTCATTATGCAAACACATGTCCTATGAAGAAGTTTCATGAATGGGGTCACCAAGAGCGTACAAATGTTCGTTTACCAATACCTAATGCCATTCCGATTGAGGATGAAGAAACTGAAAATGACCAATCAAAGGTATGTATTATTTCATGACTATTGTTTTCCTATTTTGGAATCTTAGGATATGATTCATGATTTTTTTATAGGAAAGAGGGTTTTCATAATAAGTTGGAATGTAATGGTTAATGGACCATGAAGAATGTTGAATGAGTAAGATGTCAACATATAAGGGCTTCAAGAGTTATGGTGAAATTCTTAAGAGTATTAAGTCTCTTTTGATGATGGGGTTACATTAGAAGACTTTTTATATTATGTGTAACCCTGATGTTTAATATAGGAAAATTTTATTCAAGGAATAGTTATCTTTTCTTTTGTGGACATTGTTTTAAAGAACCATTTGCGTTTATATGATCCTTACTTTTGAGGTAATTATGGGTTACTATATGTTATGATTGAAGTGAAAGGCATGAGATAAAATTGAGGTTAAATTATGTTATGGTTATTTTTGATGATTTAATCCCTTTATGGGGAATGTTTTGAGAATTATATAGTTTTGGAAAAAGGTCAACACACAGACCGTGTGACTACCCATCGCGTCGGACAAAGCTACGGGAATTGAACCCACAACCAAAGTGTGACTGGTATTTATCGCCTACCACTGGACTACGTGAAGTCCCTGGTTAGTTTGACTGATTCTTTTTAGTTATATGATTTTAGGAATAAAGAGTATGTTTATTTTGGGTTATTTATGAAAATTATTAACCTATCATGGAGGATATGTGATTAGGTTAATTACTTTTCAATACGAGACTTTCAGAGCAACTGATGTTGTTTGGAGATAAATGTTACGATTTAACTTGGACGACTATGTGACTAAATCCTTCAAATATTTGGGTTTCAATCTTATATTGGTTTACTTTGAAGAATTTTATGCACAAATTGTTTATCGGATGGTCCTCGTTGAACTTTGGGTTTTGTTGGACAAATTTTGGAGATTAAGCCTAGATTTTCTTTTTAATGGGTTATCCTTTTTTGGATTATCTGACCTTGTACTAACCTTTTTGGTTTTGGTTTTGATTAAAGCCTAAATACATGGGATGTATATAGTTCTCTTTGGTGGATTAGGTGATTCTCTAGAAGTTGATTATAGTACTCCTAATATGAACAAGTCTTCCTAAATACTCATCTTTTGGAAAAAATATAAGTTTGATTAAGGAATATAGTAAAAGTTGAAAGTCAACATGATAAGTGATTATGTTTCCTTATGAATAAAATCCTCAATAAAAAGTAACTTAAAACAAAAATGTTGTCTATTAACTTTTCCTACTGAGGAATCGAATACCGTTTAACCCTTCACAAGTTTGTGATTTTCTCATGGTTAACTTTCTCCTAGACATGTTTACTATCACTCTCCCTTAAGAACATGACACTTTGTTTTTTCTTCCATGTCCATGTTTTCCTTCACGGAATCCTAGTATGGGTTAACTCGGGTGACCTCTGTACTTATCTTCAATTATTTTAAAGTGATTGTTTTACCGACTCTTGTTCCAATGTGGGACTTTCAAGGACGTTTCCAAGCTCAATTTTAAAAATTGTGAGGACGCAATTCCCAAAAGGGGGGAAGGATGTAACACCACAGGTAAATAAATAATATGACATTTTCATATTTATACTTATTTTTGAATAAAATATTAATATGACTTTAAAGGGGACGCTATGCTCGATGGCGTACCCAATACGCAACAACGAGTTTCTTGGGAATCTTATGTTGCACTCTAATAATAAAATAATATTATTTTAAATGGTAGTTAACATGTAGTCGTTGTATTGGTGGGAAGAGATAAAAATAACTAAAATATGATTATATATGTTTTTAAATGTTTTTACATTTATCCAATAAAAGATAAAGGCATAAAATATGGAAAGAATTAAATTTTAGGCGTATATGCCCTAGTTTTCACTAAAGGTTCACTTATCGCCTTTTGATGGAGAACCTTCATTATATATAGTTTTGTTTACTCTTATACATCCTTTTGGACCAAATAAAACTCTTCTTAAGAATTGGGACATCAAAATTTACTTTGTGTAAATTTTTGGTATCTTTCAGATACAGTTCATTTTTTAATGAATAGTGTAAAATGTTGTATTTTAATTCAAAACCTCTTTTTAATCTAATTTATTTATATGATTAGATTATCTTATGAATTGGTTTTAAAGTGAAATTATAATATATTTTTACCATTAAATCCAATAGTGGTCGTTGGAATTAATTTCACTTTCAAATCAGACTTAAACTAGTGTCAATCTTTTGATACTTATTGTTTCATAAAAACACGCTATTTGCTCTGACAGCGGGAATTAATTATTAAATTAATTAATGCAACAAATATGTTGTGAATATTGTAAAATGGACTTCATTTTTGAATTTGGAATATCAAATATATCTTAGGGTGAATTTTTGGTATTTTTCTGAAAAACTTCAATTTTTTGATGAATAGTGAAACCACTAAGTGGTACTTATAAAAACTGATTTTTCGTTTAAATGAAATTTTACCACTCCTGTGTTTTGAATTTCAAAAATCCAACATACATGGTTTCCATTAAGAAGTAAAATGTGGTTCAATGAGATTAAAATAATTTTTTGGTGAATAGTAACTTATTAAGTTTTTAATCGCGGTTAGAGGTAATTAGTGTAATTTAAGGTAAAATTGATGTTTTAATAATATGAGATGAGCTTGAAACATGTCATACCCTTATTGTATGTGTCATGGTCGACCAAGACAATCCATGGGTCAACTTTGGGATCCCATGGAGCCACTTTGGTTGGGAAATGACATAAATAACTTTTTATTTAATGTTAAAGTAAAAATGAGACAAACATGAAATGTTTTACTAAAACAATTTTTACATGGGGTTATACAAATCAGATTTTTGACTATAAAAATTAATTGGAAAGATAAAAATATTTCATACATCATAGTATTTTTTTATAATTTTTAGACATTAAATAAATTAAATTATTTATGACATCATGATGATGCAGCGATGCCCTAATTATTTAACGATTTAAATAAAATGGATTTATAATGTAATATCTAAGACCTACACATGTCCAAAACATATTGGATGAGTGGATTTAGAATCCTTATCACCTTATCATCTAAACACATGAATTTGGGACCTCTTAAATCCTAATACCATTTTAAAATAAAGTGACTTTTCTTTACCTTCCAAGTGTGCCCCTCCTCTCCTCTTATAAAAGGCCCCCACATCTACCTCCTTACCCAGACTCCCAAAGCTTTTGGCTCGGCCAACCTCTGACCATTTTGTCTCTAAAAATCCCTCTTTTACTCCTTGAATCCTCACTTGGGTTATATGTCTTTCCAAGGAAGCCTTTGAGCTCAAACAAAGGGGAGTTACCCGATTTTAAGGTAATGTCTTCTTTTGAGTCCTTTTGTTTTATTTTGCTTCTCCAACCCCCTAAACTTTTTTTATTATTTTTTTTTGTAACAACTAAAGTATCTTCAATATACTAGGATGTTGTTATAAGAATTATTAGAGCTACACTTACACACACCTACATCTAATGGTTAAATAACATACTGTTTCCGTGGATGGCGAATTTCTGCCTCCCGAAACGATGATTGTTCAACATTCTTTTAACACCTTCAAATGTGGCCATTAAGATAACACTATATTTATATATGATATATAATATATTTATGTTTTAATTAAGCTTCTGTATTTTTCATTTTGGGCATACCTTTATGGTTTTCATTATGGATAAACACGATATCTTCATCTAAGGAAGTGCGGACTACCGCCCCCTCAAAGTGATGTGATTCGTTAATGCCATATGTGGGACGTGTAAAGGATGGATTTAAAGTTATTATATATGATTTTATACTGGAATTATAATATACCTCTATATAATTATTATTTCCTTCCATTAATGTATGAGATAGAAATGAAAGTAGCGTTCATGCATACATACGGCCTACCGTCTCCATGAACGGTGCATTTCATTTCTTATCCCCAAATGTAATGTACTATTAAAAGTACATGTATATAATGGATATATATAATTAATGATTAATATAAATGATTAATATAATTCTGGAATTAAAATATACATACCTCCCATTTAGTTTTAATTCCATTAATATGATGAAGAAATGAAAGTAGCGCTCATGTGTACGTACGGCTTACCGTCTCCATGAACGGTGCATTTGATTTCTTACCTCTAAATGATTATGTAATATTATAAATACATGTATATTATGGATATATATGATATATATTCTATCCAAATCATGAATATCATTCTGGATATAATGAACCTTTGACCACACGAACAACATGTAATTGTAAGAAGTCCACTTTCGACTTAAGAACCAAATATCGACAAAACAAACATTATTAACTTAAATGGTTATATAATGTTTATAACATGGAAATAAGTCATATAAAAGGAATAATGAACATTAAAAAGTTTCTTAATCAAGTATAAATTAAATCAAGTTTATTATTCAGGACGTTTAAGAACGATCAAGTCAAGTCGGACCCAATGTAAGGGATCCTACTCCTCTCTTTCTTTTTAAGTACGCTATTTTATGTCATTCCTTTTAAAGCTCATATTTCCTATTATTGGGATGTTATTTTAAATTACACTTACTGTAATTTTTATGTTCATATGATGATAGACATTATTCTCTCTCATCAATCCATTTTTGGATGTTTTAAGCGGCGCCGTTAGGCTGCCGAATTTTCGTAAGAGATCCAACCTCACTCTTTCTTTTTAAGTACTCTCCTTTTTGTAACTTCTTTTAAGATCCTCTTTGTTTAGTTGGGGGATGTTATTTTGTATTCCTATTTATGTAAACTTTATATTGATATGATTAGAGACCCTATTTCCTCTCATTAGTCCATTTTGGAAGTTTTAAGTGGCGCCGTTAGGCTGCCGAGTTTTCTTAAGGGATTTTTCATCTCACTTTTATTCCTGTGAGATTTACACTACATTTGCCACAATTTCCTTTTAGGGGTGTATGTACTGCCCATTATTATACACATTTTTTAGTATAATTTCATTTATGGGTATTCACATATTCATTGTATGACCCTTCTTCCATGTGGTGTACGTTTAGAAAGTTACCCAACTCGGTAAGGGGACCTTTCACCGTCCTTTTTTTTAAAATACTTCTTTTGTTATGTCTTTTAATTCACATACTATTATGCTGGGATATGTTATTCTATATCCTTATTTATCTAAATTTTATGTCCAAGTGTTGATATCCCCTTTATCTCTCTCATCAACCCTTTTTGTAAAATTTTATGTGACGCCGTTAGGCTGTCGAATTTTATCAAGGGAACTTCTTAACCCAATTTCGATTTCTTTGGGTTCAACATGTAGTTATTGAATATGTCATCCTTTGAATATTTTTGAATAACCTTTGATTATTTTACACTTAATATCCACTTATATTTGGTGTATTTATATTTGTCACACATAATTATGAGATTGACTTATCCTTAATTTAAGGATACCTTCTTTATAATAAATTTCATCTCATTTTACATTTCTTTTGAGGCTTCATCGTTGTTATGCACCAATTTCCTCTTATATGGTGTGTACACTGTCCTTTGACATATTATATCATGAATCCCTTTATTCTCATGATATTATAAAGTTCAGATTAAATGTTATTCCGCTATTATTTGAATTCAAGAGTCTCTCATTTTGTTAAAAACTATTTAACAAAAATATCGTTTTAAATGTTTTAAAGATTTGTTATTCTAAATCTTTATCTTTAATTTCCATGTTTTCAAAATGGTTTTCAGTATATATTTATATGGACATTAATGTTTTAAAATTATAATTCCATTAAAAGCTTCAATGTGGTATGGGACACTTTGATTAAAAAATATCTTTTAAATGGTTTTTGAAAATGGATTGATTAATTCAATATCTGGGAATTACTTATTGTGATTGCAAATGAAATTTTGTTATTGAAATATTTATATTTTCAATATTTTTTGTGTAATGATGGTACTTGGACATTTTACGGGTGGTTACGTGATAAACCATATGATGGGTGGTGTCGTGAATACCAGGACGGGTGGTTACGTTATAACCTCCAATGTATTGGGTATGGAAGTCGGCCGTATGGCTATTCCATTAAGTATGTTTGGATATTGGCCGTATGGCTATTCCATTAAGTGATATGTGTGGAAGTCGACCGTATGATTATTCCACTTAAGTATGTTTATGTCCCAAGTTACCTTTATATATGTTATGTGTTCTTTATATGGGTTTTATGGTAATCCTTTGGTTACAAAAAGGTAAGTAATGATAATTTATTTAGTGAAGAGTTTTTACTACCTCATAAAGGTGAAGGTATTACATTGATAGAGTATACATGTTTTAATTGATGTTTGAAAAACTAACAGTTTTTATTCTTTGTGTATCCCTTACTGAGCTTTTTATGCTCACCCCATGTTTTTTTGAATTTTTTTTCACAGGACTTAATTTGGAATAAGGTCAAGGATGGGATCAAGGGAATTCCATGCTATATAAAACATGGAACTATACATGTTTCTTTTTAAGAGTTTTCTTTTTATTATGGAAACTGAGTAGAAGTGTCTACTTTGTAATCTTTTGAGATGTAATAGTTATGTTCTAATTCTCTAAAACTCTAAACCTAAAAAGATACTCAATGTGAATTATTCATTTAATTAAATATTAAGTAATGTTTAAGGTCGGGTCCTTATAGTTGGTATCAAAGGTCAGTTAAGATAACTTTAGAGGTTAGGGTATTCCTTAAGCATAAGTGACCTGACCATAATGGTTAGGATTTCATAAACAGTCCTAGTTTTAGATAAAGTGAATGAGTAAGTATATCTTAGTGTTTATATTCCTCTTTAGTACATGATGGTTTTGTTGATATACTCACACTGGCCTTTTTGGTTTTAGTAAATGGCTGGATCTAGGATGCACCAAGGTAACGGTGGATGTGAAGGAAACTGTGACAGTTTTCTGAGCGAGCAACTGAATGATATGGAAGTTGCAATGAGAACTCTTGTGTTTATCCTCAACCAACTATCTAGATTCATGATTGACAACCTAAACCTTGGTGATTTCTATAAGGCATCATATATGCGAGAAACAAATCCCTATAGAACAACAGGTAATAATCATAAAGGTATGTGTGTTCAAAAACCTATGTGTCAAAGATGTGGAAAGAAACACCTAGGAAAATGTTTCAAAGGGGCAGAAATATGCTATATATGTGGAAATGAAGGTCATAAAGCAAGAACCTTCCATGGAAGAAGGAAGCATCTAGTTGACTCGAGGAAAGGGAAAGAAGTTCTTTCTGAGGGATCAATTGAATGTTTTAAATGTGGTGTGCATGGTCATTATGCAAACACATGTCCAATGAAGGAGTTTCGTGAATGGGGTCACCAAGAGCGTACAAATGTTCATTTACCAATACCTAATTCCATTCCGATTGAGGATGAAGAAACTGACAATGACCAATCAAAGGTATGTATTATTTCATGACTATTGCTTTCCTATTTTGGAATCTTAGGATATGATTCATGATTTTGTTTTTAGGAAAGAGGTATTTCGAATAAGTTGGAAAGGAATGGTTAATGGATCATGAAGAATGTTGAATGAGTAAGATGTCAACATATAAGGGCTTCAAGAGTTATGGTGAAATTCTTAAGAGTAGTAAGTCTCTT
Source organism: Viscum album (assembly GCA_963277665.1). NCBI lineage: Eukaryota > Viridiplantae > Streptophyta > Magnoliopsida > Santalales > Viscaceae > Viscum > Viscum album. Next base: position 1,705,327,213 of record OY728147.1, on the reverse strand, counting down.
TTGAGGATGGGGTTACATTAGAAGACTTTTTATATTATGTGTAACCCTGATGTTTAATATAGGCAAATTTCAGTCAAGGAATAGTTATCTTTTCTTTTGTGGACATAGTTTTAAAGAACCATTTGGGTTTATATGATCCTTACTTTTGAGGTAATTATGGGTTATTATATGTTATGATTGAAGTGAAAGGCATGAGATAAAATTGAGGTTAAATTATGTTATGGTTATTTTTGATGATTTAATCCCTTTTTGGGGAATATTTTGAGAATTATATAGTTTTGGAAAAAGGTCAACACACAGACCGTGTGACTACCCGTCGCGTCGGAAAAAGCTGCGGGAATCGAACCCACAACCAAAGTGTGACTGGTATTTATCGCCTACCACTGGACTACGTGAAGTCCCTGGTTAGTTTGACGGATTCTTTTTAGTTAGATTATTTTAGGAATCAATAGTATGTTTATTTTGGGTTATGTATGAAAATGATTAACCTATCATGGAGGATATGTGATTAGGTTAATTACTTTTCAATACGAGACTTTAGGAGCAACTGATGTTGTTTGGAGATAAATGTTAGGATTTAACTTGGAAGACAATGTGACTAAATCCTTCAAATATTTGCGTTTCAATCTTAGTTTGGTTTACTTTGAAGAATTTTATGCACAAATTGTTTATCGGATGGTCCTCGTTGAACTTTGGGTTTTGTTGGACAAATTTTGGAGATTAAGCCTAGATTTTCTTTTTAATGGGTTATCCTATTCTGGATTATCTGACCTTGTAATAGCCTTTTTGGTTTTGGTTTTGGTTAAAGCCTAAAGACATGGAATGTATATAGTTCCCTTTGGTGGATTAGGTGATTCTATATAAGTTGATTATAGTACTCTTAATGCGAACAAGTCTTCCTAAATACTCATCTTTTGGAAAAAATATGAGTTTGATTAAGGAATCTAGTAAAAGTTGAAAGTCAACATGATAAGTGATTATGTTTCCTTATGAATAAAATCCTCAATAAAAAGTAACTTAAAACAAAAATGTTGTATATTGACCTTTTCTACTGAGGAATCGAATACCGTTTAACCCATCACAAGTTTGTGATTTTCTCATGGTTAACTTTCTCCTAGACATGTTTACTATCACTCTCCCTTAAGAACATGACCCTTTGTTTTTTCATCCATGTCCATGTTTTCCTACACGGAATCCTAGTATGGGTTAACTCGGGTGACCTCTGTACTTATCTTCCATTATTTTAAAGTGATTGTTTTACCGACTCTTGTTCCGATGTGGGACTTTCAAGGATGTTTCCAAGCTCAATTTTAACAATTGCGAGGATGCAATTTCCAAAAGGGGGGAAGGATGTAACACCCCAGGTAAATAAATAATATAACATTTTCATATTTATCCATATTTTTGAATAAAATATTAATATGACTTTAAAGGGGACGCTATGCTCGATGGCGTACCCAACACGCAACAACGAGTTTCTTGGGAATCTTACGTTGCACTCTAATAATAAAATAATATTTTTTTAAATGGTATTTAACATGTAGTCGTTGTATTGGTGGGAATGGATAGAAATAACTAAAATATGATTATATATGTTTTTAAATGTTTTTACATTTATCCAATAAAAGATAAAGGCATAAAATATGGAAAGAATTAAATTTTAGGCGTATATGCCCTAGTTTTCACTAAAGGTTCACTTATCACCTTTTGATGGAGAACATTCATTAAATATAGTTTTTTTCACTCTTATACATCCTTTTGGACCAAATAAAACTCTTCTTAAGAATTGGGACATCAAAATTTACTTTGTGTAAATTTTTGGAATCTTTCTGATAAAGTTCATTTTTTAATGAATAGTGTAAAATGTTGTATTTTAATTCAAAACCTCTTTTTAATATAATTTATTTATATGATTATAATACCTTTTGAATTGGTTTTAAAGTTAAATTAGAATATATTTTTACCATTAAATCCAATAGTGGTCGTTGGAATTAATTTCACTTTGAAATCAGACTTAAACTAGTGCCAATCTTTTGATACTTATTGTTTCATAAAAACACGCTATTTGCTCTGACAGCATGAATTAATTATTAAATTAATTAATGCAACTTATATGTTGTGATTTTTTTAAAATGGACTTCATTTTTGAATTCGGAATATCAAATATAGCTTAGGGTGAATTTTGGGTATTTTTCTGAAAAACTTCAATTTTTTGATGAATAGTGAAACCACTATATGGTACTTATAAAAACTGATTTTTCGTTTAAATGAAATTTTACCACATCTGTGTTTTGAATATCGAAAATCCGACATACATGATTGTCATTAAGAAGTAAAATGTGGTTCAATTAGATTAAAATAATTTTTTGCTGAATAGTAACTTATTAAGTTTTTAATCACGATTAGAGGTAATTAGTGTAATTTAAGGTAAAAATGATGTTTTAATAATATGATATGAGCTTGACACATGTCCTAACCTTATTGGATGTGTCATGACCGACCCATAAAATCCATGGGTCAAATTGGGGACCCCATGGAGCCACTTTGGTTGGGAAATGACATAAATAACGTTTTATTTAATGTTAAAGTAAAAATGAGACAAACATGAAATGTTTAACTAAAACAATTTTTACATGGGGCTATACAAATAATATTTTGGACTATAAATATTAATTTGAAATACAAAAATATTTCCTACATCATAGTATTTTTTTATAATTTTTAGATATTAAATAAATTAAATTATTTATGACATCATGATGATGCAGCGATGCCCTAATTATTTAACGATTTAAATAAAATGGAAATATAATGTAATATCTAAGACCTACACATGTCCAAAACCTATTGGATGAGTGTATTTAGAAACCTTATCACATTATCCTCGAAACACATCAATGTGGGACCTCTTAAATCCTAATACCATTTTTAAATAAAGTGACTTTTCTTTACCTTCCAAGAGTGCCCCTCCTCTCCTCTTATAAAGGCCCCCACCTCTACCTCCTTACCCACACTCCCAAAGCCTTTGGCTCGGCCAACCTCTGACCATTTTGTCCCTCCACATCCCTCTATTACTCCTTGAAGCCTCACATTGGGTAGAAGTCTTCCCAAGGAAGCCTTTGAGCTCAAACCAAGGGGAGTTACCCGATTTTAAGATAATGTCTTCTTTTGAGTCCTTTTGTTTTATTTTGCTTCTCCAACCCCCTAAACTTTTTTTATTCTTTTCTTTTGTAACAAATCCAGTATCCTAAATATACTAGGATGTTTTTATAAGAATTATTCGAGCTACACTTACACACACCTATATCTAATGGTTAAATAACATACTATTTCCGTGGATGACGAATTTCTACCTCCTGAAACGATGATTGTTCAACATTCTTTCAACACCTTCAAAGGTTGCCATTAAGATGACACTATATTTATATATGATATATAATATGTTTATGTTTTCTTTAAGCTTATCTATTTTTCATTTTGGGCATACCTTTATGGTTTCCATTATGGGTAAACAAGATATCTTCATCTAAGGAAGTGCGGACTACCGCCCCCTCAAAGTGATGTGATTCGTTAATGCCATATGTGGGACATGTAAAGGATGGATTTAAAGTTATTATATATGATTTTATACTTAAATTATAATATACCTATATATCATTATTATTTCTTAACATTAATTTATGATATAGAAATGAAAGTAGCGTTCATGCGTACGTACGGCTTACCGTCTCCATGAACGGTGCATTTCATTTCTTATCCCCTAATGTAATGTACTATTAAAAGTACATGTATATAATGGATATATATAATTAATGATATATCTAAATTATGAATATAATTCTGGAATTAAAATATACATACCTCTCATTTAGTTTTAATTCCGTTAATATGACAAGGAAATGAAAGTAGCGCCCATGCGTACGTACGGCTTACCGTATCCATGAACAGTGCATTTGATTTCTTACCTCTAAATGATTATGTAATATTATAAATACATGTATATTCTGGAAATATATGATATATATTCTATCCAAATCATTAATATCATTTTGGATATAATGAACCTTTGACCACACGAACAACATCTAATTGTAAGAAGTCCACTTTCGACTTAAGAACGAAATATCGACAAAACAAACATTATTAACTTAAATGGTTACATAATGTTTATAACATGGAAATAAGTGATATAAAAGGAATATGAACTTTAAAAAGGTTCTTAATCAAGTATAAATAAACTCAAGTTTATTATTCAGGATGTTAAAGAACGATCGAGTCAAGTCGGGCCCAAGGTAAGGGATCCTACTCCTCTCTTTCTTTTTAAGTACGCTATTTTATGTCATTCCTTTTAAAGCTCATTTTTCTTGTTATTGGGATGTTCTTTTATATTACTCTTACTGTAATTCTTATGTTCATATGATGAGATACCCTATTCTCTCTCATCAATCCATTTTTGGAAGTTTTAAGTGGCGCCGTTAGGCTACCGAATTTTCGTAAGAGATCCAACCTCACTCTTTCTTTTTAAGTACTCTCCTTTTTGTCACTTCTTTTAAGCTCCTCTTTGTTATGTTGGGGGATGTTATTTTGTATTCCTATTTCTGTAAACTTTATGTTGATATGATGAGAGACCCTATTTTCTCTCATCAATCCATTTTGTATGTTTTAAGTGGCGCCGTTAGGCTGCCGAGTTTTCGTAAGGGATTTTTCATCTCACTTTTATTCCTGTGAGATTTACGCTACATTTGCCACAATTTCCTTTGAGGGGTGTATGTACTGTCCATTATTATACACATTTTTTAGTATAATTTCATTTATGTGTATTCACATCTTCATTGTATGACCCTTCTTCTATGTGGTGTACGTTTCGAAAGTTACCCAACTCAGTAAGGGGACCTTTCACCCTCCTTTTTTAAAAAAACTTCTTTTGTTATGTCTTTTAATTCACATACTATTATGTTAGGATATGTTATTATATATCCTTATTTATGTAAATTTTATGTCCAAGTGATGAGATCCCCTTTATCTCTCTCAACAACCCTTTTTGTAAAATTTTATGTGACGTCGTTAGGCTGTCGAATTTTATCAAGGGAACTTCTTAACCCAAATTCGATTTCTTTGGGTTCAACATGTAGTTATTGAATATGTCATCCTTTGAATATGGGTGAATAACCTTTGATTGTTGTACACTTAATATCCACTTATATTGGGTGTATTTATATTTTTCACACATAATTATGAGATTGACTTATCCTTAATTTAAGGATACCTTCTTTATAATGGATTTCATCTCATTTTACATTTCTTTTGAGACTTCATCGTTGTTATGCACCAATTCCCTCTTATATGGTGTGTATACTATCCTTAGACATATTATATCATGAATCCCTTTATTCTCATGATATTATAATGTTCGGATTAAATGTTATTCCGCTATTATTTGTATTCAAGAGTCTCTCATTTTGTTAAAAACTATTTAACAAAAATATCGTTTTAACAGTTTTAAAAATTTATTATTCTAAATCTTTATATTTAATGACCATGTTTTCAAAATGGTTTTCATTATTTATTTATATGGACATTAATGTTTTAAAATTATAATTCCATTAAAAGATTCAAAGTGGAATGAAACACTTTGATTAAAAAATATCTTTTAAATGGTTTTTGAAAATGGATTGATTAATTCAATATCTGGTATTTACTTATTGTGATTGCAAATAAAATTTTGTTATTGAAATCTTTATATATTCAATATTTTATGTGTAATGATGGTACTTGGACATTTTACGGGTGGTTACGTGATAAACCATATGACGGGTGGTGCCGTGAATACCAGGACGGGTGGTTACGTTATAACCTCTAATGCATTGGGTATGGAAGTCGGCCGTATGGCTATTCCATTAAGTATGTATGGAAATTGGCCGTATGGATATTCCATTAAGTGATATGTGTGGAAGTCGACCGTATGGTTATTCCACTTAAGTATGTTTATGTCCCATGTTACCTTTATATATGTTATGTGTTCTTTATATGGGTTTTATAGTAATCCTTTGGTTACAAAAAGGCAAGTAATGATACTTTATTCAGTGAAGAGTTTTTACTACTTCATGAAGGTGAAGTTATTACTTTGATAGAGTATACATGGTTTACTTGATGTTTGAAAAACTAACAGTTTTTATTCTTTGTGTATCCCTTACTGAGATTTTTATGCTCACCCCAAGTTTTTTTGAAATGTTTTTCACAGGACTTAATGTGGAATAAGGTCAAGGATGGGTTCAAGGGAATGCCATGCTATATAAAACACGGAACTAGACATGTTTATTTTTTAGAGTTTTCTTTTTATTATGGAAACTTAGTAGAAGTGTCTACTTTGTAATCTTATGAGATGTAATAGTTATGTTCTAATTCTCTAAAACACTAATCCTGAAAAGATCCTCAATGTGAATTATTCATTTAATTCAATATTATGTAAGGTTTATGGTCGGGGCCTTATAGTTGGTATCAAATGTCGGTTTAGATAACTTTAGAGGTTAGGGTATTCCTTAAGCATAAGTGACATGACCATAATGGTTAGGATTTCATAAACAGTCCTAGTTTTAGATAAAGTGAATGAGTAAGTATATCTTAGTGTTTATCTTCCTATTTAGTACATGATGGTTTTGTTGATATACTCACAATGACCTTTTTGGTTTTAGTAAATGGCTGGATCTAGCAGGCACCAAGGTAACAGTGGATGTGAAGGAAACTGTGACAGTTTTCTGAGCGAGCAACTGAATGATATCGAAGCTGCAATGAGAACCCTTGTGTTTATCCTCAACCAACTATCTAGATTCATGATTGACAACCAAAACCTTGGTGATTTCTAAAAGGCATCATATATGCGAGAAACAAATCCCTACGGAACAACAGGTAATAATCATAAATGTATGTGTGTTCAAAAACCTATGTGTCAAAGATTTGGAAAGAAACACCTAGGAAAATGTTTCAATGGGACAGAAATATGCTATAGATGTGGAAATGAAGGTCATAAAGCAAGAACCTGCCATGGAAAAAGGAAGCATCCAGTTGATTCGAGGAAAGGGAAAGAACTTCTTTCTGAGGGATCAATTGAATGTTTTAAATGTGGGGTGCATGGTCATTATGCAAACACATGTCCTGTGAAGGAGTTTCGTGAATGGGGTCACCAAGAGCGTACAAATGTTCGTTTACCAATACCTAATGCCATTCAAATTGAGGATGGAGAAACTGACAATGACCAATCAAAGGTATGTATTATTTCATGACTATTGTTTTCCTATTTTGGAATATTAGGATATGATTCATGATTTTGTTTGTAGGAAAGAGGTATTTCGGAATAAGTTGGAAAGGAATGGTTAATGGATCATGAAGAATTTTGAATGACTAAGATGTCAACATATAAGGGCTTCAAGAGTTATGGTGAAATTCTTAAGAGTAATAAGTCTCTTTTGATGATGGGGTCACATTAGAAGACTTTTTATATTATGTGTAACCCTATTGTTTAATATAGGAAAATTTTATTCAAGGAATAGTTATATTTTTTTGTGGACATAGTTTTAAAGAACCATTTGGGTTTATATGTTCCTTACTTTTGAGGTAATTATGGGTTACTATATGTTATGATTGAAGTGAAAGGCGTGAGATAAAATTTAGGTTAAATTATGTTATGGTTATTTTTGATGATTTAATCCCTTTTTGGGGAATGTTTTGAGAATTATATAGTTTTGGAAAAAGGTCAACACACAGACTGTGTGACTACCTGTTGCGTCGGACAAAGCTGCGGGAATCGAACCCACAACCAAAGTGCGACTGGTATTTATCGCCTACCACTGGACTACGTGAAGTCCCTGGTTAGTTTCACTGATTCTTTTTAGTTATATGATTTTTGGAATCAAGAGTATGTTTATTTTGGGTTATTTATGAAAATGATTAACCTATCATGGAGGATATGTGATTAGGTTAATTACTTTTCAATACGAGACTTTAGGAGCAACTCATGTTGTTTAGAGATAAATGTAATGATTTAACTTGGAAGACTATGTGACTAAATCCTTCAAATGTTTGGGTTCCAATATTAGATTGGTTTACTTTGAAGAATTTTATGCACAAATTGTTTATCAGATGGTCCTCGTTGAACTTTGGGTTTTGTTGGACAAATTTTGGAGATTAAGCCTAGATTTTCTTTTTAATGGGTTATCCATTTCTGGATTATCTGACCTTGTACTAACCTTTTTGGTTTTGGTTTTGGTTAAAGCCTAAAGACATGGGATGTATATAGTTCTCTTTGGATGATTAGGTGATTCTCTAGAAGTTGATTATAGTACTCTTAATGCGAACAAGTCTTCCTAAATACTCATCTTTTGGAAAAAATATGAGTTTGATTAAGGAATCTAGAAAAATATGAAAGTCAACATGATAAGTGATTATGTTTGCTTATGAATAAAATCCTCAATAAAAAATAACTTAAAACAAAAATGTTGTCTATTAACTTTTCCTATTGAGGAATTGAATACCGTTTAACCCATCACAAGTTTGTGATTTTCTCATGGTTAACTTTCTCCTAGACATGTTTACTATCACTCTCCCTTAAGAACATGACCCTTTGTTTTTTCTTCCATGTCCATGTTTTCCTACACGGAATCCTAGTATGGGTTAACTCGGGTGACCTCTGTACTTATCTTCAATTATTTTAAAGTGATTGTTTTACCGACTCTTGTTCCGATGTGGGACTTTCAAGGATGTTTCCAAGCTCGATTTTAAAAATTGAGAGGACGCAATTCCCAAAAGGGGGGAAGGATGTAACACCCCAGGTAAATAAAGAATATGAAATTTTCATATTTATCCATATTTGTGAATAAAATATTAATATGAATTTAAAGGGGACGCTATGCTCAATGGCGTACCCAACACGCAACAACAAGTTTCTTGGGAATCTTACGTTGCACTCTAATAATAAAATAATATTATTTTAAATGGTAGTTAACATGTAGCCGTTGTATTGGCGATAATGGATAGAAATAACTAAAATATGATTATATATGTTTTTAATTGTTTTTACATTTATCCAATAAAAGATAAAGGCATAAAATACGGAAAGAATTCAATTTTAGGTGTATATGTCCTAGTTTTCACTAATGGTTCACTTATCGCCTTTTGATGAAGAACCGTCATTAAATATAGTTTTGTTCACTCTTATACATCCTTTTGGACCAAATAAAACTCTTCTTAAGAATTGGGACATCAAAATTTTCTTTGTGTAAATTTTTGGTATCTTTTTGATAAAGTTCATTTTTTAATGAATAGTGTAAAATGTTGTATTTTAATTCAAAACCTCTTTTTAATCTAATTTATTTATATGATTAGATTATCTTTTGAATTGGTTTTAAAGTAAAATTATAATATATTTTTACCATTAAATCCAATAGTGGTCATTGGAATTAATTTCACTTTGAAATCAGACTTAAACTAGTGTCAATCTTTTGATACTTATTATTTCATAAAAACACGCTATTTGCTCTGACAGCGGGAATTAATTATTAAATTAATTAATGCAACTTATATGTTGTGAATTTTTTATAATGGACTTCATTTTTGAATTCGTGATATCAAATATAGCTTAGGGTGAATTTTTGGTATTTTTCTGAAAAACTTCAATTTTTTGATGAATAGTGAAACCACTAAGTGGTACTTATAAAAACTGATTTTTCGTTTAAATGAAATTTTACCACTTCTGTGTTTTGAATTTCAAAAATCCGACATACATGGTTGTCATTAAGAAGTAAAATGTGGTTCAATGAGATTAAAATAATTTTTTGGTGAATAGTAACTTATTATGTTTTTAATCGCTGTTAGAGGTAATTAGTTTAATTTAAGGTAAAATAATGTTTTAATAATATTAGATGAGATTGACACATGTCCTACCATTATTGGATGTATCATGGACGACCAATACAAGCCATATGTCAACTTGGGGAACCCATGGAGCCACTTTGGTTGGGAAATGACATAAATAACTTTTTATTTAATGTTAAAGTAAAAATGAGACAAACATGAAATGCTTTACTAAAACAATTTTTACATGGGGTTATACAAATCAGATTTTTGACTATAAATATTCATTATAAAGATAAAACTATTTCCTATATCATAGTATTTTTTTATAATTTTTATATATTAAATAAATTAAATTATTTATGACATAATGATGATGCAGTGATGCCCTAATTATTTAACGATTTAAATAAAATGGAAAGATAATGTAATATCTAAGCCCTACACATGTCCAAAACCAATTGGATGAGTGTATTTAGAACCCTTATCACCTTATCCTAGAGACACATCAATGTGGGACCTCTTAAATCCTAATTCCATATTAAAATAAAGTGACTTTTCTTTACCTTCCAAGAGTGCCCCTCCTCTCCTCTTATAAAAGGCCCCCATCTCTACCTCCTTACCCACACTCCCAAAGCCTTTGGATCGGCCAATCTCTGACCCTTTTGTCTCTACACATCCCTCTCTTACTCCTTGAAGCCTCACTTTGGGCAGAAGTCTTCCCAAGGAAGCCTTTGAGCTCAAACCAAGGGGAGTTACCCGATTTTAAGGTAATGTCTTCTTTTGAGTCCTTTTGTTTTATTTTGCTTCTCCAACCCCCTAAACTTTTTTTATTCTTTTCTTTTTTAACAACTACAGTATAATCAATATACTAGGATGTTGTTATAAGAAGTATTCTAGCTACACTTACACACACCTACATCTAATGGTTAAATAACATACTGTTTCTGTGGATGTCGAATTTCTGCCTCCCGAAACGATGATTGTTCAACATTCTTTTAACACCTTCAAAAGTGGCCATTAAGATGACACTATATTTATATATGATATATAATATGTTTATGTTTTCCTTGAGATTCTGTATTTTTCATTTTGGGCATACCTTTATGGTTTCCATAATGGGTAAACACGGTATCTTCATCTAAGGAAGTGCGGACTACCGCCCCCTCAAAGTGATGTGATTCGTTAATGCCATATGTGGGACGTGTAAAGGATGGATTTAAAGTTATTATATATGATTTTATACTGAAATTATAATATACCTCTATATCATTATTATTTCTTTACATTAATTTATGAGATATAAATGAAAGTAGTGTTCATGCGTACGTACGGCTTACCGTCTCCATGAATGGTGCATTTCATTTCTTATCCCCAAATGTAATGTACTATTAAAAGTACATGTATATAATGGATATATATAATTAATGATAAATCTAAATGATGAATATAATTATGGAATTAAAATATACATACCTCTCATTTAGTTTTAATTCCATTAATATGATAAAGAAATGAAAGTAGCGCTCATGCATACGTACGGCTTACCGTCTCCATGAACGGTGCATTTGATTTCTTAACTCTAAATGATTATGTAATATTATAAATACATGTATATGATGGATATATATGATATATATTCTATCCAAATAATGAATATCATTCTGGATATAATAAACCTTTGACCACACGAACAACATGTAATTATAAGAAGTCCACTTTCGACTAAAGAACCAAATATCGACAAAACAAACATTATTAACTAAAATGGTTACATAATGTTTATAACATGTCAATAAGTGATATAAAAGGAATATGAAATTTAAAAAGGTTCTTAATAAAGTATAAATTAACTCATGTTTATTATTCAGGAAGTTAATGAACGATCGAGTCAAGTCGGACCCAAGGTAAGGGATCCTACTCCTCTCTTTCTTTTTAAGTACGCTCTTTTATGTAATTCCTTTTAAAGATCATATTTCTTGTTATTGGGATGTTCTTTTATATTAATCATACTGTAATTCTTATGTTCATATGATGAGAGACCCTATTCTCTCTCATCAATCCATTTTCGGAAGTTTTAAGTGGTGCCGTTGGGCTGCCGAATTTTCGTAAGAGATCCAACCTCACTCTTTCTTTTTAAGTACTCTCCTTTATGTCACTTCTTTTAAGCTCATCTTTGTTATGATGGGGGATGTTATTTTGTATTCATATTTCTGTAAACTTTATGTTGTTATTATGAGAGACCCTATTTACTCTCATCAATCCATTTTGGAAGTTTTAAGTGGCACCGTTAGGCTGTCAAGTTTTCGTAAGGGATTTTTCATCTCACTTTTATTCCTGTGAGATTTACGCTACATTTACCACAATTTACTTTGAGGGGTGTATATACTGACCATTATTATACACATTTTTTAGTATAATTTCATTTATGGGTATTCACATCTTCATTGTATGACCCTTCTTCCATGGGGTGTACGTTTCGAAAGTTACCGAACTCGGTAAGGGGACCTTTCACCCTCCTTTTTTTTAAAAGACTTCTTTTGTTATGTCTTTTAATTCACATACTATTATGTTGGGATATGTTATTCTATATCCTTATTTATGTAAATTTTATTTCCAAGTGATGAGATCCCCTTTATCTCTCTCATCAACCCTTTTTGTAAAATTTTATGTGACGCCGTTAGGCTGTCGAATTTTATCAAGGGAACTTCTTAACCCAATTTCGATTTCATTGGGTTCAACATGTAGTTATTGAATATGTCATCCTTTGAATATGTGTGAATAACATTTGATTGTTTTACACTTAATATCCACTTATATTGGTTGTATTTATATTTGTCACACATAATTATGAGATTGACTTATCCTTAATTTAAGGATACCTTCTTTATAATGGATTTCATCTCATTTTACATTTCTTTTGAGGCTTCATCGTTGTTATGCACCAATTACCTCTTATATGGTGTGAATACTGTCCTTTGACATATTATATCATGAATCCCTTTATTCTCATGATATTATAAATTTCGGATTAAATGTTATTCCGCTATTATTTGTATTCAAGAGTCTCTCATTTTGTTAAAAACTATTTAACAAAAATATCGTTTTAAAGGTTTTAAAGATTTATTATTCTAAATCTTTATCTTTAATCTCCATGTTTTAAAAATGGTTTTCAGTATTTATTTATATGGACATTAATGTTTTAAAATTATAATTCCATTAAAAGCTTCAAAGTGGTATGGGACACTTTGATACAAAAATATCTTTTAAATGGTTTTTGAAAATGGATTGATTAATTCAATATCTAGGAATTACTTATTGTGATTGCAAATCAAATGTTGTTATTGAAATCTTTATATTTTCAATATTTTATGTGTAATGATGGTACTTGGACATTTTACGGGTGGTTACGTGATAAACCATATGACGGGTGGTGCTGTGAATACTAGGACGGGTGGTTACGTTATAACCTCAAATGCATTGGGTATGGAAGTCGGCCGTATGGCTATTCCATTAAGTATGTATGTAAATTGGTCGTATGGCTATTCCATTAAGTGATATGTGTGGAAGTCGACCGTATGGTTATTCCACTTAAGTATGTTTATGTCCCAAGTTACCTTTATATATGTTATGTGTTCTTTATATGGGTTTTATTGTAATCCTTTGGTTACAAAAAGGTATGTAATGATACTTTATTCAGTGAAGAGTTTTTACTACTTCATGAAGGTGAAGGTATTACTTTGATAGAGTATACATGGTTTACTTGATTTTTGAAAAACTAACAGTTTTTATTCTTTGTGTATCCCTTACTGAGCTTTTTATGCTCACCCCATGTTTTTTTGAAATGTTTTTCGCAGGACTTAATGTGGAATAAGGTCAAGGATGGGATCAAGGGAATGCCATGCTATATAAAACATGGAACTAGACATGTTTCATTTTAAGAGTTTTTTTTTTATTATGGAAACTTAGTAGAAGTGTCTACTTTGTAAACTTTTGAGACGTAATAGTTATGTTCTAATTCTCTAAAACTCTAAACCTGAAAATATCCTCAGTGTGAATTATTCATTTAATTCAATATTAAGTAAGGTTTAAGGTCGGGGCCTTATAGTTGGTATCAAAGTTCGGTTTTGATAACTTTAGAGGTTAGGGTATCCCTTAAGCATAAGTGACATGACCATAATGGTTAGGATTTCATAAACAGCCCTAGTTTTAGATAAAGTGAATGAGTAAGTATATCTTAGTGTTTATATTCTTCTTTAGTACATGATAGTTTTGTTGATATACTCACACTGACCTTTTTGGTTTTAGTAAATGGCTGGATCTAGCAGGCAACAAGGTAACGGTGGATGTGAAGGAAACTGTGACAGTTTTTTGAGCGAGCAACTGAATGATATGGAAGCTGCAATGAGAACTATTGTGTTTATCCTCAACCAGCTATCTAGAGTCCTGATTGACAACCTAAACCTTTGTGATTTTTATAAGGCATCATATATGCGAGAAACAAATCCCTACGGAACAACAGGTAATAATCATAAAGGTATGTGTGTTCAAAAACCTATATGTCAAAGATGTGGAAAGAAACACCTAGGAAAATGTTTCAAAGGGACAAAAATATGCTATAGATGTGGCAATGAAGGTCATAAAGCAAGAAACTGCCATGAAAAAATGAAGCATCCAGTTGACTCGAGGAAAGGGAAAGAAGTACTTTATGAGGGATCAATTGAATGTTTTAAATGTGGTGTGCATGGTCATTATGCAAACACATGTCCTATGAAGATGTTTCGTGAATGGGGTCACCAAAAGCGTACAAATGTTCGTTTACTAATACCTAATGCCATTCCGATTGAGGATGAAGAAACTGACAATGACCAATCAAAGGTATGTATTATTTCATGACTATTGTTTTCCTATTTTGGAATCTTACGATATGATTCATGATTTTGTTTGTAGGAAAGAGGTATTTCCGAATAAGTTGGTAATGAATGGTTAATGGATCATGAAGAATTTTGAATGAGTAAGATGTCAACATATAAGGGCTTCAAGAGTTATGGTGAAATTCTTAAGAGTATTAAGTCTCTTTTGATGATGGGGTTACATTAGAAGACTTTTTATATTATGTGTAACCCTGATGTTTAATATAGGAAAATTTTATTCAAGGAATAGTTATCTTTTCTTTTGTGGACATAGTTTTAAAGAACCATTTGGGTTTATATGATCCTTACTTTTGAGGTAATTATGGGTTACTATATGTTATGATTGAAGTGAAAGGCATGAGATAAAATTGAGGTTAAATTATGTTATGGTTATTTTTGATGATTTAATCCCTTTTTGGGGAATTTTTTGAGAATTATATAGTTTTGGAAAAAGGTCAACACACAGACCGTGTGACTACCCGTCGCGTCGGACAAATCTGCGGGAATCGAACCCACAACCAAAGTGCGACTCGTATTTATCGCCTACCACTGGACTACGTGAAGTACCTGGTTATTTTGACTGATTCTTTTTAGTTAGATGATTTTAGGAATCAAGAGTATGTTTATTTTGGGTTATTTATGAAAATGATTAACCTATCATGGAGGATATGTGATTAGGTTAATTACTTTTCAATACGAGATTTTAGGAGTAACTGATGTTGTTTGGAGATAAATGTTACGATTTAACATGGAAGACTATGTGACTAAATCCTTCAAATGATTGGGTTTAAATCTTAGATTGGTTTACTTTGATGAATTTTATGCACAAATTGTTTATCGGATGGTCCGAGTTGAACTTTGGGTTTTGTTGGACAAATTTTGGAGATTAAGCCTAGATTTTCTTTTTAATGGGTTATCCTTTTCTGGATTATCTGACCTTGTACTAACCTTTTTGGTTTTGGTTTTGGTTAAAGCCTAAAGACATGGGATGTATATAGTTCTCTTTGGTGGATTAGGTGATTCTATATAAGTTGATTATAGTACTCTTAATGCGAACAAGTCTTCCTAAATTCTCATCTTTTGGAAAAAATTTGAGTTTGATTAAGGAATCTAGTAAAAGTTGAAAGTCAAAATGATAAGTGATTATGCTTCCTTATGAATAAAATCCTAAATAAAAAGTAACTTAAATCAAAAAATTTGTCTATTAACTTTTCCTACTGAGGAATCGAATACTGTTTAACCCATCACAAGTTTGTGATTTTCTCATGGTTAACTTTCTCCTAGACATGTTTACTATCACTCTCCCTTAAGAACATGCCCCTTTGTTTTTTCTTCCATGTCCATGTTTTCCTACACGGAATCCTAGTATGGGTTAACTCTGGTGACCTATGTACTTATCTTCCATTATTTTAAAGTGATTGTTTTACCGACTCTTGTTCCGATGTGGGACTTTCAAGGATGTTTCCAAGCTCAATTTTAAAAATTGAGAGGACGCAATTCCCAAAAGGGGGGAAGGATGTAACACCCCAGGTAAATAAATAATATGAAATTTTCATATTTTTCCATATTTGTGAATAAAATATTAATATGACTTTAAAGGGGACGCTATGCTCGATGGCGTACCCAACACGCAACAACGAGTTTTTTGGAAATCTTACGTTGCACTCTAATAATAAAATAATATTATTTTAAATGGTAGTTAACATGTAGCCGTTGTGTTGGAGAGAATGGATATAAATAAATAAAATATGATTATATATGTTTTTAAATGTTTTTACATTTATCCAATAAAAGATAAAGGCATAAAATACGGAAATAATTCAGTTTGAGGCGTATATGCCCTAGTTTTCACTAATGGTTCACTTATCGCCTTTTGATGGAGAACCGTCATTAAATATAGTTTTGTTCACTCTTATATATAATTTTGGACCAAATAATACTCTTCTTAAGAATTGGGACATAAAAATTTTCTTTGTGTAAATTTTTGGTATCTTTCTGATAAAGTTCATTTTTAATGAATAGTGTAAAATGTTGTATTTTAATTCAAAACCTCTTTCTAATCTAATTTATTTATATGATTAGATTATCGTTTGAATTGGTTTTAAAGTAAAATTAGAATATATTTTTACCATTAAATCCAACAGTGGTCGTTGGAATTAATTTCACTTTGAAATCAGACTTAAACTAGTGTCAATCTTTTGATACTTATTGATTCATAAGAACAGGCTATTTGCTCTGACAGCAGGAATTAATTATTAAATTTATTAATGAAACTTATATGTTGTGAATTTTGTAAAATGGACTTCATTTTTGAATTCTTAATATCAAATATATCTTAGGGTTAAGTTTTGGTATTTTTCTGAAAAACATCAATTTTTTGATGAATAGTGAAACCACTAAGTGGTAATTATAAAAACTGATTTTTCGTTTAAATGAAATTTTACCGCTTATGTGTTTTGAATTCCAAAAATCCGATATACATGGTTGTCATTAAGATGTAAAATGTGGTTCAATGAGATTAAAATAATTTTTTGGTGAATAGTAACTTATTAATTTGTTAATCGCGGTTAGAGGTAATTAGTTTAATTTAAGGTAAAAAATGATGTTTTAATAATATGAGATGAGCTTGAAACATGTCCTAACCTTATTGGATGTATCATGGCCGACCAAGAAAACCCATAGGTCAACTTGAGGAACCCATGGAGCCACTTTGGTTGGGAAATGACATAAATAACTTTTTATTTAATGTTAAAGTAAAAATGAGACAAACATGAAATGTTTTACTAAAACAATTTTTACATGGGGTTATACAAATCATATTTTTGACTATAAATATTCATTGGAAAGATAAAACGATTTCCTACATCATATTATTTTTTTAAATTTTTATACATTAAATGAAGTAAATTATTTATGACATCATGATGATGCATTGATGCCCTAATTATTTAACGATGTAAATAAAATGGAAAGATAATGTAATATCTAAGACCTACACATGTTAAAAACCTATTGGATGAGAGGATTTCGAACCCTTATCACCCTATCCTCGAAACACATCAATGTGGGACCTCTTAAATCCTAATACCATTTTAAAATAAAGTGACTTTTCTTTACCTTCCAAGAGTGCCTCTCCTCTCCTCTTATAAAAGGCCCCCACCTCTACCTCCTTACCCACACTCCCAAAGCCTTTGGCTCGGCCAAAATCTGACCATTTTGTCTCTCCACATCCCTCTCTTACTCCTTGAAGCCTCACTTATGGCAGAAGTCTTCCCAAGGAATCCTTTGAGCTCATACCAAAGGGAGTTACCCGATTTTAAGGTAATGTCTTCTTTTGAGTCCTTTTGTTTTATTTTGCTTCTCCAACCCCCTAAACTTTTTTTATTCTTTTCTTTTGTAACAACTCCATTATAATCAATATACTAGGATTTTTTTTATAAGAAGTATTCGAGCTACACTTACACACACCTACATCTAATGGTTAAATAACATACTATTTCCGTGGATGGCGAATTTCTGCCTCCCGTAACGATGATTGTTCAAAATTCATTTAACACCTTAAAAGGTGGACATTAAGATGACACTATATTTATATATGATATATAATATGTTTATTCTTTCCTTAAGCTTCTGTATTTTTCATTTTGGGCATACCTTTATGGTTTCCATTATGGGTAAACACGATATCTTCATCTAAGGAAGTGTGGACTACCGCCCCCTCAAAGTGATGTGATTTGTTAATGCCATATGTGGGACGTGAAAAGGATGGATTTAAAGTTATTATATATGATGTTATACTGGAATTATAATATAACTCTATATCATTATTATTTCATTCCATTAATGTATGAGATAGAAATTAAAGTAGCGTTCATGCGTACGCACGACTTACCGTCTCCATTAACGGTGCATTTCATTTCTTATCCCTAAATGTAATGTACTATTAAAAGTACATGTATATAATGGATATATATAATGAATGATATATCTAAATGATGAATATAATTCTGGAATTAAAATATACATACCTCTAATTTAGTTCTAATTCCATTAATATGACAAATAAATGAAAGTAGCGCTCATGCGTACGTACGGCTTACCGTCTCCATGTACGGTGCATTTGATTTCTTACCTCTAAAGGATTATGTAATATTATAAATACATGTATATGCTGGATATATATGATATATTTTCTATCCAAATCATGAATATCATTCTGGATATAATTTACCTTTGACCACACGAACAACATGTAATTGTAAGAAGTACACATTCGACTTAAGAAACAAATATCGACAAAACAAACATTATTAACTAAAATGGTTACATAATGTTTATAACATGTCAATAAGTGATATAAAAGGAATAATGAACTATAAAAAGGTTCTTAATCAAGTATAAATTATCTCAAGTTTATTATTCAGGATGTTATAGAACGATCGAGTCAAGTCGGACCCAAGGTAAGGGATCCTACTCCTCTCTTTCTTTTTAAGTACGCTCTTTTTTGTCATTCCTTTTAAAGATAATATTTCATGTTATTGGGATGTTATTTTATATTAATAATACTGTAATTTTTATGTTTATATGATGAGAGACCCTATTCTCTCTCATCAATCCATTTTTGGAAGTTTTAAGTGGCACCGTTAGGCTGCCGAATTTTTGTAAGAGATCCAACCTCACTCTTTGTTTTTAAGTACTCTCCTTTATGTCACTTCTTTTAATCTCGTCTCTGTTATGTTGGGGGATGTTATTTTGTATTCCTATTTCTGTAAACATTATGTTTATATGATGAGAGAACCTACTTCCTCTCATCAATCCATTTTGGAAGTTTTAAGTGGCGCCGTTAGGCTGCCGAGTTTTTTTAAGGGATTTTTCATCTCACTTTTATTCCTGTGAGATTTACGCTACATTTGCCACAATTTCCTTTGAGGGGTGTATGAACTGCCAATTATTATACAAATTTTTTAGTATAATTTCATTTATGGGTATTCACATCTTCATTGTATGACACTTCTTCCATGGGGTGTACGTTTCAAAAGTTACCCAACTAGGTAAGGGGACCTTTCACCCTCCTTTTTTTTAAAAGACTTCTTTTGTTATGTCTTTTAATTCACATAATATTATGTTGGGATATGTTATTCTATATCCTTATTTATTTAAATTTTATGTCCAAGTGATGAGATCCCCTTTATCTCTCTCATCAACCCTTTTTGTAAAATTTTATGTGATGCTGTTAGGCTGTCGAATTTTATCAAGGGAACTTCTTAACCCAATTTCGATTTCTTTGGGTTCAACATGTAGTTATTGAATATGTCATCCTTTGAATATGTGTGAATAACCTTTGATTGTTTTACACTTAATATCCACTTATATTGGGTGTATATATATTTGTCACACATAATTATGAGATTGACTTATCCTTAATTTAAGGATACCTTCTTTATAATGGATTTCATCTCATTTTACATTTCTTTTGAGACTTCATCGTTGTTATGCACCAGTTCCCTCTTATATGGTTTGAATACTGTCCTTTGACATATTATATCATGAATCCCTTTATTATCATGATATTATAATGTTCGGATTTAATGTTATTCCGCTATTATTTGTATTCAAGAGTCTCTCATTTTGTTAAAAACTATTTAACAAAAATATTGTTTTAAATGTTTTAAAGATTTATTATTCTAAATATTTACCTTTAATGTCCATGTTTTCAAAATTGTTTTCAGTATTTATTTATATGTACATTAATGTTTTAAAATTATAATTCCATTAAAAGCTTCAAAGTGTTATGGGACACTTTGATTCAAAAATATCTTTCAAATGGTTTTTGAAAATGGATTGATTAATTCAATATCTGGAAATTACTTATTGTGATTGCAAATGAAATGTTTTTATTTAAATCATTATATTTTCAATATTTTATTTGTAATGATGGTACTTGGACATTTTACGGGTGGTTACGTGATAAACCATATGACGGGTGGTGCCGTGAATACCAGGACGGGTGGTTACGTTATAACCTCCAATGCATTGGGTATGGAAGTCGGCCGTATGGCTATTCCATTAAGTATGTATGGAAATTGGACGTATGGCTATTCCTTTAAGTGATATGTGTGGAAGTCGACCATATGGTTATTCCACTTAAGTATGTTTATGTCCCAAGTTACCTTTATATATTTTATGTGTTCTTTATATGGGTTTTTTAGTAATCGTTTGGTTACAAAAAGGTAAGTAATGATACTTTATTCAGTGAAGAGTTTTTACTACTTCATGAAGGTGAAGGTATTACTTTTATAGTGTATACATGGTTTACTTGATGTTTGAAAAACTAACAGTTTTTATTCTTTGTGTATCCCTTACTGAGTTTTTTATGCTCACCCCAAGTTTTTTTGAAATGTTTTTCACAGGACTTAATGTGGAATATGGTCAAGGATGGGATCAAGGGAATGCCATGCTATATAAAACATGGAACTAGACATGTTTCTTTTTAAGAGTTTTCTTTTTATTATTGAAACTTAGTAAAAGTGTCTACTTTGTAATCTTTTGAGATGTAATAGTTATGTTCTAATTCTCTAAAACTCTAAACCTGCAAAGATCCTCAATGTGAATTATTCATTTAATTCAATATTAAGTAAGGTTTAAGGTCGGGGCCATATATCCAATTTACTCTATGAATCTTCAATTCCTTCAAATAATTTACATATATAAGGATATTATTTTCAAAAATTATTTAATAGATCATCTTCTATCCCCACCAAAGTATCCTATTTGAGAGAATTTTTAGTGCACTAGAACATACTAAAAATATTTTTAAATTTTGTTTAGTAAAAATTATTTTGTGGTGTCCGTCTTCATTATATGATAGGGATTTTACCACCTATGGGTAATCTAAATATAATTAAATCAAAATAAAAAAAATTGAATTCTATATCTTCTCCCAACCTAGGCCCAAATAATTTCTATATGGTATCTTCTATTCAAATTTCAACAAGAATACCTTTTATATCTATATCTATGATGGTGTCACCATAATGAAAATTCATCCTACAATCCAGATAATTATCTCAATTTAATATATAGATCAATTTATATAATATGGTATAAGTTAAAAATTTTAAATTAATGTATTCAATCATTATTTTGAAATTATTTGGTTATTTATATAAAGACCCGGCATTAAACCTTACATAATATTGAATTAAATGAATAATTCACGTAGAGGATCTTTTCAGGTTTATAGTTCTAAACACTTAGGTCATAACTATTACATTTCAAAATGTTACAAATCAACACTTCTACTCATTTTCCATTTTTTAACAAAACATGAACTCTTGAAAAAAAGGGTCATGTCTAGTTCCATGTTTTAGACGACATTACTTTTCTCTGATCCCATCCTTGACCCTATTCCACTTTATGTCCTGTGAAAAACATTTCAAAACTTGGGATGAGCATATAAAGCTCAATAAGGGATACACAAAGAA
The DNA here is from genome assembly GCA_963277665.1 of Viscum album. Taxonomy (NCBI): domain Eukaryota; kingdom Viridiplantae; phylum Streptophyta; class Magnoliopsida; order Santalales; family Viscaceae; genus Viscum; species Viscum album. The sequence continues at coordinate 1,705,304,970 of OY728147.1, read as the reverse complement.
GGAAAACTGTTAGCTTTTCAAAACAAAAAATAAACTATAAATACGTAATCATAAGTAATACTTTTCACCTTTTTTAAAGAAGTAAATACTCTTCACTGAATAAAAGATCATTACATACACTTTTATAACCAAAAGAATACCATAAAACCCATATAAAGAATACAGAACATATAAAGTTAACATGGGACATAAACATACTTAAATGGAATAACCATACGTTTGACTTCCACACATATCACTAAATAGAATATCCATACAGCTTACTTTCATACCCAATGCATTTGAGGTTATAACATAACCACACGTCCTGGTATTCACGGCACCACCCGTCATTTGGTTTATCACATAACCACCTGTCATATATCTAAATACCATTATAAAATTACAAGTCATGAAACAAATATAAAGGAAAGAAAAATTTCCACATTTCAATCACAATATATCACATAAATATATTGACATAGCAAATCCAATATTAATACAATTTTCAATACCAAAAATATGTAAAATAGTATAAGGTATTTATTTTCTTTTAAAAACATTACGTCTTGTTGAGGAAGCCAAAGATCAAATAATACATACGGTGGAGGAAAGGTAGTTATCACCACTTATGCTAAATGAAATATTCCTTTTTTCCGTTTAGTAAATCCCTTCATAGAAAAAGACACCCTTTGAAAATTCAATGGTGTTTATACATGGTATAAAAGAATACCAGGTATTAAAACAAAATATGCCTCAATAAAATGAGATTGAGGCGAAGTCCCTTAAAATGATAATTTTGTAAATAAAATAGATCTATTATGTGTATTAAATATAATCACACGTAAATAAAATATAAATACATATAAATTCATTTCTCAAACAATCCTAGAATGACAGAAACAATAAAAGGAAGATCAACCCAAATAATGGAAATAGGGTTAAGAAGTTCTCTTACCTCGCGTCCGACTTGACTCGATCATTCTTTAATATCCTGAATAATAAACCAAAGTTAATTTATAAATTCTTAAGAACATTTTTCAAGTTTATTATTCCTTTTATATCACTTATTACCATGTTATAAACATTACGTTATCATTTAAGTTAATAACTTTCCTTTTGTCGATATTTGGCACTTGGGTCAAAAATGAACACCTTATATTTACATGTTGTCCATGTTGTCAATATCCCATTATATCCAAGATGATATTCAAGATTTAGATATCATATATATCATATATATCTAGTATATACATATATTTATAATAGTTCATAACATTTAGACGTAAGAAATGAAATGCACAGTTCATGGAGACGGTAAGTCGTACGTACGCATGAATGCTAATTTCATTTCTATTTCTTATTTTAATGGAATTAAAACATAATGATACATAGGTATATTATTATTAAATTATAATATCATATATAATATCATTAACTCTATCCTTTATACATCCATCATAAGGCATTAACGAGTCACATCACTTTAAGGGGGCGGTAGTCTGCACTTCCTCAAATGAGATTATCATATTTACCCACAATGGAAACCATAAAGGATGGATATAAAAGGGAAATAAAAAAGCATAAGTATATCAAATACATAATATATATCATATATAAATACAGTGTCATCATAATTTCCACCATGAGAGGTGGTAAGATGTAATTGAACAATCATCATTTCGTGAGCCGTTAGTTTGTCAACCACAGAAACAATATGTTATTCAGCCATTAGATGGATTTTTGTGTAAGTTTAGTACTAATATATATCTTAAAAACTTCCTAGTATATTTTGGATACTGTTTTTTTACAAAATAAGGGAAATAAAAATATTTTAGGGGTTGGAGAAGCAAAATAAAAGAAAATAATTTAAGAGAAAATGTTACCGTTAATTTGGGTAACTCACTTTGGTTTGAACCAAAGGACTTATTAAGTTTATTATGCCAAAGGTAAGGCATCTAGGAGAAGTATAGGTATGTAGGGAGTGTAATTTGGCAGATTTTGGATGATCAAAATGTCTTGAGAGGTGTGATTAATTGGTTAGAAGTGGTCTCCTTTTATAAGGGAGAGGAGGGGCTCTTTAAGAATGTGTGAAAATAGTATTTTATAATATAATGATATTCGGTTTATAATGGTCCAGAAATAATTAAGGTCGAAGATAATATGACTAATATTCGAAATATAATCATCCAATAAAAATTGGATATTTTTTGGATAATAATTTAATCATTATAATCATATTTATTTAAATCATTTACTAATGAGGTAAATACTGAATCATTATTGTGTCATCAATAATTTAATTTATTTGATGTCGAAAAATTATAAAAAAATAACATGATGTAGGAAAGCTTTTTATCATTCCAAATAATATTTTAATTCGAAAATAAGACTTATATAACACCATATAAAAATAAATTACTAAACGATTTTTGTTAATGTCAATTTTGTCTTCACATTAAATTAATTAATCTAAATTATCATTTTCACACCAAAGTGGCTCAATGGGGTCCCAAAATTGACCCAAAGATGCCGATGGTCTTTAATGACTCAAGAAATAAGGTTTGGGGAAATTTTTAATGTAATTTTGAATTATTATAATATTGTTTTAACCTTGAATTACCCTATTTATCTTTAATAGCGGTAAATAAAAGTAAAAAGATATTATTCATCAAAAATTATTTTCATCTTATTGAACCAAATTTCACTTCTTGGTAACAACCAAGTGTGTTTTATTTTTTAAATTCAATTCACAGAAGTGGTAAATTTTCATTTAAATGAAAAAGTTAGCTTTTTTAACTACAACTAAGTGGTTTCACTATTCATCAAAAATTGATGTTTTTCAGAATGATACCAAAAATTCAGCCTAAGCTATATTTGATATTCCGAATTAAAAAATGATTTCTATATTGAAAAATTCAAAACATAGAAGTGTCATTAATTAATTTTGAAATTAATTCTCGTTATCAAAACCAATAGCGTGTTTTTAAGAAACAATAACTATCAAAAGATTGATACTTGTTTATGTCCAATTTCAAAAGTAAAATTAATTCCAATGACCAACATTGGATTAGGTAGTAAAAATATATTTTAAATTCAGTTTAAAACCAATTAAAAAGATAATCTAACCATATAAATAAATTAGATTAAAATGTACTTTTGAATTAAAATACAATATTTTTCACTATTCATTAAAAATGAACTTAGAAAAATACCAAAAAATTACCCAATGTAAAATTTGATGTCCCCATTCTAAAAAAGGATTTTATTTGGACAATTAGAATATATTAAATTGACCAAAACTATTTTTAAATCGGGTTCACCATAAAAAGGCGATAAATTTTCCTTTTAATGTAAATTATGCTTAAAATTAGATTCATTCATATTTTAACCCTCTATCTTTTTATTGGATAAATGTAGATACATTTAACAATCATGTATAATCATATTGTAGTTAGTTTCATCCATTCCCACTAATTACAAAGTCTAGGAGTTAACTACCATTTAAAATAATAATATTATATTATTAGTGTGCAACGTAATATTCCAAAGAAACTCATTGTTCCGTATCAGGTACGCTATCGAACATAGAAACCCTTTAAAATAAAATTAATATTTAATTCACAAATATTAATGAATATAAAAATATCTTAGTCTTCATTTACCTAGGATGTTACATCCTTCCCCCATTGGGAAATTGCGTCCTCGCAATTTTATCCACTTATCAAATAAATGGAGGAATTTATCAATCATAGAATTTTCAGATTCCCACGTTGCCTCTTCAACCATATGGTTTTTTCACTAAACCTTTACCTGGTGAATTACCTTATTCCTCAACACTTTCTCTCTGTGGTCAAGAATTTGGACTAGTTGTTCTTCATAAGAGATATTCACTACCACCTGAACTACCTCCCGGCTCAAAACATGAGATGGATCTGTCATATACTTTCTCAACATCGAAACATGAAAAACATTGTGTACCTAGGATAAACAAGGAGGTAAAGCAACTCTGTATGCAACTGATCCAACTTTCTGCAGGATTTCATATGGTCCAATGAACCTCAAACTCAACTTTCCCTTCTTACTAAAACGTATCACACTTTTCCATGGAGAAACTTTGAGAAAGACAAGATCACCTACCTAAAAAGAAAGATCCTTCCTCTGGTTATCTGCTTAAATTTTCAATCTACACTAAGCTATTCTCATGTGCTTCTGAATCAACTGAACTTTCTCTGCCATCTCTTCTACCAATTCTGGTCTCATAGGCTTCCTTTCACCTACTTCATCCCAAAAAGACGGAGTTCGACAACGCTTTCTATATAATGTCTCAAATGGATCCATCTGTTTAACAGAATAAAAACAGTTATTAGAAGAAATTTCAACCAAAGAAAGATATTGGTCCCAACTTCCCTGATAATCCATCGAGAAATAACGTGACATATCCTCCAATGTCTGAATTGTTCGTTCTGATTTCCCATCTGATTAAGGGTGAAAAGCTGTACTAAAATTTAATTCAGTACCCAATTACTTCTGAAGGCCTTTCGAAAATTTATAAGGGAACCTAGGATCAAGATCCAACACAATGGAGAGGGAAACTCCATGCAACCTGACTATCTCATTAACCTATAATCGAGAAAGTTGATCTAGAGACAAAGTATCTCTAATAGGAATGAAATGAGCAGATTTAGTCAATCGATCAACTATAACCCATATTGCATTATTATCTTGAGATATATTTGGTAATCCCATAACGAAGTCCATGGATATATTTTCCCATTTCCATTCTAGCACCGGTAAAAGCTGAATCATTCCTTTCTGTAATTGTTGCTCTGCTTTAACCTGCTGACAATTCAAACACTTCATAGTAATATCAGCAATATCTATTTTCATTCCATCCCACCAATAATACTCTCGAAGATCTCTGTACATCTTAGTTCTACCAGGATGAACTGAAAACGGAGAACTATGAGCTTCACATAACAACTCATTCATCAACTGTGAATCAGAAGGCACACATAATCTCTTTCCAAACCTCAAAATACAATCATTATATTTGTTAAATTGAAGCAAATTACCCTTCTGAACCAACTCTACCTTTTTCTGCAACTCATTGTCTTCCTTCCGTGCTTTCTGTATTCTGTCTGATAGAGATGATATCACTGACACCTAAAACAAAATAGAATAATTTCTTGCCCCAATAACATCTATTCCAAATTTCATCAAATCCAAAACCAAAGGATCTTGTTCTAAACGTAGCATGGATAATGAGACATTACTTTTCCGACTCAAAGCATCGGCCACTTTATTTGCTTATCCCGTATGGTAATAGATCGTGCAATCATAATACTTGATTAATTATAGCCATCTCCTCTGTCTCATGCTCAACTCTGTTTTAGTGAATATATACTTTAATATTTTGTGATCAGTATATATTTCACATTTTACTCCATACAAATGATGCCTCCAAATTTTTGAAACCAAAACAATAGCAGCTAATTCCAAATCATGTGTAGGGTAATTTAACTCATGAGGTTTCAACTAACGTGAAGCATAATCAATTACCTGATCATTATTCATTAGGACACAACCCAGTCCTTTCAACGAAGCATCGCTACAGATAACAAACTCACTATTTTTGGAAGGCAGTGCCTAAATTGGAGCATTCACCAATATTCTTTTCAATTCCTGATAACAATCATCACATTATTTTGTCCAGATGAACTTAACACCTTTTCGAGTTAACATAGTAATTGGACCAGTTAACCGTGGAAAATTTTCAACAAACCTTCTGTAATAACCTAACAAACCAAGAACACTACGAATCTTGGTTATATTTTTCAGTCTTGGCAATTCTTCAACAACTTTCATTTTAGAAGGATCAAAAGTTATGCCATTTTTTGAAACAATGTGACCAAGGAAAAAAATTTGTTGTAACCAAAACTCACACTTGCTGAATTTCCCCAATAGTTTCTTTTCTTTTAAGTTTTTCAAGACAACCGTTAAATGACTTTCATGTTCCTCCTTAATTTTGGAAAAAACTAAAATATCATCAATTAACACAACCACAAACTTATCCTCGAACTAACGGAAAATTCTATTCATAAGATCCATGAATACAGCTGGTGCATTGGTTACCCCAAAAGACATAACTACAAATTCATAATGGCCATATCTAGTACGAAATGTGGTCTTTGGAACGTCTGTTTCTTTTACTTTCAACTGATGGTACCCCGAACTCATGTATATCTTTGAAAAATACTGAGCTCCCTGGAGCTGATCAAACAAATCATCGATATGAGGCAAAGTGTACTTATTATTAACAGTGATTTTATTCAATGCTCTATAATCAATGAAAAGTCTCATTGAACTATCCTTATTTTTAACAAACAATATAGGAGCACACCATGGTTATGTGCTTGGTCAAATAAAACCTTTATCTAATAACTCCTGCAATTTCTTATTTAACTCTAAAAGTTCAATTTGAGCCATTCGATATGGGGGTTTTGAAATTTTCTTAGTATGAAGAACTAAGTCAACAGTAAATTCAACTTCCCGATCAGGTATAATTCCAGGAAACTCATTTAGAAAAACATAAAGGTACTCATTTACCACCGACACATCATTAATCTGAACAGTTCCTTTATTTTCAACAAAATTTGTAAGGTAAAAATCATTTCCATTTTTTACTACTTTCTCATCGTCCTGATATGTTATCAAAAGCAAGGGTTCATTCTTGTACACAAACTATAAATCTTTCTGAAAAGAATCTTCTTTGGCTCTGCAATCAATCTTATCATGATAATAAGAAAACCAATCCATGCCCAAAATAACATCAAAATCTACTAGAGGAAATAGAATAAGGTTTTCAGTTAGATTCTTCCCGCACACAAGGACAATAATGTTATTATGTTTTATTTTTGTCTCAACATTTCCTCCAGGTATTTATACCATATGTTCAGTATTCATATCATGAGCTGGAATTACCAATTTACAAGAAAACTTCTCCAAAATGAAAGAGTCTGTAGACCTGTAATCAAACAACACATTGGCGTAATATGAACAAACAAACAGTGTACCTGATACTACTTCATTTGATGGGCCAACATCTTCTGAAGTAGTTGTGAAGGATTTCACCACCCATTTCTGCTTGTTGTCCGACTGATTTCCCTCGGTTGAGTTCTTCACTGGACACTCATTTTCATAATGACCCATTTCATTACACTTAGAACATCTTACTGATGGATTTTCATTGCCTACTTGTTCATCTTCTTTACAATTATGAGAAATATGACCAGACATACCACACCGGAAGCACATTCCAGTATTTGATAAAAATTCTCTAGGATTCTTTTTACCACACTTCTCACAAGTTGGATATTTAGTTTTCTTACTTCTAGGCTTCTCTGATGAATTCATCCCCTTTGTCTGCCAACTGGACCTCTTATTCTGTTTTTTTTTTCAAAGAACAATAGATCCTTGGAAAACTCCATTTGCACCTTCTCTGCACATCGAACAAGTTTTTCCTAACTTTTGAACTCATGAGAGGCTAATTCTCTTAGATATCGTGGCTTCAATCCTGAGTAAAATCGATTTATATTACTATCTGGATCTCGGATGAAAATTGGTGCATACATTGCTAGTCGGGTGAACTTTTCGTCATAAGAAGCCACTGATTCATCCTCCTGCCTCAATTCTAGGAATTGTTTTTCCATCCTAAGACGAACCACATTAGGAAAATATTTTTCAAGAAACATTCATTTTAATTCATCCCAATCAAGAGCATCAATCTCCTCACTATCCCTGATATTTTTCACCATCGACCACCACGGATCATCTTCACCTTCAAAACGGTAAACAGCGAGACTAACCATTTGATGTTCTGAACAACCGATGACATCAAAAATATTCTCCAGTGCATTAATCCACCCTTAAGATAGCACAGGGTCAGATGATCCTCTAAATGATGGGGAATGTTGCCTCCTGAAATGTTCCACTACTAACATGTTCCTCTATGGTTGATCTGGAATATCTCGTACATGGATACCACTACCATTTATCACCTGAGTCAACTGTTCCATCACTGCATCAAATTGTTCAGTTCCAATTCCGACCATATTAGGTTGCTGATTTGGAAGGTTGTCTTCCTCTTGATGTCGTCCCAACATAGCTTCCATGTTTCCTCCACGGAAAACCATTCTGAACACAAAAATATCTTAGGCGAAGCAACATGGTAATCTGTAAATCCTATATGATATCAATATTTACATAATTTACATTCTGGATATTAATTTATCAATACACTAACTTCTAAAGTTATATAAACTGACCACTGATACCAACTATAAAGACCCAGCCTTAAACCTTACATAATATTGAATTAAATGAACAATTCACATAGAGGATCATTTCAGGTTTAGAGTTTTAGAGAGTTCATCCATAACTATTACATTTCAAAATATTACAAAATAGACACTTCTACTCAGTTTCCATTTTAAAAAAACATGAATTCTTGAAAAAAAGAGTCATGTCTAGTTCCCTGTTTTAGACGGCATGACTTTTCCTTCATCACATCCTTGACCCTATTCCACTTTATGTACTATGAAAAACATTTCAAAACTTGGGATGAGCATATAAAGCTCAGTAAGGGATACACAAAGAGGGAAAACTGTTAGCATTTCAAAACAACAAATAAACCATGAATACATAATCATAAGTAATACTTTCGCCTTTTTTAATAAGTAAATACTCTTCACTAAATAAAACATCATTATTTACCCTTTTGTAACCAAAATATTACCATAAAACCCATATAAAGAACACATAATATATAAAGGTAACTTGGGACATAAACATACCTAAATGGAATAACCATACTGTCGACTTTCACACATATCACTAAATGGAATAGCCATACAGCCAACTTCCATACCCAATGCATTGGAGGCTATAATGTAACCACCTGTCCTGGTATTCACGGCACCACCCGTCATTTGGTTTATCACGTAACCACCCATCAAATGTCTAAGTACCATTATAAAATCATAAGACATGAAGAAAATATTAAGGAAAGAAAACATTTCCACATTTCAATCACAATATAACACTTAAATATATTGACATAGCAAATCCATTTTCAAAACCATTTTCAATACCGAAAATACGTAAAAGAGTATAAGGTATTTATTTTCTTTTAAAAACATTACAGATTGTTGAGGAAGCCATAGATCAAAAAATACTCGCAGCGGTGGAAAGTTAATTGTCACTACTTACGTTAAAAGAAACATTCCTTTTTGTTGTTTTGTAAAACACTTCTTAGAAAAATATTCTCTTTGAAAATTCAAGGGTGTTTATACTGCGTATAAAATAATGTCATGTATTAAAACAAAATATGCCTCAATGAAAAGAGATTAAGATGAAGTCCCATACAAAGATCATTCGGTAAATAAAATATATCTATTATGTGTATTCAATATAATCACACATAAATAATGTATAAATACATAAAAATTCATTTCTCACAGAATCAAATAATGACATAAACAAGAATATGAAGATCAACCCAAAGAACAAAAATTGGGTTAAGAAGTTCCCTTACCTCGTGTCCGACTTGACTCGATCATTCTTTAATACCCTGAATAATAAAGTAAAGTTAATTTATATGTGATTAAAAACCTTTTTCATGTTTATAATTCATTTTATATCACTTATTACCATGTTATAAACATTATGTAATCATTTAAGTCAATAACTTTCGTTTTGTCGATATTTGGCACTTAAGTCAAAAATGAACACCTTATATTTACAAGTTGTCCATGTGGTCAATATTCCATTATATCCAGAACAATATTCATGATTTATATATCATATATATCATATATATCCAGTATATACATGTATTTATAATAGTACATAACATTTAGAGGTAAGAAATGAAATGCACCGTTCAATGAGACGGTAAGCCGTACGTACGCATGAACGCTGCTTTCATTTATATTTCTTATTTAAATGGAATTAAAAAATAATGACACATAGGTATATTATAATTATAGTATAATATCATATATAATATCATTAACACTACCCTTTGTACATCCCACATAAGGCATTAACGAGTCACATCACTTTAAGGGGGTAGTAGTCTGCACTTCCTCAAATGAGATTATCGTATTTACCCACTATAGAAAACATAAAGGATTGATATAATTGGGAAGAAAATAAGAGTAAGTATATCATAAACATAATATATATCATATATAAATACATTTTCATCATAATGGCCACCATGAGACCCTGTAAGATGTAATTGAATAATCGTCGATTCGTGAGGCGTTAGTTTTTCATCCATAGAAACAATATATTCTTCATCCATTAGATGGAGTTGTGTGTAAGTGTAGTTTGAATACTTCTCATAACAACATCCTAGTATATTTATGATAATTTTTTTACAAAATAATGTAAATAAAATTATTTTAGGGGTTGGAGAAGAAAAATAAAAGAAAACAATTTAAGAGAAACCATTACCCTTAATTTGGGTAACTCAATTTAGTATGAACCAAATGACTTTTTAAGTGCCTTCTGCCTAAGGTAAGGCTTCTAGGAGAAGTAGAGGGATGTAGGGAGTGTAATGTTGTTGATTTTGGATGATCCAAATGGCTTGACAGGTGTGAGGAATTGGTTAGAAGTGGTCTCCTCTTATAAGGGAGAGGAGGGGCTCTTTAAGAAAGTGTGAAAATAGTATTTTATAATATAATGATATTCGGTTTCTAATGGTACAAAAAGAAATAAGGTAGAAGATAATATGACTCATATTAAAAATAAAATCATCCAATCATAATTGGACATGTTTTGGATAATAATTTAATCGTTATAATCTTATTTATTTAAATCATTTATTAATGAGGTAAATACTGCATCATTATTGTGTCATAGGTAATTTAATTTATTTGATGTCTTAAAATTATAAAAAATACCATGATGTAGTAAGTATTTTTATCTTTCCAAATAATATTATTAGTTGAAAATAGGACTTATATATCACCATATAAAAATTAATTACTAGACAATTTTTGTTAATGTCAATTTTGTCTTCACATTAAATTAATTAATCAAAATTGTCATTTTCACTCCCAAGAGGCTCAATGGGGTCTGAAAATCGACCCAAAGATGCCCATGGTCATTAATAACTCAAAAAATAAGGTTTCCAAAAGTGTTAATGTAATTTTTAATTATTATAATATTTTTTTAACATTGAATTACCCTATTTATCTTTAACTGCAGTAAATAGAAGTCAAAAGTTACTATTCACTAAAAATTATTTTCACCTTATTGAACCACATTTTACTTCCTGGTAACAAACATGTTTTTAGGATTTTAGATATTCAATTAACAGAAGTGGTAAAATTTCATTTTAATGAAAAAGTCAGTTTTTTTAACTACCACTAAGTGGTTTCACAATTCATCAAAAATTGAAGTTTTTCAGAAATATACCAAAAATTCAGCCTAATATATATTTGTCATTCCGAATTAAAAAATGATGTATATTTTGAAAAATTAAAAACATATAATTTTCATTAATTAATTTTAAAATTAATTCCCGTTATCAAAACAATTATCGTGTTTTTAAGAAACAATAACTATCAAATGATTGATACTTGTTTATGTCCAATTTCAAAGTGAAATTAATTACAATGGCCAACATTGGATTAAATGGTAAAAATATATTTTAATTTAACTTTAAATCCAATTAAAAAGATAATCTAACCATATAAATAAATTTGATTATGGTGATTTTGAATTAAAATACAATATTGTTTACTGTTAATTAAAAAATGATGTTTATCTGAAAAATACCAAAAAATTACCCAAATTAAAATTTGATGTCCCCATTCTGAATAAGGATTTTATTTGGTTAAATAGAATTTATTAATGTGACAAAAATTATATTTAAAGAGGTTTCACCATTAAAAGTCGATAAATCGGCCTTTTAATGTAAATAATGCTTAAAATTAGATTCATTCTTATTTTAAGCCTCTAAATTTTTATTGGATAAATGTAAATACATATAAAAATCATGTATAATCATATAATAGTTAGTTTCATTAATTCCCGCTAATTAAAAAGGCTAAGAGTTAACTACCATTTAAAATAATATTATTATATTATTAGTGTGCAACGTAAGATTACGGTGAAACTCGTTGTTGCGTATCGGGTACTCTATCGAACATAGCAACCCCTTTAAAGTAAAATTAATATTTAATTCACAAAAATTAATGAATATAAAAATATCATATTCTTCATTTACCTAGGATGTTACAATTTATATCTTTTATAATTTTCCAATATCCCATGAAAAATCTAATTCTTGGTTATATACTAAAAAATCCATTCTTGAATTTCTAATATGATTTATTTTAATAAAAATTTACATCGTATCACTATTTTATAAATATTTTCTAATATTTTTTATCTTTTTAATTCATTGTCGTGTCACACTAATATCTTCATTCAACACCATGATAATTCATAAAACCATCTCTAATGAAATATTGAATATTTTATAAACCTTATAAGACAATACACATAAATTATTAGAGTATTCTAAAATTTTATTAAATTTCATTTCTAGTCCAAAAAACAAGGTATCCATATATCATAGCTTTATTAAACATGAGTTTTCAATGCATCTTGAATGAAATTAACACAAATTTAATGAATATTGTTGATAATAACATTTAATTCAGATGCATGTTTTCATGCTCCATGAAATTAATAAAAATGTCGAAAATCACTATGATAATTGTGAAATTAAATAAATTAACGTATTTTGATCTGAGTTAAAACCATTCTATATTTTTTAATCTATTATCTATAAAAACCAAAAAATGTTTTCCCAGTAAACTCAGGTTTAATGAAATTGTCCTTACCTAGTCTGACCATGATTGGTAAAATAATATACTCCATGATTTTTAGTCTAAATATGTAGGCTCATATTAGCTACATGATTTTTCAAATAAAAAAATTATACAGAGTATAAGGTATTTATTTTCTTTTAAAAACACTACGGCTTGTTGAGGAAGTCAAAGATCAAATAATACTCACGGCAGTGGAAAATTTGTTGTCACCGCTTACGTTAAAAGACACATTCCTTTTAGTAGTTTTGTAAAACACTTCATATAAAAAGATTACCTTAGAAAAGTCAAGGGTGTTTATACAGCGTATAAAATAAAGTCATGTATTAAAAAAATATGCCTCAATGAAAGGAGATTGAGACGAAGTCCCTTACGAAGATAATTTTGTAAATAAAATATATATATTATTTGTATTCAATATAATCACAAATAAATAAAGTATAAATACATAAAAATTCATTTCTCACACAATCAAAGAATTACATGAATAAGAAAAGGAAGATCAACCCAAATAGCGGAAATTGGGTTAAGAAGTTCCCTTAACTCATTTCCGACTTGACTTGATCGTTCTTTAATATAATTAATACTAAAAAAAGTTAATTTATACTTTATTAAGAACCCTTTTCAAGTTTATTATTTTTTAATATAACTTATTACCATGTTATAAACATTATGTAATCATTTAGGTTAATAACTTTCATTTTGTCGATATTTGGCACCGGATTCAAATATGAACACCTTATATTTACAAGTTGTCCATGTGGTCAATAGTCCATTATATCCAGAATTATATTTATGATTTATATATCATATATATCATATATATCCAGTATATACATATATTTAATATAGTACATAACATTTAAAGGTAATAAATGAAATGCACCGTTCAAGGAGACGGTAAGCCGTACGTACCCATGAGCGCTACTTTCATTTATATTTATAATTTTAATGAAATTAAAACATAATTATACATAGTAATATTATAATTCCATTATTATATAATATATAATATCATTAACACTATCCTTTATACATCCCACATAAGGTATTAACGAATCACATCACTTTAAGGGGGCGGTAGTCCGCATTTCCTCAATTGAGATTATCGTATTTAGCCACTATGGAAACCATAAAGGCTTGCTATAATTGGGAAGTATATAAGCATAAGGATATAATAAACATAATATATATCATATATAAATATAGTGTCGTCATAATGGCCACCAAGAGAGGTGGTAAGATGTAATTGAACAATCATCGTTTTGTGAGGTGTTAGTTTTCCATCCACAGAAACATTATGTTATTCATCCATTAGATGGAGTTGTGTGAAAGTATAGTTTAAATAATTCTCATAAAAAATCCTATTATATCGAGGATACTAGTGTTGTTACAATAGAAAGGAAATAAAATGTTTTTAGGGGATGGAGAAACAAAATAACAGAAAACAATATAAAAGAAATTGTTACCTTTAATTTGGGTAACTCACTTTTGTTTGAACCAAAGGACTTATTAAGTGACTTCTACCTAAGATAAGGCTTCTCGGAGAGGGATAGGGATGTAGGGAGTGTAATTGGGAAGATTTTGAACGAGCCAAATGGCTTGAGAATTGTGAGGAATTGGTTATAAGTGGTCTCCATTTATAAGGGAGAGGAGGGGATCTTTAATAAAGTGTGAAAATAGTATTTTATAATATAATTATATTCGGATTCTAATGGTCAAAAAATCATTAAAGACTAAGATAAGATGTCTAATATTCGAAATAAAGTCATCCAATCAGAATTGGACATGTTTTGGATAAGAATATATTCATTATAATCTTATTTATTTAAATCATTTATTAGTGAGGTAAATAATGCATCATTATTGTGTGACAAATAATATAATTTATGATGTATAAAAATTATAAAAAAATACCATGATGTAGGAAATCTTTGTATATTTCCAAATAATATTTGTAGTTGAAAATATGACTTATATAACACCATATAAAAATTAATTACTAAACAATTTTTGTTAATGTCAATTTTCTCTTCACAATAAATTAATTAATCTAAATTTTCATTTTCACTCCCAAGTGGCTCAATGGTGTCCCTAAATCGACCCAAAGATTACCTTGGTCGTTAATTACTCAACCAATAAGTCTTGGGCATGTTTTAATGTATTTTTTAATTATTATAATATTCTTTTAACCTTGAATTGCCCTATTTATCTTTAACATCGGTAAATAAAAGTAAAAAGTTATTATTTACCAAAAATTATTTTCATCTTATTGAACCACATTTTACATATTGGTAACAACCATGTATGTAGGATTTTACAAATTCAATTCACAGAAGTGGTAAAATTTCATTTAAATGAAAAATTCAGTTTTTTAACTTCTATTAAGTGGTTCCACTATTAATAAAAAATTGATGTTTTTTAGAAAGATCCCAAAAATTCAGCCTAAGATATATTTGATATTCTGAATTCAAAAATGATGTTTATTTTTTCAAATTCAAAACATAGAAGTATAATTTATTAATTAAGAAATTAATTACCATTATCAATACAAATAGCGTGTTTTTAAGAAACAAGAACTATCAAAAGATTGATAATTGTTTATGTCCAATTTAAAATTGAAATTAATTACAATGACCAACATTGGATTAAATTGCAAAAAATATATTTAAATTTAATTTCAAAACTAATTAACAAGATAATCTGACCATATAAATAAATTAGATTAAAAGGTACTTTTGAATTAAAATACAATATTTTCACTATTCAATAAAGAAATTAACTTTATCAGAAAAATACCAAAAAATTACCCAAAGTAAAATTTGATTTCCCCATTCTAAATAAGGATTATATTTGGTCATTTAGAATTTATCAAAGTGACCAAAACTATATTTAAAGATGGTTCTCCATTAAAAGGCGATAAATCTGCCTTTCAATGTAAATTATGTTTAAAATTAGATTCATTCATATTTTAAGCCTCTAAATTTTTATTGGATAAATGTAAATACATTTAACAATCATGTATAATCATATTGTAGTTAGTTTCATTAATTCCCTCCAATTATAATGGCTAGGATATAAATACCATTTAAAATAATATATTATATTATTATTGTGCAACGTATGATTCCAAAGAAACTCGTTGTTGCTTATCGGGTATGCTATCGATCATAGAAACCCCTTTAAAGTAAAATTATTATTTAATTAAAATATATTAATAAATATAAAAATATATTATTCTTAATTTACTTGGGATGTTACAATTTAAATCTTTTATAATTTCCCAACATCCCACCAAAAATCTAATGCTTGATTATATACTACAAAATCCATTCCTGAATTTCCAATATGATTTCTTTTAATTGAAATTTACATCATATCACTATTTTTTGAAAATTTTCTAATATTTTTTATCTTTTTAATTCATTGTAGTGTCACAGTAATATCTTCATTCAACACCATGATAATTCATAAAACCATCTCCAATGAAATATTGAATATTTTATACACCATATAAGACATTACACATAAATTGTTAGAGTCTTCTAAAATTTTATTAAATTTCATTTTTAGTCCAAAAAAAGTTATCCATATATAATAGATTTATTAAACATGATTTTTCAATGCATCTTGAAAGAAATAAACACTAATTTAATGAATATTTTTTATAATGAAATTTAATTCAGATACATGCTGTCATGCTTCATGAAGTTAATAAAAATGTTGAAAATCACTATGATAATTATGAAATTAAAAAAAATAACGTATTTTAATCTGAGTTAAAACCGGTCTATATTTTTTAATCTATTATCTATCAAAACCAAACAATGTATTCCCAGTAAACTCATGTCTAATGAAATTATCCTTAACTAGTCTGACCATGATCGGTAAAATAATATACTCCACGATTTTTAGTCTAACTATGTTGTCTCATATTTGGTACATGATTTTTTCAAACAACAAAAATAATACATATATATAGTGCAATCCCACTATTAAATTTGAAAGTGGATAATATCTAATTTGATCATGGATTTTCGAACCATGTATGGTGTTTATTAAAGATATATCTCATGACTTGATAGATCAATGTTCACCAAATATTTTGCTGAAATTGATCCCATTTATAAAAATTTCTCAAATATTTGTATCTAACTCTATTTTCCCCTTAAGTACTCATTTTCAATTAATATGATCATAATAAGAATTTAAACAACAGCCATGTCTGTAGAGACAATAACATTTGATTTCATTGATATTCCTAGGATAATGAATGTGCATTGGAGTACTTGAATCTTTGATATATTTTCATTATTCCTTGTTTTTGAAAGATTACTTATTATTCCCTCTCGAGGAATATCAGATCCAATCCATTACGGATAGTTTATTATTGTGTGATATAAAAAAATTAGATATTTTAGTTTTAATTTAATGGAATGATATCTCTTGTTGGATTTAGAATATATAGACCATTTTGTTGAATTGTGTTTTGTAGTACAAAATTTTGGCCAACGATTGAAAACTATGTGTATTAATTCTTAATTTTACATAAATATAACATGAATTATTTCATTACATTTTATATAATTATTTAAAATGTTATGAAAATTTTTTTAAATTTTATGGAATTTAATTTAGTTATTTATATTAAAAATTTGAGTAACTGGTAGGTTTATTGGAATGTTCATTTAGTTCATGATTTTCAAATGACAATTTTAAAATTATTGTATGGTGTAGATGCAAGGAATATGATTTTTGGGTTTTATTAAATAACAAATCTATTTTTAGGAAATGTTCTCGAGTGGATTTTAAAAAAAATCATCTTGTGTTCATGTTCCTTTGGGAAGAATAAGGTAGTAATATTTCTTATATCAACATTATATGTAAAAGGGGGCGTCGTTTCCCTCTTCAAAATTGCTCTCAAAGTGACATAAAGGTGTAATTATGATTCTCCACTTAGTGTTATATGGAATTTAGTGGATTACAATCATTTGTGGAGGAGTGAATGTATTTGAATTTATTTTATATCCCATATACAAATGTGATGTGTTTTATAAACTTGTTTAGTGGCATTCCATGTAAAAAATAGTTATTTTGCGGAAATATTTTAGCTTTTTTATATAATTATTTAATTTTTTTATTGTATTTTATATAAATTTTATACCATTCCATACCTAATTAAAAAGGGTTTTTAATCCAGTGGCGGAATCCTACTGAGTTTTATACTCAAAACATGTTTGGAAACTATCGTATCTTTTCAACATTTATATATAGTGGCATAGATAAAGGAAAAATATCCTGATTTTTATTGATGATTCATGATACCTTGGTATGTGAATTGGATTTATATTATATAGATAATTGGTGTTTCTGGTTAGTTTCTTCCTATTTTTTCATCTTATGGTTTCTTTTTTACATGTTGTTTCTTCTTTTACACATATATTGTCTTTTGATTATGTGTTTTATTATATTGTAATTTTGTTACTAATGCATTATATAATGTTTTCATTTGATATATTCATGTTGTTTGGATATTTTATCTTCAATTCAAAAATAATCCCCCTAATTATTCTAGGGTTAATAGAATTTATTTCTATCATTTTGTGTAATAGTGATGTCACCCACAGTAGGTAATACACCCTCCTCACATCCAAATCCTATAAGGAGAGGGATTTTTAAAATGTTATTAGCTTATTAAAAACATCAATTACAATGGGTATAGATAATTTATACCTTTATTAGGTTTAGTAAAAAGGATTAATATTGTATGAAAATTGAATGTAGAGAATATAACGTCATGGATACCCTATTACTATTGCACATCATGTTAATCGAGAGATTGCGAAGACACTTAAATTAGTTATCACCTAATCTTCCAAGGATAATAAAATAATAAGAGTATGAAATTAAATTATAAATATTAAATCCCACTAATTGTTAATAATTAATTTTGAAAATTGATTAAATTTTTGGGGAAAATTTTTATTTTTGAAAATAGATAAAAATTGATTTACTCCTAAAAAGCCATGTAAAATTTTCAAAAAAGCTTTGAGATATGATATTTTCTTATACTGGGAAGCCTTCTTGTGATACTTTTTTTCTCATAAAATTGAAAATTTTAATTTCTAAATTTATGGTATGATATATTAAGATGATTTTTTTATATAGAATGTTACTAGGAATTCATCATAGAAACAAATAAGAAGAGGATACTGAGAATTAGGTGACAACTGAGCCATAAGTGAACCAATAGTTAGTTTGAATCATTGTAAAAACATTTCATATTGTTGATTCCATACATTGACAAGATACATTTTGTAAGAAATACATCCTTCCATTTAGTAATCTTGTAATGATAATTGATAAATATCTATTGGAGTACAAATATATGACAAGAAATCAATATAGGGAATGTATGGTTTCCTTCCCAAGAAACACTGGGAACTCTAATACTAAGTGAAATATAAATATGGAAAACATTCAAAGATGTGGAACACCTCAAACATGGACCACAAGATCCCTTAACATTCCTCCATGACTCAAATGTAATAATTGATGTTTCTAATATGGATATTTATAGTATACCAAGTGGGATTGTACAAAACCACAAATATTATGTCATAATTTCAAAATTTTGGGACATATTTAGCACAATTTTCATAGTTCGATGAGGATGGATTCTAGTGACATATATCAGTTTTCTCATTCATTATATGTTTTGATGGGTTGGTTCCAATAAAATACCCCTCATTAGAAAATCCATGCATTCCATGGTGATTCTAATAATACCCTGACTTCTCAATGAGTTAATTCTCAGTAACGTATACAAGATAAAAGTGAAAAGTGTGTGTAGTTATGTGAATCTATGAAATTTATCATGGATGATCAATCGATTCATTTGATGGGGAGAGATAAGATTTTTTAATTTCGTCTTTTATGAAATCTTTGTTTGATATGGGTGTGTCCCATTCACTTATTTCTTCTAGAATCATTGATTTTATAGATTTTCATGTTGATAAGATTCCTTCTATTTTGACGCAAAATAAAATTCAGGACGTGTAGAATTTCAAGCCTTTCAATGTGCAGCATGTTTGATAATAATTAACAATAAATAGTTATTATGAAACTACTTTTTGATAGAAATTGATGTCTATGATTTGATTCTTGGAATGGATTGGATGAACAAATATCATGCCCATATCTACTGTTATGCATGTTTGGTGAGTTACAAATCATCAAATGGTGTTAGAAATATAATTATAGAAGATGGGGAAGTTGATGCAAGAAGAGAAGGACCCTTGTTATCGGTGTTGGGGATGATTTATTATCTATTTATTGTAGTTCCTTTGGATCAGTAGTTGAGATCAAGTATAGTTTTTTTCCGACCACATTAGACAACTCCCTTGATGATATTACATTTACTTTTTAGTGGATTCATCATAAAGTGGTTTTTATATTATGATTTTTATCATACCAAAGACATGTTTCAATTCCCTCTTATATTGTTTGATGTGTAAATTTTAATTAATGTAAATGAAGTATCATTTCAAATGTTTTGGATTTAATGAGATCATCTGACCATTTAATTTTCCTTGAGACGTACCAGTTTGTTTCTAACATAGGAAGATGGAACTCTTAAAATTTTTGTAGATTGTCATATGTTTGACTATGTTATGATAATAAATCTGTATTCACGTTCATGTATTCATGATCAATTCGATTAATTGTTGATATCCCGATTGTACTCTAAAATTATCATGCATTCAATATATCACCAATTCTAGGGTTGTGATGATAATATTTCGAAAAAAAAGCTTTATAAGAATATATGCCCATTATGAGTATGTTTTCACTCCTATTAGTCTTATGAAATCACAATCCATATTTATAGAATTGATGAATAAGATATTTAAATGTTATCTTCATTCTATTGAGGTGGGTTTTTGATTATATATTATTTTATTCGAGGGGAAAGGTGGATCGGGATCAACACATGGCTGTAGTGTTGGGTATCCTCTTGAAGTAGAATCTATATGCCATGTTATATGACTGATGTTTTTGAGTAAAATATAAACTTTTTATTATTTGTTTTGTTTCTAAAGATAGATTTTTCATAGATTCTAAATAGATAAAATTTGTTATATTAGAAAACATTTATGAATTTATTTTTGATATGCTGGTTCATTGTTTTGGAGGGATACTGAATATGATTTCACATGAATTAGTACATTTACATTTTTTGTCACCTATGAAAACATTAATGATTAAAGATGTTCCATTATAATGAAATGAATAATGAAAAAAACCAGATCAAGATCATAAAATTAGGCTTATATCTATAACTATTCTCATCTTTCTATTATATAGATTTGGCTATTTTGTCTATTTGGATACATGATGATCAAGGTATGGCTGTGTTCTCACAAAATTATATAATTTTTTTTCTTATCGATCACGATAGTAATAATTTTATGAGATGAACTACCCAACTCTTTATTTGGAATTGGCTACTATATTATATTCCTTGAAGACAATGAATGAGTAATTTTCGTATGGGAAATTCACAATTTTGATGGACCATTTGTTTTTTAAACCCATTTTATCTTGTCTATATTTAAATCAATAGAAACCATGATTGTTGGAATCCATTGACATGTACAATTTCTATTTCATCTATGGACTTGGAAAATATAATTCGATGGTGGATTCATTAATGGGGGTTTCATGTGATCAGTTGGTTAAAAAATCATATATTTGGAATATGATATTGGTTATTTCAGATATTCACCCAGATTATATCAACTGGGATGATTTTTTAGTTTAAATCTATGTTTAATTTTATCTAATTTGGATCATCATATAAAAGGGGATTAGATATTTTATCCTTAGTATGAAGCTCTGATGTCAAAACCCAATAGTGGGGAGACCATTTAGGGGTGGATGATTGATGGGATTTAGGTTTTACAGTTTAGAGAATAGATTTTGGTACCTATTTATTTTTAAGAACATGTTCAGAATGCATACCACCAAAGGAATTTGGGTATTTAATAACATAATATAAATGATTTATAATGCATTTAATGAATGTTTTTATTGGTTTGTATGAAAACTATTGTAGATTAATTTTTTATATAACTCACCAATTAGATGGTAAAGTCGAAACACCAATGACCGAAGAGAATGTTGTAGTATTTAACTATTACCACATGAAAATAGAAACAATTAGGTAAATATATTTTATAGGCCTTCCACATATGGTTTAAAATCATGATTCTATATGGGTAATTTTTTATCGACACACTATGATGTATTTTAATAAGACCTATTGAATAATCTCTTCTGTTGGAGGGAAAGTCGAAAATATATATGAGTAGTTATAAAGATGCCTATATTTCCAATCTATATAGAGGCTATTTGATACCCTATGGTTACATATATTTTTTTTAAATCCTTATAGAAATACATTGGGACCCAGTTGACTATGTGAATGATATATAATCATCAAATAGATAAAATAATATGAGAGAATAATCCAAAAATTGATTGAATTTATTATAGATTGTGTAATGGATTTTTTTGGATCATGTGGGGAGAACATACCATTATAGGAATTATTGTAAAAAAATATTTGTCACACATTAATTCATATGGATCCTTTTTAATCATTTATTTGGTGTAATTTTCATTATAAACATGGTTGGGTGGAATAGTTGATACATCATTGGTTACAACAACCCTAGTGTAAGAGACAACATAAAGAGTCATTTTATCGTAATGTGACTTAAAATGGTTCAAATTAATCATAAATTGTATGTAAATGTTTTTTAATGAAGTTTTTTTGTTCAATGATAATATTCTTTTGAATCTCTCCAAGGAAATACATCATCGTTTTGGGAAGCCATGTAAGTTATATAATTAATATATATCCCCTTTTAAGACACATGAATTCATTATTGTGGTATAATATTGGTTGAATTTTCCAAAAAGGATTAATCCAGTGAAAATTTTGATTCATTTATCTCAATTGTTGAAGTATAACTGAGATTCGGTCAATGTCATTTTATGGGATCACTTTATCCCATAGATGGGTGTTATGTTGTTTCCGGTTCTTGTACGGATTGTGGATATATAATAGATAATATTTTGGAGAAAAATAATTGTACATGTGTGGATTTAATTGAATAATTGACAGATTTATAATGATACATTGTAATGTGGAATTTAAATGTATAAGGAATTAACAAAACTCTTTCAATTTAACTATGGGATTCTACTTTTCAGGGACGGAAAGTCCAATGGCGTGGAGAATGCAGCACCCCTATTTTCACTAATTCTACACATTGTTTAATTATTATAAGTATATATAATGATTATTTTTGGTATTTAGGAGGTTCTAATATGGTTTTACATAATTTTTAGTCTTTTATAGAGGTCCACGGGGTCATCATTTTTAGTAAAAACCCTGAAACATCTCTAAGAAACTATTCAATGGAAAATGAGGTCACATGACTAGCACACCATTTGTGATTGGATTCAAAAAAAATATAAGAAAGCCTTGGATAAACCATGAGATCCTATTACAAATTGATATAGTGGATAACCAATTAATGGATCATTGTGTGTCCAGCCATGTGAGTTTACTATATGATGTGTTTCTAGAGGTATTATCTCAATTATGGTTAGTGAAAAAAAATTCAAACCTTGATCCCTTACTGTACACAGTTAAAAATAATATTTGAAATTTTATTATATATGTTTTTTTATCCACATATGAACATTGTTCTCCTAATTTATTCATAACACATAATCCTCATCCACCAAAAGATGCAATGAAAATTTCATTTATTTCAGCAGCAATTATTAGGTGAATCAATTTGCATTTAAGCCCCCGATATGTCTATATGTGCTTATTCTACATAGTTTTTCATTGATCACTTATTAAACATTATCTTGATGTCAAATATTTAATCTATTGTGGATATATATATAATTTCTTTTTTTCATTTATGATGAGATATTTATCTTTTTATTTTACTAGAAAATTTAAACTATATGATATTGAAGATATGTGTTAGGTTGTTTAATTTTTTTGTGGTTATTAGATTTTACAAATGGTTTAGGGGTACGTTTTATCTCTCAATATTCTACTATTATAGTAATTTTTGTCTTGGATTCGAATTTATTTAATATCTTTAAATTGTTTTGAAACCCTTATGTGATTTTATGGAAGCTATTTATTTTGATGTTTTCTTGTAAATTTCACAAATGGGTAAGTTTTATGAAAACTGATTTTGGTTTATGATTTTAGAATGATGAATCTAAAATTATGGTTTAGTTTGGATTCATTAAAAAATTATAATGTTTTAAAATGATTAATATAGGGGAAAATGGTTTGGGATCCAATTTGGTATACATGGTGGGCATGAGTGGATGTAAATTTGGGATGGAAATGGGCATGTTGTTCCACCCATAAAAATATAATGTATATGTTCAATAAGATTCCCCTATAACAAATGTTCACCATTGATGGATTGGTGAAAGGTTGAGTCACTTTTTTCTTGTATATATAGTTCCATCATTGAAAAACATGGTTTGCATGTGTCAATGTTTTGAAATGTATTGTGTATTTTAGATAGATGTGAGAACTTTTTAAAAGTAATGATTTATTGATTTATTGAAAAT
Organism: Viscum album; assembly: GCA_963277665.1. Taxonomy (NCBI): domain Eukaryota; kingdom Viridiplantae; phylum Streptophyta; class Magnoliopsida; order Santalales; family Viscaceae; genus Viscum; species Viscum album. The sequence goes on along the minus strand of OY728147.1, from coordinate 1,705,280,401 downwards.
AAATATTTTTCATTAGTAAACTATTTTAGATTTGTTAAAAAATTTGTTAAATTTTTTAAAACAATGTTATATAAATTTTAAGACAGGTTCTGTCCTGCTGGCATGAGTTACGAATCCAGTGGGGAAATCCAACTAGGTTTTGTACATCCCCAGTTTCTGAATTCTAGTTCATTTACATATTTTATATATCAATACATTGGAAACAGAATGGAATCTATCTTTTTTAGTAATTTTTTATGACACCATAGTATAGGCATGTAGATTGGGATCTTTAATCCTATTGGGATTTTCTTGTTGTTGTATTTGGGTATTGATGAATATTTTGTTTTAGGGAGATGTAACATTTTCTATACCTATACATTGTTGGTTAATTAATTTTTCATTGGTTTTTTAATATAAATAGGGATAATCATCTCAAAAACGTTTATAAGGCCCATGGAATATATTTTTGGCCTTTTGTGTCTTGGGGATGTCACCTAAATCAAGTAACTAAAACTTGAACCTTCTCAATCAAATGAGGAGGTGTGAGATGTTACAAAATATAGTAAAAACCCTGATATAATAAAGTATCAATGTTCTAAATCACAATATTCTATTACTAATCTATGATATTTTTTAAATCTACCATTAAAAATTATATTTTCACGAACATGCGTGAGTACCATGATAACCTGATAACCAGGCCATCCCTAACATAACCCTTTAAGAACTCTCAATCCACATGGGTCGTCGACTAGAACCTGCCTTTATATAACATGCATGTTGGAAAAATTTTGACAAAAAAACATAACATAAGTATGATAAGAAAGTCAACATTCATACAAAAGAATATCTATTGGGATTAATGTACCAGAAGTCAACATGGGATTAAGGCCCCAATTACTACATCCCAAGTACCCAAATAGATGAAAAAACCCAATTCCCTAAGGACAAAACTCCCCACATCCACAATTCAGCAACATGTTCTACCTCCAAGAGATCCTTTCCCCTTGTTCGAACATGGAAGGAGATAATCAACAAACATCAGATGTCTCTAGTAGGGTGTGAGCTAGAATGACCCATAGGGTCTCACCATAAATTTCATAATAGATACCAATAACATATTAACCAATTTAATTCATTCATTTTTTATGTAAATATGGTTTTTATTTAATATCATACTTAAAAAACTTTGCAATAGTGTTCAAATGGTGGGAAATTCAATAAGAAAAGGTCTTACATGGGATATAATATTTCTAAAACAATAGATAAATTAGAATAGATACATAAAAATATTTATGTAAATTCTCAATCCATGTAATGTATTTTCAGAACATTGGAATAAATTTATTTATAAAATATAAAGGACTAGAGGGAAACCCGGAAATTTAGCAAATAAGTATGAAATTTCTCTTCTATAGGTATATACACTCACTAATTGATCAAGACAATATGTTTATACACATGTCCATCTTCCACTGGTAAAAGGAAACTCATCCCCATCCCTTTTTGGATGGGACCTGATGAATTTATGTTTTAGAACATTTTATAAGCAGAGAGTGAATACAAATAACTCAAAATCAACAAATGTTTTTCATGGTCTCACACACAATCTATGATGGGGAATATATGTTAAGAATTATTAAAATAAAATAATATTTTATGCCCACATTTTAAATGAAAATTTTATATTAGAAAAAAAATTTGGTTTTAAGAAAAACATGCTTGTTTACCAAAATAAAACCATACGTTTTATATAAAATCATTTTAATACTTTTTAATTTGTTTGATATAAATTCACAATCAATTCCATCAATTTAACAATTCTTTCCACAAATAAATTCCAAATTTTATTTGAAATATCTTCAATCAAATTGACTGTTTAAATTGAAAATTTTAAATCATCTAATTTCCATAAACACACCCCAAATATATGAAGTTGGGGGTCTTTACAATTTTCATGCCAAACCTTTTTGCAAATATCCCAATTCAATGGAATTGGAATTTTTAAATGTAATTCAAATATTGTTGGAGAAATTGTATATAAATCAAAAAATTAAATAAATCATGTAATTTAATGATAATAAATATGGACAAATAGAGCATAACCACCAGCCTATTTCTGAAACTCAACACTCACACCATCACCTGTCAACATGAATGAATGTGTAGAATACCTCGAAAAATAACTTAGAGGATACATCCAGCATTACGGAGTATAAACCCTTCAATTTCAGGATGATCTGTTGATATCCCAAATGTGGAGATAAAGAAAAAGAAGAAGAATGAGGGTGAAATCTTTCCTTGGAATCACATCGCCAATGGAAGGATGATTGAATAATAAATGGGAGTATCTTTAATGGTTAGAGAGGTTCAAAATTGAATTTCTAAGGCATTTGATCGTGTGGAGTGAATTTGCGGAGGATCCAAAAGAGATCGATTGGTCATGTTGCCTATTTTAAAAACAATTTGGGGTGTTACACGATGTGCACAACTATTACACATCATGAAATTGTTAATATATGGAACCACATTAAACACATAAACCCTAATTAAAAAGCAATTCAACGATTTAAAAAAATCATTAATTCAACCAAGAAGTTTAAATTCTCATCGCATTTTCTACCATTCATAGTTTGATGCCTTTCATGACATGCATCTAGAATCTGTAACACATTGTGTATCCTATTTTCATAGCATGTAACCCTCCCACAAACTAAAATAAGATCCATAAAGTGGTAATATTCCAACAAATCATTCAGTTTGTCATTATAGGAGTCATCCAAATTCATTCTCAACCCTACCCTATAAAACGAAAGGAAAAACCCTGAAACAATTATAGACATAGCTATCAGATCGGTAACGGTATGTTACAACTTCCACAACATAAAAAAGTTACCCATAAAAACCATATAATAAAGAATCCAAGATAAAAAAATGATGTCATTGGTCTCTCATTATACTCTCATGTAACAAAATTTCATAATTATCATAATCATGCTGCCATAAAACACAAACCCATGGTATCATCCTCCCATGATGTACCTTGGTCTCAGAATCAAAAATCATGGCTAGTCATTCAGTCAATGATTGATAAGGTGGGATCATAAGATCACTCTATCTCAAAATGTGAGATGGATCAAAGAGATTCTTTCTCAACTATGATACATGGAATGTGATATGTATTATTTTTATCTAGAATGGAAGTTCCAATTGGTATGAATCATTCCGCATAATCTCAATAACCTCAAATGGTCCCCCAAATTATGTATCATGTTTACCTTTCATTCCAAGGAATTAATGAACCAACCAAGGTGAGACATTCAATAACACCTAGTCACTAGTTGATAATCTGAAAGGCCTATGATGATGATTAGCATAATAAATATAACTGTTATGTATCGTAAAAACTCTCAAGAGAATTATAAATATATTTAATATCTTTCTGTACACCAAAATTTCTCTAATAAATGAAGATTCACCAATCTCTAATAGAAAAATTAGTTATTTATAATCCCTATCTGACTGGCCCTCAAATGGATCCATTCTGACTGTGGGATGGTGACTATAGATATAGAAATACTCAATTGACAAAAATTGTTCATCCCAAGTCCCAAAAAAGATGAGAACACAAGAAATAAGCATATCATCTAGAATTTTTATAGCTCTATATGACTGGCCAAATGACTATGTATGGTATTCCCTGCAAAAATGGACCTCAGAACCTTGTGCCTCTTGAAGGACCCTCCAAAAAAGAGATGTTAACCTAGGATCCCTATTAGAGACTATAGAAAATGAAACACCATGAAAACGAAAAATCCCAATCAGATAGTTAATTCCCATATCATCATATTTTTATATATCATTGATGTGTATGATGTGACCTTACTTGGTTAGCATATCGATCAAAACACATTTCACACTCTTCCTTCACTGGGTATGAGAAAACCCAACCACAATGTCCTTAGAGTTGTCATCCCAATTAAAGGTAGAGTCTAGAAGTGGTTCATATAAATCTATATATTTCTGATGCTTGGTAATAACCTTTTGGATTTTATAATAGTAGCAAAAAACTCCACAATGCCGCATCTAATTCATGGGCACCATAACAACCACCAAATATCCTAGAATATGTTATTAGTTTGTGGGTGCATAGCATACTGGGAATTCTAACAATCCCATGTCACATCCTATATTATTTCTAATAGAACTAATAAGTGACCCTAATATCATAGAACACCTCATTTTATGGAAAAACATTGGGAAACTATCTCACCGCCATAACGAGAGTCCCTAATTCTACATAATTTATTATGGCCCTCATTATTATAAATATTCATTTTCAGAAGAGTGGATGATAATTGAATGATAGAAAGAGAAACCTTGTCTCTTATTTCCTTGACTCCAATATGAATCTATGAAAATAGATCCATCATATAACACTCTTCCAAATATTATTTTACTAGTTAGTTTATAAGATTCATACTCAATGCATTAACAATGAAATTAAATTTCCCTAGGGGTGTAGGCGATGTTATATTATAAATATTTTCGGTACCCAACCCAATAATTCTAGAAGAGATTCAAATTATTTCAAGAGAATATGTAAGCCAATATTTTATGGTCTAAATTCATAGTAAAATATTCTTTATAAAGGTAATTTTATCAAATATCAATCATGGGCATCACAACATCAAATTGAAGGTTATGGGTAGAATAATTATTCTCATTTGTCCTAATATGAAGAGATCTATAAGACACTCCATGATATACCTACATAAGAACACAACCCATGCCAAAACCTTATGCATATTAGAAGACCACATTGCTGTCCTCGACCACTAGAAGAGTTAACATTGGAAGATTAATCAAAAGATGTTTGAACTCAAAAAAATGAACTTTAACAATTATCATTTTAGAAAAACATCACCCCTTTATGAGTGATTGTAGTCAAAGAATAAGGAAAAATCAAGAAGTCCTTCATGAACCAGTGATAACATATGATTATGAATAAGAAGCTCCAAATATCGATGATATTACATGGTTGATCCCATGTCATAACATCGTTCACCGTCTTTGTATCAACTATTATACAATGTTAATACATCCTATGTCCCTATAATTTATCTTCATGAATCTAGAAATAAAAATTTAAATGTCAGGAATAATGTAAGTGTTCATTAATTATACCCAAAATACTTTTATATAATGATAATTATCCTCCCTCGACATAGAGTAAATTAGTATGTCATCCAAAAAGTTAACCATAAAGAAATTTAGGTACTCCTGGAAAATCATTTTCATCAATTCCAAGGAAATTGAAGGAGATTTTGTTAGACCATTGGGAATAAAAAGGTACTTATAATGACCATACCTACTACAAAAAGAGTTTTTTACAAATTTCATATTCCTTTATTATCAACTGATGGAAACCAGATCGAAGGTCAATCATTGTTTACTACTTCTCCCCTTTCAACTGATCAAACAGATCAACAATCCATGGAAATAGATACCTTTCTTTACAATAACTCGATTGTGATTTTGGTTATAAAAACATAATTAAATGAACCATAATCCTTCATAGTGAAGAGAACATGAACTACCATATTATATGAAATATGGTATATAAATCCTTTGTCAGGAAGAGCACACAATGATGAATTTGGATCTTTCATTTTATCTCGAGTGATGTGGTAAGAGAGAATAGAAACTAGATGAGCATAATTCCACAGTACAATGGAATAGTCAACCACTATAACTAGTGGAAACCATAGAAATCAAAAAGGAATATGTTTGTAAATTCAATGAAAATTGTAGGTAGATCACCGCTCAATGATTTCCTATGCAGATCAAAAGTTAAAAAATGATATTAATTTCTATAACTCCGGATAACAAGGTCCATCTCTACTCGACCATGGGTAACATTATCATTGAATGGAAAGAGAAACATAATTTTTTGTAGTAAGGTTGTCCTATAATAGATAATAATTAATTCTAGATTTAATATGGCTGAGGAAATCCATTCTGAAAATGATTTGCAGAGGTTTCTTGTTGAGGACCAGAAAATTCAAAGCCAACTTGATGTTCGACAGAGAGAAGACATAATTGGGACTACAAAGATCCTAATTTCACCTTTTTAAAGGTGTGTAGTAAAAAAATTCACATGGTAAAATAAACATATGAAGAATTAACATATTAACCATATAGGATTTAATAAATTAATGTGATTTCCGAGTATTAAATAGAGTAGTCAGTAAAAATAAAGCTATAGAAATTATTACACTCACAGTCACATGACCTTTATCAGCTTCATCTAGAGACTCTTCCACTGAATGAAGTAAATTATTTCTAGATTACTGTGGCTGGAACAATTTTATACGTGAATAATCATATTTCCCAATAGTTTTAAGAGGATTTTATGATCTTGTTCCACAATGTGTAGTATAAACGATATGGAAGAATCTCTATAAGTGTATTGAACATCCAAATGATCTATAGTTCTTGGGTTTCTCACTGAAAACCATCTTATAATGTCCTAGACTACCACAATGATATAATGTCAAAAGACATTTTCCATGTATTAGATGTTGTCTAAAATTACCATTCTATCAAGAACTACTATGAGAGTCATCACGCTTCAGCATTCCCATAAAGGAACTAATGCTTCAACTAGAAGAAAAAGGAACTCCCATCAACCCTAAATTTCTAACTAAGGCCCACAAAACCATTATCTACATGTCCATCAAATCAATATAAGAGGGATTTTTTAACAAGAAAACACGAGAACTGATATTTGATCGTATTCCTAACTCGAATCATTATCCCTTCATCCTATCATTAGATACAATATCAAGCGTAAACTGCACCAGATTAGAAATTCTATTTGAATACTCATTCAAGATTCTGTTATACTGATCATGATTGAAAAATACTATATCCTTTGACAACACCATAGAATCTGGATGGATATAATGGGTGAAATAAACATTGATGTCTTTCTATTACATGGCCTTATTTTTATTTTTCATCACCCTCGTGTCTCACCATCTCCTTCTTGATCCTTACAACACAATGTTTAGAAAATTTACCATGATTTCATATTGTGTCCTCAATTACTCTAATAGATGTTATATCCTTCTAAAACATTCATCATAATATTATGAACCAGAGGAGATTTTGAAAACTAGTGTATTATATAAAAGGAAATAATTAAAACATTTTCAATGACCATCCCATTGAGGATCCATGGATGGATCTTAAATGGGGATTGGAGGTGGTACATTTACCAAATCATGGAAAACACACACAAACACCTTCTCTAGATTTGGGTATACTATAGGATTCTACCATTATGTTTTAATAGTAGGTTCCCCTTGTATCGAATCAGACATCTTCTCGTAGGAAATATTCTACACTCCATTAGTAGAAAAAAAGGAAGACATAAAATTAACACTCAAACTAAGTGACATGGGAAATTAATCTGAATATATAGAACAAACATGATTTACATTTCATTATATCCATATCAAAATAAAGAATATGTTAGGTCTAATACACATGAGTTATTTCCCAAACCACACCTAGTGACAAATGGTTCATTGTTGTGAGATCTATCTAGACACTCAATCATGAATACCTCTTACAGCCTGAAAAGATTTCAAAAAATAAATAATAACCTCAACCTAAAATATCAACAGCCTCCTATGATACCACCATGTCACAAACAAGCCATATTACCCTAGTAACTCAATAACCAAGTCGGCCCTGACTTAACCTATAGTGCGTTCATGTTCCCCATAGGTTGCCGACTAGTATTTGGAATCATTAAACATGACTGTGGGAAGAAAATTTATACAAAACATAGAAGAAGCCAGAAAAGAAAGTCAATAGTCATACACATGTAACTATGCTGTGAGTAATGTACAAGATGTCCACAACGAACTAAATCCCAAAATTACTACATCCCAACAACCAAATAAGAGGGAAAAACCCATGAACATAAGGAGACAACTTACCAAGTACAAGGATGAATTGTTTCATCCACCTCGAAGATATCATTTCCCTCTGCTCGATCCTAGAAGGAAATAACTGACAAACACCCAAATGGAACAAGTATGGGCTAAGCTGAAAATACTAGTATGGTCTCTCAAATGATTACATAACTAATAGAAATAATATATTAACCAATTGTTATCTTTCTATTTAAAGGAAAACATGTTTTGAATTTTAATGAAAATATAAACAAATCGTGATATACATCTCAAATGATTGAAAATAATTTTATAAAAAGATATAAAAGTGATAGAGAATTAATAAAATAATGTATTTAATATAAAATTTATATAGAAAAGTTTATTTAAATTAAAATGTAATTTAAATTAATTTCATAACATTAGCATACATTTGTATATCAAATATAAATAACTTGCGAGCAACATGGACAATTGGAAAATTAATATGAATGTTCCAGGCTATAGGACTCTTTACTCTCTATGTGATCTTGGAAATATTTTAATACACACATCACTCTGATACTAGTGAAAGGAAACTCATCACGATCTTATTAAGGAATTTACCTCTGGAATTTATGTTTTATTAAGGAATTTACCTCTGGAATTTATGTTTTAAACCTATTCAAGATTCAAGAAGCATAAATTTACCCACTCAACTTTTATATGTTGATAAAATCATCCCATTCTTACAAGGTGATAAAATGAATATACAAAATCATAAAAATGTCATGCCTCATTGTGAAGAAATCTCTGGTCAGCCTATAAGCTAGAGCAAATCCTTTGTTTTTTATGGAAATGTTTTAACCTCTAATAGAAAACGTAATATCATTATTGACATAGGTATCAAGGAAGGTTCATTCCCCTTCACTTATCTTTGTGTTCCTATCATTTGGGGAATGCATAAAACTTTTCACTTATAATGAATTTTTTGACCAAATAACTAATCAAATTTCATCTTGTAAAGGTAAACTCTTATATATGGTTGGAAAAATTTTCTTTGTGAAATATACAATTATTTCTAAAATGGTCTGCTTGAGGATGGTGTAAAAAAGTCATGTGGTTCTCCTTATGAAAATTAAAATTTTCATTAAACATTTAGTTTGGATTGGAAGCACTATTGAAAGAAATCTTCTGACCATCCCCTAGGCTAATTATTATAATCCTTTAGACAAGGGTGATCTTAGAATCAAAAATCATAAACTCTTTCATGATGATCTCTAGGCTAGGTTGACCTAGAGGTTACTCATTAATGGCTATGATTCCACTTTTTTCTTTAATATAAGATTCATCACTAATCTTATGAATGGAAATTTGAACTACATCACATCTTTTATCTGGCAGTACATTAGGAATTCATTCGCCATCATTATGAATAACTCGAGATGGATGGTTAGTACTAATTCCTACATGATTTTTTGTCTTGAAAACTGGATTGGTGATCATTTAATCTTTATTCTACCTCCTAATTCTAATTTTAATAATATTAGCTCCACCATAGGATATGTTTTCAATTCTACCATCATCAGCCTTCCTGATAACATCAGTCTTGTTATTGATAGCTACACCTTCTCAATCACTGAGGATTTTCAAATTTTGGACCCTTTTTATAATGGTTCTCTTGATTCCAAAATGTTAAACAACTTAAATTTCATTAGCTCAAATTCAAGCTTATGTTGGTTGAAATAAGTTAGCAAACCTTATACTAAGACCTCGAGATTTACAATTGATTTTTATATTACTCAAAATAGGGTCCCCAATGATGTTTGTCTTCAATATTTTGGGATAAAAATTTTCTCTAAACGTCACATGTGCAACCAATATAGAGAATATATTAATCACCTATTTCTATCTTGTGATACGACTGCAGCTCTTTGGAATTACGTTTCTGATATTTTTGGTTGCAGATGGTCACATCATTATTCTAGTATATATCAATTGTTACATTGTTTAGATTTTTAATCTTATCAACAATTCACTAATATCTTCATGTATGTTGTTTCTAAGATCCACCTTGTGATCTATTATTATATAAATAATATTATTCAAAATAATTTTTCATCAATGATTAATGCAAGTAAGAAACGAATTCTCATTGCTATTCGTGATAATGCCTTGATTCAGAAATCATATTCTGATAACACTGTTGGTGATTTTGAGATCTTTTCCCAACTCAAGATTGATTTTTTTGTATAGACTTCTTAGACGCACCATCAAGGTATTCTGGCAAGCCTCGCTTCTAGGATAGATCAAAGTGAACATCGTTGGTTCCTCTATTGTAATCCATAGTGCTATAGGATGCGGTGCTATTTTCAGGGACTATCATGGCAGGTATCATGGATGCATCTCTGGTGGTTTTGGTATGGCCTAGTCACTGGAAAATTAAATGATGGGTGTGATCCATTTCTTTGACATTTCAAAAAAGGGTTGGAACAATATTTGGACTGAAAGTGATTCAACAACTATTGATCATGCTCTTCGGAAACAGGTGGTGCACCTTATATGGTCACTTACTTCTCATTGGATGAATTGTCTTTCATCACTTATGGATCTAAATGTCCTTTCCACTCATGCCTTTTGTGAATAGAACTTTGTTGTTGATGTCCATTCCAACAAGGGATTCAACCAGGGAAATACATGGTTGGATGATTTACCAGGTGATTTGCTCCATTTATATGAAAAAGATTGTAACATGATTCTGTCATTCAGACTCACGTAATATGTATTTTAATTATTCAATAAATTGTTCCTTGGTCATTGAATGAGGCACCAACTTTCAAAAAAATGAATACAATATTATATTTATGTGTTATGAATTGTTTTACACCTCGTATTTCCTATATTTTACACATCTTGATATTTTTATTAGCCATTATATCATCCAAAAGCATATTAAATTTGTATTCTTTGTTGTATATATTTTATTTATATAATTTTTCTAATCAACTTGGTCAATTGTAGTAATAAGTTAAAGAATATATGATATTGTAATGTCGACTTATAATATACAGTGATCATTTCTATTACTGGAGTTTCCTTCGAGTAAGTAAATGTCTTTTTGTGATTCATAAACTCATTTCGATGGAAACTATCACTATATATTATTATTATTATGAATAAATATTAGATAGTATCCTAATATATTATTATATATAAAACATTCCGAATAAAATGTTATTTCATCTAAAATTAAGTTATATATTCTGTTAATATTTTCTATATTAATGTTATAATATTTTATTCCAATAATATATTACACTAATCTCTTTGGCATAAAATATTGTAAATATATTTATTTGAAACTATTGATATAATTAAAGTATATCAATCTAGAAGATGTTTTCCAATGAAATGGTCAGTAGAACTAATTTCATTATATACTACAATAAAATAATATTCATGAAAATTATAATTATTTTATGACCCATTGAAACATACACTATAGTGTCTTATAAAACTTTCATCATTATTTTTCTTTATATTTATGATTCATCCCCTTAATGAGACTGATGCATCTATTTTAAAGATAATTTGGCCATTTTATCTATATGTATACTCTAGATATGAGAGTATATTTGATTTTTCTTTTTCAAATTACAATAACATTGTAGTATTTTGTTATACAATTAAAATGTATATTACTAAAATCATTTATTTTTTGTAGAGTTATGATCATTTTAATATATTTTATTTCTGCTCCCACATTATTTAATTACACAAGAAATAAATATATCTTGTTATGATATATTATAATATTAGAGATGTATTCAATAATTTTTTTAATATGTTGTTAAATATTATCTTTTTATAATAGATCTATTATACAAAAAATTCATGTCATAGTCTATATCTAAAAATTATTTCATTCTAAATAGAGCATAATTTATTTTTAAAAAAACATTATTTACTTACTATAACATCTTAATATGTTAGTTTATATTACCTATAAGTTATATCATATCTCTATGTCAAACTACTATAATATTTCAAAATCTTTATAATATGATGTTATTTATAATCTAGAGTATATAAAAATATTCCAAATTCTAAATTTGTGAATAACAATTCAGAAAAAGAATTTTTATTTTAATTTTTTAATTAACATTCACAACATTTAAAAAAATTCCAATTTGATAAATAAATATTATTTATATAATAATCCAATGTTATTTCAAACTAAATCCATATCTTCAATTAATATTAATTAAAAATAAATAAAATTATATAAACTGTTGAGATCGTTGTAATCAATACAATATCTTCCATTACCATGTTATTTTTTATCATGGATCATTTATACGAATGTTTTACTCTTATAAGTTAATTAACTTTGCCTAATTAATCCATTATTGATTAATTTCAAAAAAAATCTTATAATCATTTATCATCTCATCTTAATTGGAAATTAATTTGATTTTTATCCCCAATCATTGAACTTTAAGGGTAATCATAGCTTATGGTACTTCCATATGACAAAATTATAGTGGTTATAAAATGTATTATTTGATAAGTGGTTCATTGTCATGGATAATGTTTCATTTTCCTTTAACATTATATCTTCTAGTACAACCAACCCATTATAATTGTCAATATATTTTTTATACTGTAATATCATTATTAATTTATTCCACATGGAAAATAGAATCATTTTTCAATGAACCATTCTAACATCCCTAAATATATAAGGAATCAAGTAAATATATATTATAACTCTATATAAAATGTCCATCATGGGACAAGAAATTATTTCTAATTAATTTATAATAATGAATCATTATTGGAATTTTGGAATAAATAAATATAATTTATCTATTAATATTCCCTCACAGAATTCTATTCGAAAAATATTTTAATCCAAATTAATCACAAATATATCATCAATGAAAATTTTACATAGAACATAGTGGACTCCAAGGAAAACCAAGTTATCAAATATAGCAGTGTCTCAGCAGGTATGAAAATGTACTTCTCATTTTTAATTTCTTCTAATAGATATTTGGAAAACATATACCTATAGAATAAAATCACAGACCTGTCCATTACAATCTCAAACCAATGTTCTATAATTGGTGACTTTAATGCAATTCTTCAAGCGGATGAGGAGTTCATGATAGATAATAGATCCACTTCTTCATGGGAATTTAGAGCATGTGTTGATGAAATAGGTCTTATTGAATTAAACTTCATTTGGGCCATGTTTACCTAGTACACGAAGCACCTAAATGTTTTGAGGTATAAATGAATTGATATGGATTTTGTTAATTATGCATCACTTAAGAAATTGAATTAAATCACATGCATCGCCTTAAAAAGGAAAAATTATGTTCATCACCTCATCCTAGATAATTTTTCTAACAATGAGAATAGATATCCACTTGAATTCAGAATCAATAATGCATGGGTGGATCTTCCCGAGTCTTTAATGATGGTTTAAGACTCTTACATCTTGAATACATGGACTTCTAATCCCATTTACTATCTTACCAAAATCAGGATTCTCATGGATTAACATAAAGTATGGAGTAATAAAAATTTCATCTCTATTTTTGTAGAAATAGATTCTATTGAAATCTCCTTACATTAGTCCCATCAAGAAATCAATAATAAAAACATTACTAATAACATGGACCATGATTTTGAGATTCTATCAATGAAAAAAATATAATCATTCTAATAGATCACATCAATAAGAACATTATTAAGGTCAAATGGATAACTGATGGGGAACTAAAAACAAAATTATTTAATTCATTGTAGAGGACACTAATGAAAAGTAAACCCCACACACATTTCAAGGATGGCGATCAAGTCATCGATGAAAGGCAAGAGCATTCAAGTCACATTGTTTCCTTCTACGTGGAAATCATCAATGGAACACTATGGAATGAACTGTTAATGGAAGGTATAATTCCAAATCTGACCACTACTAAAAAAACTCTCTTATCACCTCCTTACTTCTTGACATGAAAATTAGAGAAGTGGTTTTTGGACTCAAGAAAGACTCCTCAACTGAACAATATAGATTCACTAACTTATTCTCCCTAACCTACTATGATGTAGTTCAATATGATGTGTGCATCTTTGTCATGGACTTCATTATGTTTGAGACCTTTTATCCAGGATTAAATTATCAATTTATTACATTAATTCCCAATGTGGAGATTTCCCATTTAGTCACCCAATTCAGGTTTGTGTCAATATCCGAAACAATATTTTCCCAAGGAATTTTTCTAGTAGACATTTTCAAATTGTGGACAACGTTATATCATGGAGAAAATTTGGATTCATTAAAGGGAGTAACATACAAAACATCTTACTCATAGCCATAGAATGTGTTAACCTCTTTATAATGTCCACCCGTGGAGTTTCACATTGCTCTCAAGGAGGCCTTTGACACAATTGATTGGGTCTTCTATAATAATGTGCTTCTATGTATTGGTTTCAATGTATATATTATAATATCGATCACAACTCCTCCTGAATCAACCAGCAATTCATTTCTTCTCAATGGATCTTGGGATGGGCGGGTTCAATGATCAAGGGGGGTTAAATTGGGGGACCCTATTTCAGCCATTCTATATGCAATCGTGAAATACTATATTAGGAGGCTTCTACATCACATTGTGGAGTTAAGTTATATGGGAACCATCATACCAGCGAGATATTTTTCTTCCCATATTATATAATTTTTCGCTAATGATATTATCATTTAACCCAGTGGGATTGGAGGAATATCAAAAACATCAAAAATTCTTTCACGCATTATACATGTGTCCCTGTGGAGGAGATTAACTGGAGGAATTCATATCTTGACATCGAAAAAGAAATTTCGGCTGAATGAAAAATATACATTATTAATGACCTCAGAATAAAATTAGGATCCATTCCATTTATCTACCATAGGGTTCCTATGTTTTGGGGAAACCATAGGGAACCATTCGTCTCTAATACAATCAGCCAAATTAGAACACATCTTGTAGAATTGACGGGAAAATCACTATCAATTGCAGGATATATATACCTTGTCTAAAATGTTGCGGTTTCAAATATGGTTTTCATGATCATGGTATATGTTTTTATTTCTACGTTTAGAAAAATAATTAACTCTGTGATGAGGAATTTATTTCAAGTGGAAATTAAATGGAAGTAATTATTATTATAGCTTCATTGAAACACTATTGGAGACCTCAGAATCAAAAGCCTATCCCTCTTCAATAAATCCATCCGGGTTCAGTTCTTATAGAGGGTAGTCAACATGAATTTGGATACATTATTTTTTCATAGATCTATAAATAATATTGTAAGACAATTAAATTTCAAGGAATCTTCCACTTGGCATGGTCAAAAACTAGTCTTCTAGAAAAGTTATATACATTCCCCATTGTTGGTCAATGATAATTCCTCTAATCAGTTTTGGCATTCCAACTGGATTGGATGACCATAGATAAATTGGGTCAACCCTTTAGATGTGGACATCAATCAGAACATATCAATCATGGATTAGATAGAAATGTTATAATTACTCCGTGGAGATATTTCAGAAACTATTGCATCTCATGATAACATCAATCAAATTGACATGCTCTTTTAGGACAAGTCTCTAAATGGCCCACTCAACTCCAAGACTCTGTAGAATCACATTCAATAAGGAATATATAAATGGATTGTAATCTTCAATAAAGAATGGTTTACTCCATCAACATTTACTTTGATTTGTAGATTCTCGGTAAATAAAATTCCATTTTAGGTGAACTAGTAGAGAGTTGGAATCTCCATTTTCTCTAGGTTTATTACATGAAATCAGCACTGCGAAGATGTCGACAATATATTCTTGAGATTTAAAATATCCGGATCTTTTTGGAAGGAGGTCTATAACCTCTTTAAGAGGCATCCACCCATGGAATATATGTTGCACTTCTTATTGTAGGTGATTCTAAATATCTACATATCCAACCAGATTCATTCCCTTCTCAATGTGGAATGTGTGGAGTCGACTCATGTGTTATAGAGAGGCTAAATGGATAAAATTCACTCCCTGACTAAACTCAATTTGAATCTAGTACTCGTATATATTATCAAGACTCTACAAGAATGACCTGATGCCCCACACTACATGTTATACTAATTTGATCAATGACTTCCTCATCCTTAGGTGACTGAGTATTGAAGGTAATTTCCCAAAATCCCTGGGCAGTATTTATGTATTTTGGATTCCACCCTTCAATAGATGGATAAAATTTATCACAGACGAGACAAAGAGGGGGAATCCGGGCCAATCAGGGTATGGCGTTATATTCAGTGACCATAACAGTTACATGGTGGAATTCTTTTATGGACATTGCAGAAATATCACTGCTATAGATGTCAAAATTCATGGATTTATTAGGGCAACCAATTATTCTTATCAGATATGTTAGTGTTAGTTAGGGTTAGAATGTGACTCAAGCACTATTGTTCAAGCTACCAGGATGAGAGTTTTTCATCTCTGAGGGATGATAACAACAAAATGGGTGAATTTCCTTGAAACAATTTCATCAATTATCTTCTTCATCACCCACAACATTCATGGGGCCTACCTCCATTCCAATGGCTTCACAAAAAAATTTGTCTTAAGAAAGTACATATATGCAGTACTGCCCTCCCTTTTGATCTATCCCACACCTTCATTAAGTAAAAATGTAAAATTCCTTCATTCTAACTCTTTTAACTCTTCTATATTTTTAATATAGATCCCTCAAGCACAACGTTCTTAAAAAACCATTTCCAGGATTATAAAATTATCAAATTACCTATTTTTTTCTTTATATTCATAGATGTACTTTATAATATAACATTTCATAAATATACTATTTGAAACTAATATTATTTATAATTATATTGAATTACATTTATATTTTCCTTGTAATATACATAGATTATCAAAAGACAACTCACATATTTCGGGTTTGAGATCATATATATTCAAGCCTATTCATTAATATATATATATATATATATATTAACTAGAGTACATCTACCAATTTTATGTTAATGAATATAATTTTATTTTTGAATTATTTAATACTTTCTAGAGGAAAAATCATCATCCATCAATCTTTATTTGGTTCTATTATAATACATTCTCAAAAAGATGTTAACCTTATTTGGATTACTATAAAATATATATTCATAGAAATCATCAATATTTATTTACAAAAACTATATAGTTTTAGAATTTCTATATTATACTCTCCATGATAATTTTATATAAATATGTGGTCTTCTCATTCTTGATGATTTTTATCTTGACTAAATATAATATCCAACAGTGTTGTTACACTTTTAATAAATGAACACATACTATCATCCACTCTAAAAAAAATTCTTTTATAAGATGTTTTTTTACATAATAATGTACATGATCACCCTTATCTCAATCTGGACTAATTTATCAATAGAGATATCTATTATAGTAGCACTAACATTCATTTATGATATTTCATCATTTGATAAAAAAATACATTGTTTTTCAACCCTTCTTAAATTGATATAGATAATTCCTTCTTAGATAGTATAAATATAACAATTATAATTTATTATAATTTATTTAAATATCTTCTCTATAAATACTATCTAACTATAATAATCAATGAATCTTCCACCTCAATTTCTTTGAAACTACGTCTAATTCATTTTTCTGACTTAAAAATTATCAATAAATTTTATTTGATACCCTAAAACAAATAAGAATCATAACTGGATATCCATTCTCCATTATGGAATCTATTATATTTCCATTACATTTAATTAATGATTTCTCTCAACTCATTTTGTTTAATATTTTGTTAATAATGACTCATATTCTATGATATATTTATTCATATAAATATACTTGATAGCATAACTTACAAACATATTTTCTACACATTTCAATATTATTACATTTATACACAAATTCAATAAATTCATTATATTTAATGTAATTTATGTTGGTGTTTCAATACTCATTACCTTGTTGGAAAAAACCCATATCTTTCAAGTACACCTTCAACCTTTTGCAAATAGGATAAGCTCCTATATAGAATATTTCATCCATCATGATAGACATCGTTGATATATAATAGAATCATATAACCTTCCCTATATTACCCAAACAAACCCCAATGGTATCATAATGATATGAATTATAAGAAATATGAGTCTTAAATTATGGATAAACTACATCACTTCATCTTCCTCAAATGTAATAACATTCAAATTTAAATATATAGAATTTTAATTCTTAATATAATCGTGTGTCTCTTATTTATATATATGGATTACATGAAAACACACTCACAATATAATAAAACAGAACAAATCTTAATTATAATAATTATGAGAAATAAATTTGGAAAATATTTATATAAAATTAAATAAAATGTTCTATAATTATAAAATAAAAATTAAAAAATTAAAAAATATATATCATTTTGGACCATTTAGATATACAAGAAATATCGAACAGAAAAACAACATTGTAAAAAGAAATAAAAAATTTGAAATGTAACTGTGATTTTTTAAATGGATAATTTTGAGAATTTACAGGATTTAACGGAAAAGATGGATGATGAAAATGATAAGAACATATATGATGAAAAAAAACATTAGAATATCAACCTAACTATTATGAATTTTAATATGAAAATATGTAATAATAATCTTAATGGATGAATTGTAATCTAACATTAATAATAGTAAAATTAAAATAAAAAAAATTAAATTAAAAAAATATTGTATCCTTAATATAGTATGAAATATAATTCTTATAATTCCACAAAATTTTTCCAATTATAATCACAGAGAAAATATCGTTATTTTTTATATGATGTATACGTTAACATATTTTATAATACACAAAATTATTATTTCTAAAAATAATTATTATTATAATATATGTATACTTTTATAATATGAATTCTATTTTTAGGATCATTAATATTAAATTTTTTGTAAAATGGATATTTTATACTCTTCTAAAAAAATAATATTTTAATTGAATTTTTTATATATATTTTTCCATTTTACCCTTGATATATGACATAATAGTTTCATTGTAATGATATAGTAAATCAGAAATTGGAGGGATATTCCCAAAATTGTTTTCATTATATAAATTATTGACTCAAAAATATAAAACAAACATCCAAATGAAAAAAATTATAAATTCTAAAAATAATATGTAATTGAATAAAAAATTATTTTATTTTATTATATTTTATAATGTAATAAGTTAATTTATTAATGAGTTTGAATTCGTAAGAAATAGAATTAAAATAATATATGATTTATACTCTCAAATATATCTATATTTAGTTTTATATTTTTAAATAATAATTTATTTAAAATTTTAAATGGAAATAACAACCTCTATTGTATAAATACACCTTCCCCTTACCCTGAAAAATCACACACAATCCACTTCTCAAAGCCAAGAGACTTTTTAATCCATTATTACAATGTATATATATAACTTTTGTGATGTTTGGGAGCCATACAAGATGAAAAACACTATTCTGTAGTTCAACAACAAATGATTTATCTTAAATGAAGTGGTAACACTTAGATCTTCTTTATTGCATTTATACATTTATTTATAGTTTTCGAAAAATGGTTTGTTTTTATTAATTCATAAAACATTTAATTTTAAATATTTTACCTATTAATTACAATGTTTAATTTTTTTATATAATTTTAAACCATTTATATTATATATAGTCTCTTGGTCCCTATTTGAACACATCTTGTTAATGGATTGTTTCATCCACTAAGGAGAAATTAATAAATGTGTTACTTATCACAACCTATGATTCTGTTGATAAATCATATATTATATTTATATATTTATATGAAATTAACTACTTATATATATATAATATGTATAGGACTTATTTATGATGATTTGAAATGACAAAAGAAAACTGAAAGAAGAATAATTCATGAAAAACATGATATTTAAAAACTACATTCATAAATAATAAATTTAAATAAATATTAGGAAATAATTTCTTATAATTATTAACAAAAATAAATAAATTATTTTTTATTAGTTATTCATTAATCATAATGTTCATACACAGTAGGCATAAATGTGACTAAATGGGGCCTATGGTAAAGGAAATCACAAATCGAACAAATTAATTTTCAGTTTATCACCTATTTATCAATATTTAGGTAATTATTCATCAACATTTATTCAAAATTTATTTTATATATCTTTCTATTTTCTTTTAATAGGGACATTCAAGAACATATAATATATTTGGAATTATTAGTCACTTGTAATAATATCGTAAAGTGTTTATTGGAAAAACTACTCACTAAATATCTTAATGTGGTTTCTTCATCTGTAATTCACCTCTAATCATATATATCATCATTTAAAATAAAAAATAATGTTTTCATTTTTTTAATTTTTATAATCTATATGAATATTCGTAGATAAATTCCTTATGATGTGATTATTAATTTCATTATATTTTTTTAGTTTATTTCTAGTTTCATGTGATAATATCATTGATTTCATTATATAATTGATGATTAAGATAATTTTTTTATATTATAGGTGGGATAAAAATTATATATAACTATAATTAATTTGGTAATTTCATATATATAATGATATTATGTGCATTATGTTTTAACCTGATTCTAATTTTTTCACATTTTATAATTTAATGATTTCTACACATATGTAATGTGTAAACATAATTATAGATTTTATAATAATATATTTATGTGAATCGTCCAAATTATTTTAATATTTTTATGTTAATGACTATGACATATTCAAAGGCTCGTGAAAATTATTTCCTCCTTAATATAATGATAATACATTTTATGATTTGATTATTATTATTCTCAAACATGTACTATAATTATTATTTTCTCTTGTTTTTCAATATAATCCCCCATACTATAATATTAGATCACCTTTTCTACGATATATGTCTTTATATTCTAAAATTTATTAATATTACTATACATAATTTTAAGAGGAATATTATGAAAGATTTATATAACGATTGCAATTTTACATTTGATCACGTTTTATGAACAATGATTTCCTAAGATGATAGAAAATATATTATAGAATATATAATTATATGGATTATTATTTTAAAAACTATTTAATAATGTTTTATTAATAATAAATTTCCTTATAGTTGGTATCAAATTATGGTTTTTATTATTTTTTGAATTGTATTTTTATTTATTATTTTATATTTTAAAAAAAATTGGATCCATGAAATACATGGGAAAAATTCATGTCATTGACAATGGAAATTTATTTCCTAATGATATTCCAAATGAAATTGGTGGAAGAATTAAAATTTTCATGGGCATACATAATAACTTGTCTCATGATAGTAATAACATCCCAAATGATATGAAACATCCATATTTACTATTGAATGTGTAATTTTACTTTGAGACTGTCTTATTCCATATACGAACAACCTAAAGTGAATCATATAATATAATTATTAATGAACAATCAGTTCATACCATGGAAGTGGTCTTCTCCCTTCTAAAAAGTTGTGAGATGAATAATGTTACCATATATAAAAACATATTAGAAGGAGAGGGAACCAAAATGTTGAAAATTATAAAAAAAAAGTGGATGATGTTAATGAAATGGGATGTGTTTATTATATGGAGTTTTTGCTTGAAAAAATTCCTCCCCAAACATTTTTATAAGATGTTGATAAATTTTCAAGTGATTAATCAGAATGATTATGATTATATCACAATATTTGATATTAATTTCATAATAAATTAACCATAATACTCTATATTTGTGATCGATCATGATTAAAATATATATGTGGTTTATTTCTATAGCTTACATAATTAATACGATCAGGTAGTATATGAATTTGGATGTTATAAAGATGTGTGTCGGTGTGAAGCTCAATCAGATAGGGAATTTATAGAATGGTCCCATCAAAATTTTTATTAAATTAATTGATGAATTTATATGATTTTGGTTCAAATATTAATTTATTTAAAACAGCCAATTACAAACTTGTGAAATATTTTTATTAATGAACAGTGTGTATTAACTTAGGTTATTAATGAAAGGAATGTATCTCCCAATAGTCCTCGTATAGTTTACTAATTCAATTATATGAAACATGGTAACAATAAATGGAACCTCACGAATCCATTATTCATGTTGTGTATTCAATTTTAACAACTAGTTATTCAAAGGGAGGTTAAAAAAGATTATTATATCACCACCACTAATGTGATGAATGAAAATAAATTGGTAAAATATTCAATTATTATTAAAATTGAATGTTGAAGGTATTATTTTATTAATTATCTGTGAATTATATTATATATTATATATTTTTAATTTATTCAAAAAATAAAAGATACAAATATGGATATATATCAATGGAGGCACTGATTGGTTCATCCTTTACACCCATGTGTTATATTCTTCCCCATCGTGCGTATGTGGGTATTTTTTCCAATGAATCTCATAATCATTACACTATTATATATTTACACTCTAATAGCCATATATTTCCTCTCATTATATATATCTCACATTAACAATCATATAAATATAATTATATCCAAATTCTAAAAATTCCATTATCCATTATATGTTCAATAAAGATTTTGTATCCCATTTTTTTAAAAAAATCAGTAGTGTATTTTTCTCAACTAAATGATTATGAATAAAATTTTTATATAATTGTAAAAATATAACGAATCATCTTTAATGACACAATCATTTTAATGAATAATATTTATTTATTACCTAATGAATTAATTTTAATACCCAAGGAATATTATTTAGGGTTCTCAAAATAAATCATTCAGTAACTCACATATATATCAAAGAGCACCTATAATATGACTCTATTATAATTGGAGGAGTTAAATAATAAACTACACGTGAATTTATAAAAAAATTTGTACACTCCATCATATAATAATAGGTTACACCATTATTCATTGTCAAAGAATAATTATTGGACAATTATAATTATCATCGACTACCGAGAGATCGTTAAGATCACTGAAAAGAAAAAGATTCCACAGAAAAGTTTTTAGGACCTAATTTACCAGCATTGGGGTCCTTAATACTTATTCCTGGTATATCATCATATCTATAACTTTTTATCCATGTGTAGACATATGATATTATAAATCTATATTTCAACAAATGATATTATTATTATGACTTTCATTTTTTCCATTTGAAAATATAAATAACTAAAAATCATTATTGACATGATTAATAGAGTATTTATACATGAACGTGAAAAATATTTCTTCACAATTACTGATGTTATTATCATATAAAAAAGCGAAAATATAATCCTAATGATAATCTAATGATAATGGTGAAGACATTAACTGATCCAAGGATTTATTCTATGTCAATAATTTTTTAATTTTGTATGTAGAAATCCACATTCTATGGGCATGTGACCTTGAGATAAATATTGTTATTATAGATTCTTCTATGAAAATGTTAATTGGTGAAATGTCATAACCCAACAGTTGTACTATGACCTATTGTTTTTTTTAATTTTCTATGAACTACTCATTATATGTGAGAAATTTCACCTAATTATCTACATCAATTACTTTGTTAAAAATAAATACCATGAAGTATGTTTAAAAAGGTAAAATTCATTACATATCTATGGTGATTATGAAGATATTAATCACCTCACAGGTACACACACTAAAATCACATAGGTTTATGTTTTTTATGTCTGTTGATTCCTAAAAAAAATTTATTGTATACCCAATCAAAATGATAAGGTGTTGGAATATGTCGAACAAAAATTGAAGGTTCACTAGTAGAACTATCTGATGGATGGTTTATATTTAAATGTAGTGATCATTACATAGATTTTTTGGGTAGAATTCTACTATTGAGAAAAATGTGACATATAAACAAACCAAAAAATTGTTTTGAATATATAGATATAGAAACATCACAAAATTATTTAAAAATTAATGTTATATCTAATCAAATACTATTATTACCTAACTCAATAACATATAAATGGTATTTAATTAAGCTAATTATCTTAGAAAAAAGTAATCAATTACTATAGAAATAATGTGATTTATGAAATTCTATCTATTACTATTTATAAAAATTATTCTCTTAGAAATAAAAAATATTTTTAAGGAATCCTACCATTCCCTAATGATAAAACATCTATATTTTAAACTGAATATAAAGTATATAATAGGTGGTAATATTGATCTTAAAAATTATGAAAGATACAAATGAAGTGGAGCTTCAATATTTAATCATTATAAATATAGATTAATTTAGTTTTGAACTAGAATGTATGACCTATAATCTTTTCAAACAAATATAGTCTTACTAGATTATTCACAAAGCTAAAAATTATCCATATATCATATATTTATAATGATTCAGCAAGATATTTTATAAAATTATTCCAGGAAAACATAATGATTTATATTGGTGGGTACACCTTAATGTGATTAGTATATTTCTTAAAAAGGAATAATGTTATCATAGGGACATTTATATATATAAATTTTAGCTTCTGAATAAGACTAATTTTTTTCCATATTTAGGAATATATAATTTTATAAAAAACATAACTAAAATAAAAAACCCAAAACAATTTTATTATATTAATATATTATATTAACTTTTTATAATGAATATAGAAAAAAATGGAGTAATTACAATAGGAAAATAGAATATAATTAATGAAATGAGATGAATAAAAAAACATAGACTAATTAGATCCCCTATAATTATCACACAAGGTTAAAACCCTTTAATTCATAAAAACATAGTTTAAAAATGAAATATTTAAAAAATATATTGTAATTGAAATAAATAATTATGGAATAAAATAATACGTCATTATATTAATTTAAATATATTATTATGGAATAAAATAATAAGTAATTATATGAATTATGAAACCAACATGAATGTGTTAATTGTATCCCGACCATTATGAATAATAATATGAATGATAGTAATTACAACATAAACATTAGAATAGTCTTCTGTTTAATATAATAGTAATGTGAACATGAAATACTATAATGATATGTAAATATTAATTTCTATATATAAATTAAGTATATATTCATATTATAATTATATATTACCAATATATGATTGTACATTTTTACAAAAAATATGTTAATTTTTTATAAAGATTTTAAAATAAAATATTTAGAAACTGATAATTTTTATTTTAATTATTTTAAAAATCAATTATAGAAACTTTTGGTTTCATAAAGTGGAATCCATTTTTGGAATAATCATATCAATATTTCCAAACGGTTAAATTTTTTTAATTTGCTGAAAAATTCTAATATGTTGTGAATTATAAAATTCAATATTTCAAATACACCTCATTTTGAGTAACAATAATAATTTCATAATAAAATTTAATGTAAAAATATGGATAGTGTAGATAGAAATTTAAAAAAGTAATTGTAAAGGAATCTTTAAAAACAATTAACATATCTTCAAAACAGAAAATGTAATTTATAAATAAAAAAAATTATTAATTTTTTCATTTAATATATTATATTTTATTTTTTATTAGTTTCATTTTAATGAAAATGAATTCTTTTTTCATGTTTATAAAATTACATCACAACGTATAATATAAAAAATAAATGAACCAAAAGATAACAATTATTAAAAAATAATGTTTCACTTGCGAACGAACAATGTATTAAATATTTATACCCAAAAATACTCATCCACTATTTATAAAACCACACTATTCCATTCCAGTGAAAATTAATTGTACTCCACGTCTAAAATAAAACGTTTTTCTCAATTAACTTATAATAATTGTAATTATAAAATTAAGGACATTCTAGTCTCCTAAATCCCCAACCCCTCCAGGGTTCTGTTCTAAATCAATGGAGTAAGAATCAAT
This sequence comes from Viscum album, assembly GCA_963277665.1. NCBI lineage: Eukaryota > Viridiplantae > Streptophyta > Magnoliopsida > Santalales > Viscaceae > Viscum > Viscum album. The sequence goes on along the minus strand of OY728147.1, from coordinate 1,705,254,465 downwards.
AGAAATGAGACTTAACAATACTATATATTTATTTATTTCCTCAACATATCACTCTCCTCGCCTATTAAATTTTTTTAAATTCATAATTTATTTTTGTATCAAAAAATTTTATTTTAATATATAAAAAACATTGTATCTGTTAATGAGTTTGATCATTTTCATGACACACAACAACAAAAACAATAGAAGTTGAAACAATTTTAGATGAAAATATACATAGAAATGTCTCTTTACATATATTCATTTTTATGTGATATATATTTCAATATAATATTTTTGATTTAAAAAAATTACCTATATTTGATATAGTAATTTTATAATAATAAAATAAAAATTATATTATAGGAAAAAAATAAGAATTGTTAATATTAATGAAAAATTTATTTCCCTATAAAATTAATTTTTATTATAACTATATTTAAATGTTAAATATCAAATTTTTAAAACTATTGTTTTAAAATTTTTTAAAAATAATTCGTTCCATCGTTATAATATTATATATGGAATATTTTTTATTTCAATGAATAAATTTATTTTAATACTAATAATGAAATATAATATTTTTAAACACAATAATGATGGCGAGGAATAATAGTGACATCTCTAATGTTCAGGGGCCAATATCGTTGATGGTTGACGGTAACAATGAGGGAGACTGTATGGACGAGGTTAAAATTAGTGATGCAGTGGATGGAGATCCTTAGGCCACACTGGTGGTGCATGAGATGCAACAGGGTGACTCAACAGAGGATCCTACATGCAGTTATGGATTGAGGGTGATGTGGGTGCCCTATAATGTCACAACCCGTCCTCGGGACCCGTGACGTGACTACCCCAAGCCTGCCTTCCATAGGAAAGGGGCTGACGACTATCACCAAAGGCGTAAATCCCTAAGCTGTGAAGGCATTGCCATCATAAAAGTAAACACACACAATAGAGAACATAATTGGAAGCAAAACATTAAGTAGAAACTGTATACAACAGAGGTGATGGAAAGAAAATGGGGCCAAAAATACAAGCTCAACAGTAAAGTACAAGGAAAAGACAAAACAGGTAGAACTAAAAAGACAAACAATTGGATGGTGTCTAGCAGCTCCTGGATCATCCACCTTGGATCCTACCTGAAGGGTATGTACAAATTTCCCCCTCATTGCTCCATGTTCGTCTGTCTCCTCCGGATACAAACTCATTGTGAGTTCCACCTCCAGGTAACGTCTAGTCCTCGTACACTCCGCCTCGGTCAGTGCTATCTGTCATCTGTATCCAACACAATGAGGTGTATGCAAAGCCCGTGCAGGGGTGAGTATAATGATACTCAGTAGGGACCCTATGACCCTCAAGGTCTCACAAAATCCAAAAAGGATAAACAATAAAGTATTAATCAATGGAGAACCATTAATTAGGTATATACCCATACATATAACTAAGTTATCTAGTAACCCATCTCAATCATGATGAAAAAACAATGGTCATTGACTCAGCTCAAACTAGGATTTTTAGGGTAGCATAGGATTGCAAATGATTAGTCGCAAAGCTAGATCATCTTATTCTGACAGGAGTCACTGCTTATGACCATACGGAGTATGAGCCACACATGATCGATAGGTACTAAAATCCGCAATGACCCACACAGGATCTGACCCACACAGGATCGGTAAGAACTGACCCACACCGGATCGCTGAGCGTTGACCCACACAGGGTCTGACCCAGACAGGATTGGTATGCGCTGACCCCCATAGGATCGCAGAGCGCTGACCCACACATGATCTAACCCAGACAGGATCGGTATACCTCGACCCACATAGGATCGTTGAGCGCTGACCTCCATATGATATGTCTCCAACCTCCGCCACACTATCATCTACTAGACTCCTCGCACTCATTGTGCTCGAGTTACGTAGAATCTACCCTCGAGATATCGGTCGTACCTCAACCACCACTAAACTCCACAATGGAGTAACCTAAAGGACTACCATGTAGTAAGGGTTCCAACACGACAGATGATGCGTCAATCGGACGCCCGGTCTGTGATTTATTGACATTTCTGTTTCAGGGGCCTGATTGGTTTTTATGTTCAAACCAACCTGACCATATCCCAATTGGGTCCAAACCTCAATTGGGGTATTCCAAATGAACTTCATCCATATAAGATTTTTTTTTCCTTAAGCGGTTCGCCGATCGGATACCTGTAGCCCAAGATATGGGCAAAAAGATGTAGACTAGCCATAGCAGGTCGGGGGCCGGTCCAACTTAGTCGGACAGACCCGGACCGACCCAAGTCTGGACCGGTGCCCGACCCGGTCTGTGGGTCTGACATGGTCCAGGGAAACGGCCTCGGCCCGAGGGTGGGCCGACCGACGGCTGCTCGACCGAGGGCGGCCCGGCCGAGGGCGGCACGGCCAATGGCAGCCCGGGGGCCTGCCCTAATCGTGCTGACGGGGGGAGGTGCACACCACCTGGCACACCCGAACGACATATCCATTCAGGTGGGGACCCTAACCGACACCAGGTTCCACCAGTCCTGGTCACAAGGGAACCTGAGTGTCCCGCTCCTCCCGGCTGGCCAAGCGTCCAGCCGTTCGGCTCCGTCGGCGGCCAGCCCAGCCGGCCGCCTCGGCTCCTCCACTACAGCGCGACTGCGCCACGGTCCAGCTTCACTACGCAGCGCAATGGCACCACTCCTCCTCCGCTGCAGCCTGGCATGGTCGTGGCTCTTCATCTGCAGTTCACGACAGTGTCGCGCCCTCATTACGACCCGACGACCTTATGCCGCCAGTTCCTTCGCGGCTGGTCCGATGCCGGTTGAGTTGCTCAGCCTTCGTCATCATCAAACGTGAAAAATCAATGGGGGGAGGGTTGGGCCATGTTCATGCGGTCTGAGGCGTCCACGTTACGTTGATATCAATCTACATATAACAACCATAAATTGAACGATGAAGAACAAAAATAAATTCAACTCAAATTCCTCTACATCGCGTGTCGTTCGTTGACGGTGGAAGAAGAGGAATGGCGGACGTTGATTTCGTTGTCACTGGGAAGTGTCCGAGGAAGAAGTGTCATTCGAGTTCTTCATTGTCAGCTCCTTCACTATTGGCACGGTCGATGATCAATGAAATAGTTCGTCGTTCTTCAGTGGTGAGAGGCCTTTTTTGTTGGAAGGAAGAAGTTCTCCAAGTTCTCCCAATCCGTCTCTCAAACTCTACCATGTGAATTTCCAAAAAAAACAATACACTAACTATTATTTTAATGGTTGGAAATAATTCAAATGGATTCAAAATGAGTTTAATTAATTGAGTGAATAAATTAAATTAATTAAATGAGAGGGTTGGCGAAATTAAATTGTGGGGGAAGTCCAAGGGTTTCATCCCACATAAATGGAGGGTTTAAGGGGGGTTTAAAGCTTGTGTGGGCCCCACAAAAAATATTCTCCCAACGGAGGTTATGTGTGAGTGGGCCCCACCACCATAACCTCCAACAGGAGCGTAGGGTGTTGCAGTACCCAAATTCAACCTCCCCTTGGAGAAATTAACCGCCATAAATAAAAATAAGGTAACACTTTATTTTTATTTAATTTATTTTAAAAACTCGAAAAACTAACTTCAATTCTCCTAAGAATGCAACAGCGATGAAGGCCTCACTATGAAACTACCGATGATGTGAGTTCAATGGTACCCTCAGATTTTCATTCTGAGATCCAATTCAAATGTTAAAAAAACCATCTCGTACGTTTACTGAACGTACCCGAACAAAACTTCAGAAATTGATTCTGGGCACACAGGGCCTAGGAATAAAACGCCGTCAGAAACTTTAGACTTGTAAAAAATCGCATGAATTTAAGAAAAAAAATTCCGACAGAATTTCTGGGTCTTTACATTCTCGCCTGCTCATGCCTTTACATACCCGTAAGCTACAACTCACACAAAGGGAACAAATGGGGATACTGAGCATGCATCTAAGTCTCCTTCTCCCATGTGCTCTCTTGAAGGTTCCTATGCTGCCAACGAATGCGCACCAGAGGTATCAACCGTCCACACAAGAACCACTTCTGTCAATCCTGAATCTCCACTGGAACCTCCATGAAAGTCGACCCATCATCGATGTCTAGCTCCCTGTGGTCGGTGATGTGGGACATGTCATGCATGTATCTCCTCAGTTGAGATATGTGGAAGACGTCGTGCACCCGGTGCAACTGAGGTGGAAGAGATAAGCAGTAAGAAACCTCGCCTACTCTACTGAGGACCTATAAAGGTATGATGAACCTCATAGATAACATGTCGCCTCATCCAAATCATCATAGATCTCATCGAGGTGAGACCCGTAGAAAGACGTGATCGCTATCCTCAAACTCCAGAGGTCTCTGTCTCCAATCAACATACAACTTCTGCCTGCTCTATGCTGTCTTCATCTGCTCATAGATGATCTGCACCTTCGTTGTCGTAGCTCATACCATCTCTGGTCCCACTAATGCTGACTCCGCTAGGTCTGTCTAGCATAGTGGCGATCTACAAGGTCGACCATACAATGCCTCAAAAGGTTCCATACCGATGGTGGAGTGATTGTTGTTGTTGTAGGAAAATCCACCAAAGGTAAGTGATCCTCCCAGCAGCAACCAAAGTGAAGACATATGCACGGAGAATGTCCTTGAGGTTCTGGATGTTCCTCTCATTCTGGCCATCTGTCTGATGATGGAAGGTGGTGCTCAAGCCAATCTATGTCCCAAAAGCCTCCTGCAACACCTTCCTTAGTCGGGAAGTAAACAGTGTGTCACAGTCGGAAACAATAGAAGAAGGTACTCCATTGAAACAGACGGTCTCCTGCACATAGAGGTGTCCCAAGCTCTCCACTGAGCAATGAGCTCTGATCTGTAGGAATTGAACTGACTTCGTGAGTAGTCAACGATCAGCCATATCTAATCGTGACTCTGAGATGTATGTAGAAGACTCACAATGAATTCCATGGATATCCCATCCCACTTGCACTTTGGTACCTCTAAGGGTTGTACCAATCTTGATGGTACCTAGTGGTTTGCCTTCACTTGTTGACAAGTGAGGCATCATGAGACAAACTCCACTATTTCCTTCTTCATACCTGGCCATCAGTGCTATCGTCGAAGGTCCTGGTACATATTCACCGGCCCTGGATGTACCGCTAAAGGAGATGTGTGGAACTCCCTCAAAACATCCTCCTATAGTGGAACTGGCACCATGGTACACCCTAGGAAGAGGATGACGTGCTCCCCACATTCAGAAAATCTGTCAGGTGCCTGCCCTGTGGATATATGATCATGTCATGTCTCACAATCTACGTCCCCATGTTGCGCCTCCCTGATTCACTAAAGAAGTGGAGGAGTGACTGTAAGAGACTGTAGATCGACTGTTCTATCCCAATCCACGAAAGATATCTGTAAAGAAGCCAGCTGCCATGTCGCCTCTCCTAGAAACTGTATACAAGTCCTCTTTCTATGCGCATCTACAATAACATTCCCCTTTCTAGGAGTATAGACTATCTCAAAGTCGTAGTCCTGGAGGAACTCAAGCCATCGTCGATGTATTAGGTTCGGGTCCTTCTGAGAGAAGATATACGTGAGACTCTTGTGATCAGCGTAGAATGTGAAACGCTCGTCCATCAGATAGAGCCTCCACATATTTAAGGTGAAGACCACTGCTAATAACTCCAGGTCATGGGTAGCGTAGTTTAGCTCATGTTGTCTCAACTGCCGAGAACCATATGCGATAATTGCTCACTCCTGCATCAGGATACACCCAAGTCTCATCCCTTATACATCACAGCAAACTACGTACCCTATGCCCTCCACTAGAAGCCTCAAGATGGGGGCACTAGTCAGCCTTTTCCTCTTATTTTGAAAACTCTATTGGCATCTCTCGAACCACACTAAGGGTTTCCCCTTCTTTGTCAAGGTTGATAGTGGTGATGCTACTCTGGAGAAGTCTAGAACAATTCTCTGGTAGTATCAAGCCAAGCCCAGGAAACTTCGTAACTCCGTCCCACTCTTGGGTGGCTCCCACGAAAGTACCACATCAATCTTCACTGGATCTACTACAACTCCAGCCTCTGAGATGACGTGTCCCATAAAATGAGCCTCTCAAATCCAAAACTGGAACTTCTAGAGCCTTCTATAAAGCTGGTGCTCTTGGAGTGTGTCTAGTACTACCCGTAAATGGTAGGTATGCTCCTCCTCAGTAGTCAAGTAAATATAAATGTCATCGATAAAGACTACGACAAAGCGATCTAGGTATGGCTAGAATATCCTTTTCATGAGACACATGAACAATACTGGAGCGTTGGTTTCACTGAAGGGCATTACCAGGAAATCCAAGTGGTCATACCGACATCTGAAGGTCGTCTTCTACACATCCTCATCTCTAAATCTAATCTGGTGATATCCTGATCTGAGATCTATCTTCGAGAAACATCGTTCTCCCTTGAGCTGATCAAAGAGGTCATCAATCCTCGAAAGTTGATACTTGTTCATCACGGTCACCTGGTTTAGGTGATGGTAGTCAACATAGAGCCTCAAGATCCCGTCCGCCTTTTTGGATAACAGAATCGGGGATGCCCATGGAGAAACACTGGGTTGTATGAATCCCTTCCCCTACAAGTCCTCTAGCTGTACTCACAGCTCACGAATCTCAGAGGGAGACATCTGATATGCTGGAGTAGATATCGGTGTCGTCCTGGGGTATAGGTCAATTTAAAATACCACCTCTTTACATGGAGGTAGTCCTGGAACATCGTTAGAAAAAACATATGTGTACTGGTCCACCACTACAAGATATGTTGGACTCTCCACATCAACAGCTCTGAGGGTATGGCAAGCCAACTGGTGTCTGATCGCCTACACCCTCCTCCGAGTAAGTCTGTCATTTGATGCAAAGGTTCCCCTCTCACCAGTGAAGGTAAAACGGGTCCCATACGTGCGGACACACCACACTTTGTGCCTAATACAGTCAATTTGTGCATGATCTGTAGATAACCAGTCCATACCCAAGATGATGTCGTAAGGCCTCGACGCCGCTAAAAGGAGATCCCAGCCGAAGGTCTCGCCTCCTAGAGTATGCTCACACTACCGGAACCAGTACTTATTCATCAATTCTACTCCCGTAGGAATCTCTAGACGTAAGGATCGATCCAAAAGCGGCGTCGAAATCTCTGGGATCCGAACGAGGGTAGTGGCTATGAAAGAGTGACTGGAACCTGTGTCTATGAGAACTGCAGCTATGGTGGAGTAGACACAGAGAACACCACAAATCTTCCCTGGAGCGCCATGGCCGTATGCCTCACCTGCCCGAAGATAATCTCTCCCCTGTCCACCTACTCCCTACAGTAGGGGAGGACCTCCAGGTGGTGGTGGTGGAAACACCTCGAAACGTCGTCCACCTCCATCTACTCGATCAGCTTCTCTGCCACGTCCGCATGTGCCTACGGACCACCTCGATCGAACCTCTTCCTCTGCCTAGGAGGTCCCTCAATTGACTGTTGATCATCTATATAGCGGGTCAGACAGTCACATTCCATGTGACCCTGCACGCCGCATGAGTAGCACTGACTGCTCCTGGCATATAATTCTCTACTCTGTGTGCCCCGAACAATAGATCCAGAGTCATGCAGTAGACCACCTATGGGTCTAGTTCTCTTGGACCTCTAAATCATCTATCTACTGCCAGTTACAGATGAATTCGCTGCATGTCGACTAGTAGTGGGTCTCGCTGCTGGTGACTGCTCAGTAAGGAAACTCTCCACTATGAGGGCTCTCTCTATCACCCCTGCCAATGTCCGGATGACGAGGAAGATCATCAAGGCTCTAATATCTCTCTTGTTCCCCTGTTCTAAGGTCTGGGCCATGAATAATGGGTCCCACACCATATCTATAGAGTAGAGAGAGTGGTCAGTGAACCTCACTGGGTACTGCGCTACTATCATGATGCCTTGGTGCAGATGAAGTAGCTCATGTATTCGCACCACACAGAGGGTGTATGGTACAATCTCTGGCCGGAATTGGCTCTCGAATTCTATCCATAGAAGTGTTTCCTTGTCATGGACCTGAAGCATCAGGCTCCACCATCTACCTACTGATGCCTGATGGAGACTCGCAGCAAGAATCACCATGAGGTTTTCTGATGTCCCTACCAGCCTGAAAAATCTCACCACAGCCTCCATCCAATCCTCACCCACCTGTGGGTCTATCTCTCCCATGAAACTAGGTGGCCTCTAGCGCTGGAACATGTCCAACACGCTCAAATGGCATGCAATCTCTATTACGGGGGCTGGTGGCATCAGTGGTACAGTGGAAAGTGGTACCGTTAGTGCCTCTGCTGGTAAAGTATAAGGACTCGGCCTTAAAACATTAAATATTATTAAATTAAATGAATAATTCACATTGAGGATCTTTTGATGTTTAGAGTTGTATAGAATTAGGACATAACTATTAAATCTCAAAAGATTACAAAGTAGACACTTATACACAGTTTCCATTTTTTTTACAAAACATGAACTCGTGAAAAAAAGAGTCATGTCTAGTTCCATGTTTAAGACAAGATGACTTTTCCTTGATCCCATCCTTGACCCTATTCCACATTATGTCCTGTGAAAAACATTTCAAAACATTTTATGAGCATAAAAAACTTAGAAAGGGATACACAAAGAAGGGAAACTGTTAGTTTTTCAAAACCACAAGAAAACCATGAATACATTATCATAAGTAAAACTTTTCACCTTTATGAAGTAGTAAATACTCTTCACTGAATAAGAGATCATTACTTACCCTTTTGTAACCAAAATATTACCATAAAACCCATATAAAGAACACATAACATATAAAGGTAACTTGAGACATAAACATACTTAAATGGAATAACCATACAGTCATCTTCCACACATATCACTAAATGGAATATCCATATGGATGACTTCCATACCCAAGGCATTGGAGGTTATAACGTAACCACCCGTCCTGGTTTTCACAGCACCACCCAACATATGGTTTATCACGTAACCACCTGTAAAATGTCCAAGTACCATAATATCACATAAAATAAACATTTCACTAATAACATTTCATTTAAATCACAAGAATTAATTTCAAGATATTTAATTAATCAATCCATTTTCATAAACCATTTAAAAATAGATTTTATCATCAAAGTGTCCCATACCACTTCGAAGCTTTTAATTGAATTATAATTTTAAAACATTAATTTCAATATAAATATGTACTCAAAAAACCATTTTAAAAACATAGACATTAAAGATATTGATATAGAATAATAAATCATTAAAACATTTAAAATGATTTCTTAGTTAAAGAGTTTTTTTCATAATGAGAGACTCTTGAATACCAATAATTGAGGTATAAAATTTCATCAGAACATTATAATATCATGAGAATAAAGTGATTCATGATATAATATGACAAAGTATATTATATAGACCATATAAGAGTGAATTGGTGCATAACAACAATGAAGTCTCAATGGAAATGTAGATTGAGATGAAATCCCTTATAAAGACAGTATCATTAGATTAAGGATAAATATATCACATAATTTTTTGGGACAAATATAAATAAACCCAATATAAGTGGCTATTATATGAAAAACAATAATAGGTCATTCACACATATTCATTGGATGACATATTCAAGAAGTACAAGTTTAACCCAAAGATTTGAAATTGGGTTAAGAAGTCCCCTTTCATAAATTCGATAGCCTAACAGCATCACATAAAAATTCATAAAATGAGTTAATGTCATAAAAATGGTATCTCTTCACATGGACATAAAGTTTACATAAATACGGATATTTAAGAAAATATCCCACCATAATAAGATGTAAATTAAAGGACATAACAAAAGAACTCTTTTAAAAATAGGTGGGTGAATGGTTCCCTTACCAATTTGGTAACTTACAAAACATACACCACATGAAAGATGGATCATACAATGAAGATATAAATACTCATAAATGAATGTATAATAAACAAATAGTACAATAATTGTCATTAAATACACCACATAAAAGGAAATAGTGGAAAATATAGCATGAATCTCACAGGAATAAAAAGTGAGATGAAACCCTTTAACACATTGTAATCAACTGAGTCATATGACCAAAAGTTAATAAACACCCAATAAATCATATAATACCATGAATATAATGAGAATCATGATAATATATATATCAAATGAAATTACACAATATACTACATGCAATTAATATGTGGCGAAAAATGGAAATCTCACGGAATTAAATGTGCGATAAGAAACACCTTAGCTTGTGTCCGACTTGACTCGATCATTCATTAATCTCCTGAATAATAAACTAAAGTTAATTTCTACTTGACTAAGAAACTTTTTCAAGATTATAATTCCTTTTATGTCAATTATTTCAATTTCATAATCATTATGTAATCATTTAAGTTAATAATGGTCAATCTGTCGATATTTAGTACTTGAGTAAAAAAAGAACACCTTATATTTACAAGTTGTCTTTGTGGTCAATAGTCCATTATATCCAGAATGAAAATCATGATGTAGATATCATATATAATATATATATATATTTATATATGTTTATTTACAATATTACATAACATTTAGAGGTATGAAATGAAATGCACCGTTCATAGAGACGGTAAGCCGTACGTATGCATGAACGCTACATCCATTTCTATTTCATATTTAATAGAATTAAAATGTAATGATACATAGTAGTACTATAATTCCAGTATTGTATCATATATAATACCATTAAATCTATCCTTTATATGTACCACATATGGTATGAAAGAGTCATATCACCTTGAGGGGGCGGTAGTCCACACTTCCTCAAATGAAATTATCACGTTTACCCATAATGGAAACCATAAAGGTATGCTATAAATAGAAATTATAGAAGAATAAAAAAAATAACATATATAAATATAGTTCCATCATAATGGCCACCATGAAAGGCAGTAGGAGATAATCGAACAATCATCGTTTCGTGAGGTGTTAGTTTTCCATCCACAGAAACATTAGGTTCTTCACCCATTAGATGGCGGTGTGTGTAAGTGTAGTTTGAATCCTTATCATAACAACATCCTAGTAAATTGAGTATACTTGTGGTGTTAAAAAATAATGTAATAGAAAGAGTTTAGGTGTTGAAGAAGTAAAATAAATGAAAAGAATTTAAGAGAAATCGTTACCTTTAATTTGGGTAACTCAATTTGGTTTGAACCAAAAAATATTTTTGAAGTGCCTTCTGCATTAGGTAAGGATTCTAGGAGTCAAATATGGATTTAGGGAGCTTAATTGGGTAGATGTTGGACGATCCAAAAGGCTTGAGATGTGTGAGTAATTTTTTAAAAGTGGTCTCCTTTTATAAGGGGGAGGAGGGGCTCTTTAGGAAAGTGTGAAAAAATTATTTTATTATAAACATATATTCGGTTTCAAAAGGTCCAAAACACATTATAGTCGAAGATAATATGACTAATATTATAAATAAAATAATTCAATATGAATTGTACATGTTTTGGATATTATTTTAGTCTTTAAAATCTTATTTTTTTTAAATCATTTATTAATGAGGTAAACAATGCATCATTATTGTGTCATTAATAATTTAATTCATTTGATGTCTAAAAATTATAAAAAAATACCATGATGTAGGAAATATTTTTAGCTTTATAATTAATATTTATATCCAAAAATATAATTTTTATAACACTATATAAAAATTAATTTACTCAAATATGTTTTTTATGTAATTTTTTCCTTTACATTAAATTAATTAATCTAAAGTGTCATTATCTTTCATAAGTGGCTCCAGGAGGTCCTAAAATAGACCCAAAGATGCCCATGGTCAGAAATTACTCATTAAATAATTTTTGGACATGTGTTAAAGGTAATTTTGAATTACTACAATATTCTTTTTACCTTGAATTACCATATTTACCTTTAACCGTTGTAAATAAAAGTCAAAATTTACTATTCACCAAAAATTATTTTCATCTTATTGAACCACATTTTACTTGTTGATAACATCCATGTATGTCGGATTTTCGAAATTCAATTCATAGATGTGGTAAATTTTCAATTAAATGAAAAATTCAGTTTTTTTAACTACTACTAAGTCATTTCACTATTCATCAAAAATTGATATTTTTCAGAAAGATACCAAAACTTCAGCCTAATATTTTTTTGATATTTCGAATTAAAAATTGATTCCTATTTTGGTAAATTCAAAACATAGAAGTGGCATTAATTAATTTAAAATTAATTCTCGTTGTTAAAACAAATAGTGTGTTTTTAAGAAACAATAACTATCAAAATATTGACACTTGTTTATGTCCAATTTCAAAGTAAAATTAATTACAATGACCAAAATTGGATTAAAAGGTAAAAATATATTCTAATTAAACATTAAAACAAATTAAAAAGATAATCTATCCGTCTAAATAAATTAGATTAAAACACAGTTTTGAATTAAAATACAATATTTTTCACTATTTATTATAAAATGAACTTTATCAGAAAAATTCCAACTATTTACACAAAGTAAATTTTTATATCCCCATTATAAAGAAAGATTTTATTTTGTCAAATAAAATATACTAACATGACCAAAATTAGATTAAATTAGGGTTCACCATTAAAAGGCGGTAAATCAGCCTTTTAATGTAAATTGTGCTTAAAATAGATTCATTCACATTTTAACCCACGAACATTTATTGGATAAAGATAAATACCTTTAAAACCCATGTATAATCATATTGTAGTTAGTTTTGTCCATTACCTCTAATACAATGTCTTGTAATTAACTTCCATTTAAAAAAATAGTATTATATTATTAGTGTGCAACGTATGATTTCAAAAAACACTTAGTTGCGTATCAAGTACGCTATTGAACATAGAAACCAATTTGAAGTAAAATTTTTTTTAATTAAAAAATATTAATAAATCTAAAAATTTCATATTCTTCATTTATCAGAGATGTTACATCCTTCCCCCCTCTTGGGAATTGCATCCTCGCAATTTAAAAATTGGCTCAGGAACTTCATTGAAAGCCCCACATCGAAAAAAGAGTCAATAAAACTATCACATTAAAAGAAAGGAAGTGAAGTAAAAAAGGTTACCCTAGAAAACATATACTAGGATTCCATGAAAACATGGATATATAGAAGAAAACAAACCTTCAAGTTCTGATGGAGAGTGATAGATAACATGTTTAGGAGAAAGTTACCCACCAGAAATTCACAAACATGTGATCGGTTAAACAGTCTTTGATTCCCCAGAAGGAAAAGTTAACAAAAAAGGTTTTTGTTTTAAGTTAATTTTCATTATGGAATTTATTTATGAGATTAAATAAAAACATAAGTAAATATACTTACTTCTCATGTAGACATTCATATTTTACTAGATTTATAACACAAACTCATATTTTCTCCAAATGATGAGTATTCAGGATGACTTTTTTTCACATTAAGAGTGTTATAATGAACTTCAAGAGAATCACATAATCCACAAAATATAAACTATATATTTCCAATGTCTTTAGACCTTATCCAAAATCAAAATGGTTAGAACAAAATAAGATAATCCCAAAAAGGATAATCTTTTACAAAAATAACAACTACTCTTAATCTCCAAAATTTTTCAAACAAAACTCAAAGTTCAACCAAGAACATTAAATAAACAGATGTCCATAAAATTCTTCAAAGTAATTCAAACTAATATTGAAACCTAAATCTCAAAAGGATCTAATCCCATATTCTTCCAAGATAAATATAAACATTTATCTCCAAATAACATCATTTACTCTTAAAGTCTCATAATGAAAAGTAATTAACATAATCACATGTCCTCCATGACAGGTTAATCATTTTCCATAGATAACCCCAAATCAACTTATTATTGATTCATGAAATCATATAACTAAAAATAATTAGTCATACAAACCATGGACTTCACGTAATCTAGTGGTAGGCAATAAACACCAGTCACACTTTGGTTGTGGGTTCGATTCCCCCAGCTTTGTCCGACGCGACTAGTTGTCACACGGACCGCGTGTTGTGTTTTTTTCAAAAACTATATAATTTTATAGCATTACCAAAAAGAGATAAATTTATCAAAAATAACCAAAACATATTTTAACCATGAAGGTTTTCTAATAACTTTCATTTTGACTCCCAAAAATGTATTAACCTATAATTTCCTCAAATTTAAGGATCATATAAAACCAAATGGTTCTTTATAACTATAACCCCAAAAAAAGATAATTATTCCATGAATAAAATTTTCATATATCAAACATTAGGGTTACAAATACTAGAAAATTTCTTCAATGTAATTATCATCATCAAAAGAGCCTTAATACTTTTAAGAATTTCACCATCATAAAATCTACCATAACTCATGAATACCTTATATGTTGAATAATTACTAATTAAACAATCTTCATGATCCATTAACCATTCCTTTTCAACTTATTCTGAAATAATTCATTCCTACAAACAGAATCATGAATAATATCCTAATATTCAATAATATCAAAACATATTTTATGAAATAATCCATACCTTTCATTGGTCATTGTCAGTTTCTTCATCCTCAATCTGAATGGAATTAGGTATTGGTAAATAAATATTTGTACGATCCTGGTGATCCCATCACCGAAACTTCCTCGTAGGACATGTGTTTGTAGAATCACCATGCACACCACATTTAAAACATTCAATGGATCCCTCAGAAAGAACTTCTTTCCATTTCCTAGAGTCAAATGGATGCTTCCTTTTTCCATGGTAGGTTCTTGCTTTATGACCTTCATTTCCACATCTATAGAATCTTTCTGTCCCTTTGAAACATTTTCGTAGGTGTTTCTTTCCACATCCTTGACACATAGGTTTTTGAACATACATACCTTTATGATTATTAACTGAACTTTTATTGGGATTTTTTTCTAAACTATACGATTCCTTATAAAAATCACCAAGGTTCAAGTGGTCAATCATGACTCTAGATAGTTGGTTGAGAATAAACACAAGGGTTCTCATTGCTTCTCTTATTTCATTCCATTGCTAATTCACAAAACCGTCATAGTTTTCTTCACATCCATTGTTACTTTGATGCTTGTCAGATCCAAATATTGACTAAAACTAGAAAGGTAAGTGTGAGTATATCAGTAAAATCATCATATAATATCTTATGAGGAGAGTAAATACTAAGATACAATTATTCATGTTATCTTTAACTCATTCACTTTATCTAAAAAAACATTTACTCTTTCTGAAATCCTAACTATTATTGTAATGTCACTTATGCTTAAAGAATACCCTAACCTCTAAAGTTATCTAAACCGACCTATGATACCAACTATAAGGACCCATCCTTAAAACCTTACATAATATTGAATTAAATGAATAATTCATATTGAGGATCTTTTCAAGTTTGGATTTTTAGAGAATTAGGACATGATTATTACATCTCAAAATATTACCAAGTAGAAACTTCTACATAGTTTCCATTTTTTTACAAATCATGAACTCTTGAAAAAAAGAGTCATGTATAGTTCCATGTTTAAGACAACATGACTTTTCCTTGATCCCATCATTGACCCGATTCCACATTATGTCCTGTGAAAAACATTTCAAAACATGGGATGAGTATAAAAAGCATAGTAAGGGATACAGAAAGAATGAAAACTGTTAGTTTTCCTAAACCACAGGTAAACCAAGAATACATTATCATAATTAAAACTTTTCACATTTATGAAGTAGTAAATAATATTCACTGAATAAAAGATCATTAATTACCATTTTTAACCAAAAGATTACCATAAAACCCATATAACAAACACATAACATATAAAGGTAACTTGGGACATAAACATACATAAATAGAATAACCATATGGTTGACTTACACACATATTACCGAATGGAATATCCATATGTCCGACCTCCATACCCAAGGCATTGGAGGTTATAATGTAACCACCCGTCCTGGTTTTCACGGCACCACCTATCATATGGTTTATCACGTAACCACCCATAAAATTTACAAGTACCATAATAGCACATAATATATTACAAATATAAACATTTCACTAATAACATTTCATTTCAAATCACAAGAAGTAATTTCAAGATATTGAAATAATCAATTCATTTTCATAAACCATTTAAAAAGTTATTTTTGAATCAAAGTGTCCCATACCACTTTGAATATTTTCATGGAATTATATTTTTAAAACATTAATTTCCATATAAATAAATACTCAAAACCATTTTTAAACCATGTAAATTAACGATAATGAGGTAGAATAATAAATCACTAAAACATTTAAAATGATTTCTTAGTTAAGGAGTTTTTATCAAAACGAGAGACTATTGAATACAAATAATTGAGGAATAACATTTAATCAGAACATTATAATATCATTAGAATAAAGGGATTAGTGATATAATATGACAAAGGATAGTATATACACCATATAAGAGTGAATTGGTGCATAACAACAATGAATTCTAAATGGAAATGTAGATTGAGATGAAATCCCTTATAAAAACGATGTCCTTAGATTAAGGATAAATCAATCACATAATTTTGTGTCACAAACATAAATAAACCCAATATAAGTGGGTATTAAGTGTAAAATAATCAGAGTTCCATCACACATATTCATAGGATGCCATATTCAAGAAGAACAAGTTTAACCCAAAGAATTGAAATTGGGTTAAGAAGTTACCTTGCAAAAATTTGATAGCCTAACGATGTCACTTTAAAATTCAGAAAATGAGTTGATGAGATAAAAAAGGTATATCATCAATTGGACATAAATTTTACATCAATAAGGATATCTATGAACACATACCAACATAATAAGATGTAAATTAAAAGACATAACAAAAGAAGTCTTTTAAAAAGACGCGGGTGAATGGTTCCATTACCAATTTGGTAACTTACAAAACATATGCCACATGAAAGAAGGATCATAAAATGAAGATTTAAATACTCATAAATGAAATTATATTATAAAAATAGTACAATACTGGGTAGTACATACACCACACAAAAGGAAACAGTGGCAAATATAACATGAATCTCACGGGAATAAAAAGTTAGATGAAACCCTTTACCACATTGTAATCAACTGAGTCGTATGAACAAAAGTTAATAACCACAAAATGAATCGAAAAATAACAGAAATATAATTATAATCATGATAATATATATATATATAATGGATGTGCATAGTACACCACATGCAATTAATAAGTGGCGAACAATGGAAATCTCACGGAATTAAAAGTGCGATAAGAAACCCCTTACCTCGTGTCCGACGTGACTCGATTGTTCTTTAATCTCCTGAATAATAAACTAAATTTAATTTCTAATTGATTAAGATATTTTTTCAGGTTTATAATTACTTTTATATAAATTATTACCATGTAATAAACATTATGTAATCATTTCCGTTAATAATTGTCATTTTGTCGATATTTGGTACTTGATTCAAAAATGAACACCTTATATTTACAAGTTGTCCATGTCCTCAATAGTCCATTATATCAAGAATGAAAATAATGATGTATATATCATATATATCTTGTATATCTAGTATATACATGTATTTATAATATTTACATTACATTTAGAGGTGAGAAATGAAATGCACCGTTCATGGAGACGGTAAGCCGTACGTATGCATGAACAGAACTTTTATTTATATTTCATATTTAATGGAATTAAAATATAATGATACAGAGTAGTATTATAATTCCATTATTGTATCATATATAATATCATTAAATTTATCCATTATACTTACCACATATGGTATGAATGAGTCATATCACCTTGAGGGGGCGGTAGTCCGCACATTCTCAAATAAAATTATCACGTTTACCCATATTGGAAAACATAAACGTATGCTATAAATAGAAATTATAGAAGCTTAAAAAAATAATATTTATCATATATAAATATAGTTCCATCATAATGACCACCATGAGAGGTGGTAGGAGATAATCAAACAATCATCGTTTCGTGAGGCGTTAGTTTACCATCCACTGAAACATTATGTTCTTCACCAATTAGATGGAGGTGTGTGTAAGTGTAGTTCTAATCCTTCTCATAACAACATCATATTATATTGAGGATACTGGTGTTGTAACAAAATAAAGTAATAAAAATTGTTTAGGGGTTGAAGAAGTAAAATAAAAGAAATCAATTTAAGAGAAACTATTACCTTTAATTTGGGTAACTCTGTTGGGTTTGAACGAAAAGGGTTTGGTGAAGTGCCTTTTGCCTAAGGTAAGGTTTCTAGGAGGAGTAGAGGGATGTAGGGAGATTAATTGGGCGGATGTTGGTGGAGCCAAATGTTATGAGAGGTGTGAGGAATAGTTTAGAATTAGACTCCTTTTATAAGGGGGAGGAGGGGCTCTTTAGGAATGTGTGAAAAAAATATTTTATTATAAACTTATCATCGGTTTAAAAAGGTCCAAAACACATTATAGTCTAAGATAAGATGATTCATATTCGAAATAAAATCATCCAATACAAATTGGACAAGTTTTGGATATTATTTTTGTCTTTATAATCTTACTTATTTAAATCATTTCTTAATGAGGTAAACACTACATCATTATTGTGTCATAAATAATTTAATTCGTTTGATGTATAAAAATAATAAAAAAATACGATAATGTAGGAAATCATTTTATCTTTACAATTAATATTTATAGTTTAAAATATAATTTATATAACACCATATAAAAATTAATTTACTAAAATTGTTTTGTTTATGTCATTTTCCTCTTTACATTAAATTAATTAATCTGAACTGTCATTATCTTTCATAAGTGGCTTCATGGGGTCCCAAAATAGACCCAATGATTCCCATGGTCTTCCATTACTCACCTAATAAAGATAGGACACGTGTTAGATGTAATTTGGAATTATTACAATTTTTTTTTTACCTTGAATTACCCTATTTACCTTTAACCGCAGTAAATAAAAGTCAAAAGTTACTATTCACCAAAAAATTATTTTCATCTCATTGAACCAAATTTTACTTCTTAATAAGAACCATGCATACCTGAATTTCAAAATTCAATTCACAAATGAGGTAAATTTTCATTTAAATGAAAAAGTTAGTTTTTTTAACTACTACTAAGTGGTTTCACTATTCATTAAATATTGATGTTTTTCAGAAAAATACAAAAAATTCAGCATAAGCATTATTTGATATTCCAAATTCAAAATTGATGTCTATTTTTCTAAATAAAAAACATATAAGTGTCATTAATTAATTTAATATTAATTATCGTGGTTAAAAAAATAGCGTGTTTTTAAGAAAGAATAAATATCAAAAGATTGCCACTTGTGTATGTCCGATTTCAAATTGAAATTAATTACAATGACCAAAATTGGATTAAAAGGTAAAAATGTATTATAATTAATCTTTAAAACCATTTAAAAAATTAATATATCTATATAAATAAATTAGATTAAAAAACATTTTTGAATTAAAATACAATAGTTTTAACTATTCATTAGAAAATGAACTTTATCAGAAAAATTCCAAAAATTTACACAAAGCAAATTTTGATTTACCCATTCTAAAAAATATTTTTTGGTCAAATAGAATGTATTAAAGTCACAAAAATTATATTTAATGAGGGTTCACCCTTAAAAGGCGGTAAATCAGCCTTTTAATGTAAATTATGCTTAAAAATAGATTCATTCACATTTTAAGCCACTAACATTAATTGGAATATTTTAAATACATTTATCAAACATGTATAATCATAATATAGTTAGTATTGTTCATTCCTGCCAATACAATGTCTAGTAGTTAACTACATTTTAAAATAATAATATTATATTATTAGTGTGCAACGTAAGATTTCAAAAAAACTCGTTGTTGCGTATTAGGTACGCTATCGAACATAGCAACCCATTTAAAGTAAAATTAATATTTAATTCACAAAAATTAATAAATATGGAAATGTCATATTCTTTATTTATCTGAGATGTTACATAAAGGGCCATGCACCGAGGCCTCATCGTTCAGTGCGCTATCACTACATACAACTCTCAGGGCTCTGTGGGGAGGAATCCTGAAAAAAATAGACGCGACCCGATCAAAGGATTATTCCTGGTGAGCTGGCCTGGTTGAGCTGACTTAAGGAATCATTTAAAGACACACACACAATAATTTTTCACATACACTAAGTCAGAAATCAGTAGTCGAGGTCCTGGTGTGCGGATACGTCCACCTTTGCACCAACACTGGACTCCCTGAACTGAGTACCACACTAAGTACCCTCAACACTATTGCTTCATAGAAAAAAGATCAAATTCCTAAGTTCTTAAGTTGAACCAAATCTGTTGATACCAATTTTCACAACCTGTCCTCGGGACCCGTGTCGTGACTACCTGAAGTCTACCTCCCATAGGCCAAGCACTGGCGACTAGCACCAAAGGCCTAAATCCCTAAGCGGGAAATGCATTTCCATTATAAAAGTAAACACACGCAATATAGTATACAACTAGAAGAGAAACACTAAGTAGAAACTGTATACAAAAGAGGTTCTGGAAAGAAAAAGGGGCTGAAAATACAAGCCCAATAGTAAAGTACAAGGAAAAGAAAAAACAGGTAACACTAATAAGAAAAACTGATAGAAGGTGTCTAGCATCTCTTAGATCATCCACCACGGATCCTACCTGAAGGGTAGGTATAGATGGCCCCCTCAGTGCTCCATGTTCGTCCGTCTCCTCCGGGTACCGACTCATTGTGAGGTCCACCTTCGGGTACCATCAAGTCCTTGTACACTCTGCCTCAGTCAGCACTGTCTGTCATCTGCATCCAACAGAATGAGGTGCGGGCAAAGCCCATGCAGGCGTGAGTATAAAGATACTCAGTAGGGACCCTGAGAACCTCATGGTCTCACAAAATCCAATAAGGATATACCCCAATGTAAGAATCAATGGGCAACCATTACTTAGGTATATTCCCATACATATACTTAAGTTATCTAGTAACCCATCTCAGTCTTGAGGAAAAAACAATGGTCATTGACTCAGCTCAAACCGGGATTTTAGTGTATCATAGAAGTGCAGATGATTAGTCGCAAAGCTAGATCATCTTATTCTAACAAAAGGCACTACATCTAACCATACAGAGTGTGGCCAACACAAGATCGATAGGTACTAACCTCCACAATGACCCACGCAGGATCTGACCCACACAGGATCGGTATACGCTGACCCACACAGGATCACTGAGGGCTGACCCACACATGATCGGTATGTGCTAACCCACACAGGATCGCTGAGTGATGACTCACACAAGATCTGACCCACACAAGAATGGTATGGGCTAACCCACACAGGATCGCTGAGCACTGACCTCCGTATGATCTGTCTCCAAGCTCGACCACACTATCAACAACAGGATTTCTCTCACCTGGTGCGCTCGAGATCCATAGAATCTAACCTCGAGATATTGGTCAAACCTCAGCTACCACTAAACTCCACAACGGAGTAACCTAAAGGGCCACCATGTTGTAACGGTTCCAATGCGGCAGATGGTGCGTCAATCAGATACACGGTCTGTGAGTTATTGGCATTTCCGTTCCAAGGGCCCGGTGGGTTTTTGGGTTCAAACTAACCCAACCGTGTCCAAAATATGTACAAACCCCATGTGGGGTATTCCAAAAGAATCTTCTCGCTCTATTATTTCTGTTTCTGCAAATGGTTAATCGATTGGACTTCTGTAGCCCAAGATATGGGTAAAACGATGTAAACTAGCCATAGCGGGTCCGGGTCCGGTCCGACTCAGTCGGACTGACCTGGCCCAACCTGAGTCCGGACCGGGGCCCAACTCGGTCCGTGGTATAAGGACCCAGCCTTAAACCTTACTTAATCTTGAGTTATTACAAGATTACACATTGAGGATCTTTTCAGGTTTAGATTTTTAGAGAATTAGATCATGAAACTTGCATTACATTCCACATTTAAACAATGTGGTTACATAAAAGACAGTATTCATTCTTCCCATCAACAGAAACATATTTAAAATAAAACATGGATTCTTTCTTGACACATCCTTGACACTATCATCACATCACGTACCTTTCCCTTGACCTGTGAAAAACATTTCAAAAACTTGGGATGAGCATAACAAGCTCAGTAAGGGATATAAAAATATGGAAAGGAAACATGAGTTCATATATACATAAGAATGAAATCATACTTTACCCATAAAACATAGGCACTTTAACATACCTCATAAAATCATGAATTAATCAAAGAAATCATAAGACATAAAAGGTAACGTGAGGCATTCATAACATTCTTACATAGGGAGTAACCCTCTTGGTTACGTTTGGAATACCCATCACAGTATATTCCCTAAATCTCTTCAGAGAAACCTTAATGTTTCACTCCTTCGTGTTACCCAATGCATTGGAGAGCTATATCAGGCTCACCCGCCCTTAGTTTATCACGGAACAACCCGTCTTCATAATAATGCCCAATAACCTCAACATAATCGTATCACATAAAACATGCATAAAGGAAACATAACATTTCCACCTTTCAATCACAAGATTTCAATACAATACATTGAAATAAAAACATTATGAAAACCATTTTCAATACCAAAATAAAATAATATTAAAACATGGTATTTATTTTTCTTTTAAAAAGAAGGTATGGCTTGTAGAGGAAGCCGAAACTCAAATAACGGTCACGGTGGCAGAGAAGTCGTTGTCGCCACATATGTACGACAAAAACATTCCCCTTTGTCGTTTAGTAAAACGCTTCATATAAAAAATATTCCTTTTGGATAAATGTAAAATTCAAAGGGTTTTATACACCGTATAAAATAAGGTTCTGTATAAAACAAAATATGCCTCAATGAAAGGAGATTGAGACGAAGTCCCATACAAAGACGCTATCCTTGGTTTAAGGATAAATCAATTACATAATTATGTGTGAAAAACGAATACACCAAATATAAGTGGATATTAAGTGTAAAATAATCAAATTTAATTCACACATATTCAAAGGATGACATATTCAATAACTACATGTTGAACCCAAAGAAATCGAAATTGGGTTAAGAAGTTCCCTTGACAGCATAACGGCGTCACATCAAAATGAGTTGATGAGAGATAAAAAAAGGGTATCTCATCACTTGGACATAAAATTTACATCAATAAGGATATATGATAACATATCCCAACATAACAATATGTAAATTAAAAGACCCAACAAAAGATGTCTTTTAAAAAGAGGAGGGGGAAAGGTTCCCTTACCGACATGGGTATCTTTCGAAACATACACCTCGTGAAAGAAGGACAATACAACATTGATGTAAATACTCATAAAAGAAAGTATATTACACAATGAGTAAAATAATGGGTAGTACATACACCACTAAAAGGAAATTGTGGCAAATGTATCATAAATCTCACAGGAATAAAAGTGAGATTAAAAATCCCTTACGAAAACTCGGCAGCCTAACGGTACCACGTAAAACTTACAAAAATGGATTGATGAGATCAAATAGGGTATCTCATCATATTAACATAAAGTTTATAGAAAGAGTAATATAAAAGAAAATCCCCCAACATAACAAAGATGAGCTTAAAAGAAGTGACATAAAGGAGAGTACTTAAAAAGAAAGAGAGAGGTTAGATCTCTTATGAAAATTCGGCAGCCTAACGGCGCCACTCAAAACTTCCAAAATGGATTGATGAGAGATAATAGGGTCTCTCATTACATGAACATAAAAATTACAGTAAGATTAATATAAAATAATATCCCAATAACAATAAATATGAGATCTAAAAGGAATGACATAAAAGAGTGTACTTTAAAAGAAAGAGAGGAGTCAGATCCCTTACCTCGGGTCCGACTTGACTCGATCGTTCTTTAACGCCCTGAATAATAAACTTGAGTTAATTTCCACTTTATTAAGAACCTTTTTCTAGTTCATTATTCCTTTTAGATCACTTATTTCAATGTTATGAACACTATTTAATCATTTAAGTTAATAATGTTTGTTTTGTCGATATTTGGTTCTTAAGTCGAAAGTGGACTTCTTACAATTACATGTTGTTCGTGTGGTCAAATGTTCATTATATCCAGAATTATATTCATGATTTGGATATCATATATATCATATATATCCAGAATATACATGTATTTATAATATTACATAATAATTTAGAGGTAAGAAATGAAATGCACCGTTCATGGAGACGGTAAGCCGTATGTACGAATGAACGCTACTTTTATTTTTTCTCATACTTTAATGGAAAGAAATAATAATGATATAGAGGTATATAATAATTCCAGTATGACATCATATATAATATCATTAAATCCATCCTTTATACATCCCACATATGGCATTAACGAATCACATCACTTTGAGGGGGCGGTAGTCCGCACTTCCTAAAATGAAGATATCACGTATACCCATAATGGAAGCCATAAAGGTAAGCCACAAATGAAAAATACAGAAACTTAAGTAAAACATAAACATATTATATATAATATATAAATATAGTGACATCTTAATTTCCACCTTTGAAGGTGTTAAAATAATGTTGAACAATCATCGTTTCGGGAGGCATAAATTCGCCATCCACGGAAACAGTATGTTCGTTAACCATTAGATGTAGGTGTGTGTAAGTGTAGCGCGAATCATTATTATAAAAACATCCTAGTATATTTAGGATACTGGATTTGTTACAAAAGAAAAGAATAAAAAGAGTTTAGGGGGTTGGAGAAGAAAAATAAAACAAAATGACTCAAAAGAAGACATTACCTTAAAATCAGGTAACTCCCTTTGGTTTGAGCTCAAAGGCTTCCTTGGGAAGACTTCTGCCCAACGTGAGGCTTCAAGGAGTAAGAGAGGGAAGTGGAGAGACAAAATGGGCAGGGTTTTCCTGAGCCAATGGCTTTGGGAGTGTGGGTAAGGAGGTAGAGGTGGTGGCCTTTTATAAGAGGAGAGGAGGGGCACTCTTGGAAAGTAAAGATAAGTTACTTTATTTTAAAATGACTTTCGGATTCAAAAGGTCCCACATTGATATAATTATAGGATAAGGTGATAAGGGTTCGAAATCCACTCATCCGATTGGTTTTGTCCATGTGTAGGTCTTATATTTTACATTATCTTTCCATTTTATTTAAATCCATTATTAATGAGGTAATCGCTGCATCATAATGATGTCATAAATAATTTAATTTATTTAAAGTCTAAAAATTATAAAAAAATACTATGATGTAGGAAATATTTTTAGATTTCCAATTACTATTTATAATCAAAAATCTGACTTGTATATCCCCATGTAAAAATTGTTTTAGTAAAACATTTCATGTGTGTGTCATTTTTACTTTAACATTAAATAAAAAGTTATTTATGTCATTTCCCAAACAAAGTGGATCCATGGGGTCCCCAAGTTGACCCATGGATTTTATTGGTCGGCCATGACACATCCAATGAGGTTAGGACATGTGTCAAGTTCATTTCATATTATTAAAACATTATTTTTACCTTAAACTACACTAATTACCTCTAATCGCGATTAAAAACTTAATAAGTTACTATTCACCAAAAAAATTATTTTAATCCCATTGAAACACATTTTACTTCTTAATGACAACCATTTATGTCAGATTTTTGAAATTAAAAACACAATGGTGGCAAAATTTCATTTAAACGGAAAAGCAGTTTTTATAAGTACCACTTAGTGGTTTCACTATTCATCAAAAATTGAAGTTTTTCAAAAAATTACCAAAAATTCACCCTAAGCTATATTTGATATTCCGAATTCAAAAATGAATTCTATTTTACAAAATTCAAAACATATAAGTCACATTAATTAATTTAATAATTAATTCCCGCTGTCATGACAAATAGCGTGTTTTTATGAAACAATAAGTATTCCAAAGATTGACACTCGTTTAAGTCCGATTTCAAAGTGAAATTATTTCCAATGACCACTATTGGATTTAATGGTAAAAATATATTCTAATTTAACTTTAAAACCAATTAAAAAGATAATCTAATCATATAAATAAATTATATTAAAAAGAGGTTTTGAATTAAAATACAACATTTTACACTATTCATTAAAAAAATGAACTTTATCGGAAAGATTCCAAAAATTTACACAAAGTAAATTTTGATGTCCCGATTCTAAAGAAGAGTTTTATTTGGTCCAAAAGGATGTATAATAGTGAACAAAACTATATTTAATGACGGTTCACCGTCAAAAGGCGATAAGTGAACCTTTAGTGAAAACTAGGGCATATACGCCTAAAATTGAATTCTTTCTGTATTTTAAGCCTTTATCTTTTATTGGATAAAAATAAAAACATTTAAAAACATATATAATCATATTTTAGTTATTTCTATCCATTCCTTCCAATAAAACGGCTACATGTTAACTACCATTTAAAATAATATTATTTTATTATTAGAGTGCAACGTAAGATTCCCAAGAAACTTGTTGTTGCGTGTTGGGTACGCCATCGAGCATAGCGTCCCCTTTAAAGTAATATTAATATTTTATTCACAATTATGGATAAATATGAAAATGTCATATCCTTTATTTACCTGGGGTGTTACATCCTTCCCCACTTTTGGGAATTGCGTCCTCGTAATTTTTAAAATTGAGCTTGGAAACATCCTTGAAAGTCCCACATCGGAACAAGAGTCAGTAAAACAATCACTTTAAAATAAAGAAATATAAGTACAAATGTCACCCGAGTTAAACCATACTAGGATTCCTTGTAGAAAAATATGGACATGGAGGGGAAAACATATGGTCATGTTCTGATGGAGAGTGATAGAAAACATGTTTAGGAGAAAGTTAACCACAAGAAAATCACAAACTTGTGATGGGTTAAACGGTATTCAATTCCCCAGTAGGAAAAGTTAATAGACAACATTTTTGTTTGAAGTTACTTTTTATTGAGGAATTTATTCATAAGGAAACATAATCACTTATCATGTTGACTTTCAACTTTTACTAGATTCCTTAATCAAACTCATATTTTCTCCAAAAACGAGTATTTAGGAAGACTTGTTCGCACTAAGAGTACTATAATCAACTTCTAGAGAGTCACCTAATCCACAAAAGAGAACTATATACTTCCCATGTCATTAGACTCTAACCAAAACCAAAACCAAAAAGGTTAGTACATGATCAGATAATCCAGAAAAGGATAACCCTTTATAAAAAGAAAATCTATTCTTAATCTCCAAAATTTGTCCAACAAAACCCAAAGATCAACGAAGACCATTCAATAAACAATTTGTCCATAAAATTATTCAAAGTAAACCAAACTAAGATTGAAACCCAAATATTTTAAGGATTTAGTCACATAGTCTTCCAAGTTAATTCGTAACATTTATCTCCAAACAACATCAGTTGTTCCTAAAGTCTCATATTGAAAAGTAATTAACCTAATCACATATCCTCCATGATAGGTTAATCATTTTCATAAATAACCCAAAATCAACTTACTCTTAATTCATAAATTCATATAACTAAAAGAATCAGTCAAACTAACCAGGGAATTCACGTAGTCCAGTGGTAGGCAATAAATACCAGTCGCACTTTGGTTGTGGGTTCGATTCCCAAAGCTTTGTCCGACGCGACGGGTTGTCACACGGTCTGCGTGTTGTACTTTTTCCAAACCTATATAATTCTCAAATCATTCCCCAAAAAGGGATAAAATCATCAAAAATAACCATAACATAATTTAACCTCAATTTTATCTCATGCCTTTCACTTCCATCATAATATATAGTAACCCATAATTACCTCAGAAGTAAGGATCATATAAACTCTAATGGTTACCTTTATAATTATTACCTGAACTTCCACATCGATTGGTCATCTCTTACATGATGCATTAAAGATCATACCATGGTTCAAGTGGTTGATCATGACTCCTTGATAGTTGGTTTAGAAAAACCACGAGTTTCCTCATTGAATCCACCATTTTATCTAGTATCTTAATCATAGAACCACCACAGTTTCCTTCAAACCTGTTGTCTCTTTGGTGCCTGCTAGATCCATCCATTCACTAAAAATAGAAATGTCAGTGTGAGTATATCAACAAAACCATCATGTACAATTGAGGAAGGTAAACACTATGATATACTTACTCATTCACTTTATCTAAAACCAGGACTCTTTCTGAAATCCTAACCATTATGGTAATGTCACTTATGCTTAAAGAATACCCTAACCTCTAAAGTTATCTAAACTGACCTCTGATACCATCTATAAGGCCCCAGCCTTAAACCATACTTAATCTTGAGTTATTACAATATTACACATTGAGGATATTTTCAGGTTTATAGTTTTAGAGAATTAGATCATGAAAATTGCATTACATTCCACATTTAAACAAAGTGGTTACATAAAAGACAGTATTCATTCTTCCCATCAATGGAAACATATTTAAAATAAAACATGGATTCTTTCTTGACACATCATTGACACTATCATCACATCACGTACCTTTCCCTTGACCTGTGAAAAACATATCAAAAACTTGGGATGAGCATAACAAGCTCAGTAAGGGATATAAAAATATGGAAAGGAAACATGAGTTCATATATACATAAGAATGAAATCATACTTTACCCATAAAACATAGGCACTTTAACATACCTCATCAAATCATGAATAAATCATAGAAATCATAATACATAAAAGGTAACTTGAAGAATTCATAACATTCTTACATAGGGAGTAACCCTCTTGGTTACGTTTGGAATACCCATCACAGTATATTCCCTAAAGCTCTTCGGAGAAACCTTAACGCTTCACTCCTTCGCGTTACCCAATGCATTGGAGAGCTATATCGGGCTCACCCACCCTTAGTTTATCATGGAACAACCCGTCTTCATAATAATTCCCAAGAACCTCAACATAATCGTATCACATAAAACATGCATAAAGGAAACATAACATTTCCACCTTTCAATCACAAGATTTCAATACAACACATTGATATAAAAACATTCTGAAAACCATTTTCAATACCAAAATAAAACAAAATTAAAACATGGTATTTATTTTTCTTTTAAAAAGAAGGTATTTCTTGTAGAGGAAGCCGAAACTCAAATAACGGTCACGACGGTGGAGAAGTCGTTGTCGCCGCATACGTACGATAAAAACATTCCACTTTGTCGTTTAGTAAAACGCTTCGTATAAAAAATATTCCTTTTGGATAAACGTAAAATTCAAAGGGGTTTATACACCGTATAAAAGAAGGTTGTGTATAAAACAAAATATGCCTCAATGAACGGAGATTGAGACGAAGTCCCATACAAAGACGGTATCCTTGGTTTAAGGATAAATCAATTACATAATTATGTGTGAAAAAAGAATACACCAAATATAAGTGGATATTAAGTGTAAAATAATCAAAGGTCATTCACACATATTCAAAGGATGACATATTCAATAACTACATGTTGAACCCAAAGAAATCGAAATTGGGTTAAGAAGTTCCCTTGACAGCCTAACGGCGTCACATCAAAATGAGTTGATGAGAGATAAAAAAGGGTATCTCATCACTTGAACATAAAATTTACATCAATAAGGATATATGATAACATATCCCAACATAACAATATGTAAATTAAAAGACCCAACAAAAGAAGTCTTTTAAAAATAGGAGGGTGAAAGGTTCCCTTACCGACATGGGTATCTTTCGAAACATACACCTCGTGAAAGAAGGACAATACAACATTGATGTAAATAATCATAAAATAAATTATATTACACAATGAGTAAAATATTGGGCAGTACATACACCACTCAAAGGAAATTGTGGCAAATGTAGCATAAATCTCACGGGAATAAAAGTGAGATGAAAAATCCCTTACGAAAACCCGGCAGCCTAACGGCGCCACGTAAAACTTTCAAAAATGGATTGATGAGATCAAATAGTGTATCTCATCATATTAACATAAGGTTTATAGAAATAGGAATATAAAAGAACATCCCCCAACATAACAAAGAGGAGCTTAAAAGAAGTGACATAAAGGAGAGTACTTAAAAAGAAAGAGAGAGGTTAGATCTGTTATGAAAATTCGGCAGCCTAATGGCGCCACTCAAAACTTCCAAAATGGATTGATGAGAGAGAATAGGGTCTCTCATCACATGAACATAAAAATTACAGTAAGATTAATATAAAATAATATCCCAATAACAAGAAAGATTAGATCTAAAAGGAATGACATAAAAGAGTGTACTTTTAAAGAAAGAGAGGAGTCAGATCCCTTACCTCGGGTCCGACTTGACTCGATCGTTCTTTAACGTCCTGAATAATAAACTTGAGTTAATTTAAACATTATTAAGAACCGTTTTCTAGTTCATTATTCCTTTTAGATCACATATTTCAATGTTATAAACACTATTTAATCATTTAAGTTAATAATGTTTGTTTTGTCGATATTTGGTTCTTAAGTCGAAAGTGGACTTCTTACAATTACATGTTGTTCGTGTTGTAAAATGTTCATTATATCC
Source organism: Viscum album (assembly GCA_963277665.1). Classification (NCBI taxonomy): domain Eukaryota; kingdom Viridiplantae; phylum Streptophyta; class Magnoliopsida; order Santalales; family Viscaceae; genus Viscum; species Viscum album. The sequence continues at coordinate 1,705,223,892 of OY728147.1, read as the reverse complement.
AAAATTATATTCAGGATTTGGATATCATATATATCATATATATCCAGAATATACATTTATTTATAATATTACATAATCATTTAGAGGTAAGAAATGAAATGCACCATTCATGGAGACGGTAAGCCGTACATACGCATGAATGCTACTTTCATTTTTATCTCATACTTTAATGGAAAGAAATAATAATGATATAGAGGTATATAATAATTCTAGTATAACATCATATATAATATCATTAAATCCATCCTGTATACGTCCCACGCATGGCATTAACGAATCACATCACTTTGAGGGGGCGGTAGTCCGCACTTCCTAAAATGAAGATATCGCGTATACCCATAATGGAAGCCATAAAGGTAAGAAACAAATGAAAAATACGGAAGCTTAAGTAAAACATAAACATATTATTTATAATATATAAATATAGTGACATCTTAATGGCCACCTTTGAAGGTATTAAAAGAATGTTGAACAATCATCGTTTCGGGAGGCATAAATTCTCCATCCATGGAAACAATATGTTCGTTAACCATTAGATGTAGGTGTGTGTAAGTGTAGCTCGAATACTTATTATAAAAACATCATAGTATATTGAGGATACTGGATTTGTTACAAAAGAAAAGAATAAAAAGATTTTAGGGGGTTGGAGAAGCAAAATAAAACAAAAGGACTCAAAAGGAGACATTACCTTAAAATCGGGTAACTCCATTTGGTTTGAGCTCAAAGGCTTCCTTGGGAAGACTTCTGACAAACGTGAGGATTCAAGGAGTAATAGAGGGAAGTGGATAGACAAACTGGGTAGGGTCTGGCCGAGCCAAAGGATTTGGGAGTGTGGGTAATGAGGTAGAGGTGGGGGACTTTTATAAGAGGAGAGGATGGGCACTCTTGGAAAGTAAAGATAAGTTACTTTATTTTAAAATGAGTTTCGGATTAAAAAGGTCCCACATTGATATAATTGTAGGATAAGGTGATAAGGGTTCGAAATCCACTCATCCAATTGGTTTTGTCCATCTATAGGTCTCATATTTTAAATTATCTTTCCATTTTATTTAAATCCTTTATTAATGAGGTAATCGCTGCATCATCATGATGTCATAAATAATTTAATTTATTTAAAGTCTAAAAATTATAAAAAAATACTATGATGTAGGAAATATTTTTATATTTCCAATGACTATTTATAATCAAAAATCTGACTTGTATAACCCCATGTAAAAAATGTTTTAGTAAAACATTTCATGTGTGTGTCATTTTTTCTTTAACATTAAATAAAAAGTTATTTATGTCATTTCCCAACCAAAGTGGATCCATGGGGTCCCCAAGTTGACCCATGGCTTGTCTTGGTCGGCCATGACACATCCAATGAGGTTAGGACATGTTTCATGTTCATTTCATATTATTAAAACATTATATTTACCTTAAACTACACTAATTACCTCTAATCGCGATTAAAAACTTAATAAGTTACTATTCACCAAGAAAAAATTATTTTAATCCCATTGAACCACATTTTAATTCTTAATGACAACCATTTATGTCATATTATTGAAATTCAAAACACAAAGGTGGCAAAATTTCATTTAAATGGAAAATCAGTTTTTATAAGTACCACTTAGTGGTTTCACTATTCATCAAAAATTGAAGTTTTTCAGAAAATTACCAAAAATTCACCCTAAGCTATATTTGATATTCCGAATTCAAAAATGAAGTCTATTTTACAAAATTCAAAACATATAAGTCAAATTAATTAATTTAAGAATTAATTCCCGTTGTCATGACAAATAGAGTGTTTTTATGAAACAATAAGTATCAAAAGATTGACACTAGTTTAAGTCCGATTTCAAAGTGAAATTAATTACAATGACCACTATAGGATTTAATGGTAAAAATATATTATAATTTCACTTTAAAACCAATTAAAAATATAATCTAATCATATAAATAAATTAGATTGAAAATATGTTTTGAATTAAAATACAACATTTTACACTATTCATTAAAAAATGAACTTTATCGGAATGATACCAAAAATTTACACAAAGTAAATTTTGATGTCCCGATTCTAAAGAAGGGTTTTATTTGGTCCAAAACGATGTATAAGAGTGAACAAAACTATATTTAATGACGGTTCACCGTCAAAAGGTGATAAATGAACCTTTAGTGAAAACTAGGGCATATACGCCTAAAATTGAATTCTTTCCGTATTTTAAGCCTTTATCTTTTATTGGATAAAAGTAAAAACATTTAAAAACATATATAATCATATTTTAGTTATTTCTATCCATTCCCGCCAATACAACGACTACATGTTAACTACCATTTAAAATAATATTATTTTATTATTAGAGTGCAACGTAAGATTCCCAAGAAACTCGTTGTTGCGTGTTGGGTACGCCATCGAGCATATCGTCCCCTTTAAAGTAATATTAATATTTTATTCACAATTATGGATAAATATGAAAATGTCATATTCTTTATTTACCTGGGGTGTTACATCCTTCCCCCCTTTTGGGAATTGCGTCCTCACAATTTTTAAAATTGAGCTTGGAAACATCCTTGAAAGTCCCACATCGGAACAAGATTCGGTAAAACAATCACTTTAATATAAATAAAGATAAGTACAAAGGTCACCCGAGTTAACCCATAATATGATTACTTGTAGAAAAATATGGACATGGAGGAGAAAACATATGGTCATGTTCTGATGGAGAGTGGTAGAAAACATGTTTAGGATAATGTTAACCACAAGAAAATCACAATCTTGTGATGGGTTAAACGGTATTCGATTCCCCATTAGGAAAAGTTAATAGACCACATTTTTGTTTTAAGTTACTTTTTATTGAGGAATTTATTCATAAGGAAACATAATCACTTACCATGTTGGCTTTCAACTTTTACTAGATTCCTTAATCAAACTCATATTTTCTCCAAAAGACGAGTATTTAGGAAGATTTGTTCGCATTAAGAGTACTATAATAAACTTCTAGAGAGTCACCTAATCCACAAAAGAGAACTATATACTTCTCATGTCTTTAGACTCTAACCAAAACCAAAACCAAAAAGGTTAGTACATGATCAGATAATCTAGAAAAGGATAACCCTTTATAAAAAGAAAATCTATTCTTAATCTCCAAAATTTGTCCAACAAAACCCAAAGTTCAACGAAGACCATTCGATAAACAATTTGTCCATAAAATTCTTAAAAGTAAACCAAACTAAGATTGAAACCCAAATATTTGAAGGATTTAGTCACATAGTCTTCCAAGTTAAATCATAACATTTATCTCCAAACAACATCAGTTGCTCCTAAAGTCTCGTATTGAAAAGTAATTAACCTAATCACATATCCTCCATGATAGGTTAATCATTTTTATAAATAACACAAAATCAACTTACTCTTAATTCATAAATTCATATAACTAAAAGAATCAGTCAAACTAACCAGGGACTTCACGTAGTCCAGTGGTAGGTGATAAATACCAGTCGCACTTTGGTTGTCGGTTCGATTCCCAAAGCTTTGTCCGACGCGACGGGTTGTCACACGGTCTGCGTGTTGTCCTTTTTCCAAAGCTATATAATTCTCAAATCATTCCCCAAAAAGGGATAAAATCATCAAAAATAACCATAACATAATTTAACCTCAATTTTATCTCATGCCTTTCACTTCCATCATAACAAATAGTAACCCATAATTACCTAAAAATTAAGGATCATATAAACTCTAATGGTTACCTTTATAATTATTACCTGAACTTCCACATCAATTGGTCATCTCGTACATGATGCATTAAAGATCATACCAAGGTTCAAGTGGTTGATTACGACTCCTTGATAGTTGGTTTAGATCAAAAACGAGTTTCCTCATTGAATCCCCCATTTTATCTAGTATCTTAATCATAGAACCACCACAGTTTCCTTCAAACATGTTGTCTCTTTGGTGCCTGCTAGATCCATCCATTCACTAAAAACAGAAATGTCAGTGTGAGTATATCAACAAAACCATCATGTACTAATGAGGAAGGTAAACACTAAGATATACTTACTCATTCACTTTATCTAAAACTAGGACTCTTTCTGAAATCCTAACCATTATGGTAATGTCACTTATGCTTAAAGAATACCCTAACCTCTAAAGTTATCTAAACCGACATCTGATACCAACTATAAGGCCCCAGCCTTAAACCTTACTTAATCTTGAGTTATTACAAGATTACACATTGAGGATATTTTCAGGTTTAGAGTTTTAGAGAATTAGATCTTGAAACTTGCATTACATTCCACATTTAAACAAAGTGGTTACATAAAAGACAGTATTCATTCTTCCCATCAACGGAAACATATTTAAAATAAAACATGGATTCTTTCTTGACACATCATTGACACTTTCATCACATCATGTACCTTTCCATTGACCTGTGAAAAACATTTCAAAAACATGGGATGAGCATAACAAGCTCAGTAAGGGATATAAAAATATGGAAATGAAACATGAGTTCATATATACATAAGAATGAAATCATACTTTACCCATAAAACATAGGCACATTAACATACCTCATCAAATCATGAATAAATCATAGAAATCATAAGACATAAAAGGTAACTTGAGGCATTCATAACATTCTTACATAGGGAGTAACCCTCTTGGTTACGTTTGGAATACCCATCATAGTATATTCCCTAAATCTCTTCGGAGAAACCTTAACGTTTCACTCCTTCGCGTTACCCAATTCATTGGAGAGATATATCGGGCTCACCCACCCTTAGTTTATCACGGAACAACTCATCTTCATAATAATGCCCAAGAACCTCAACATAGTCGTATCACATAAAACATGCATAAAGAAAACATAACATTTCCACCTTTCAATCACAAGATTTCAATACAACACATTGATATAAAAACATTATGAAAACCATTTTCAATACCAAAATAAAATAAAATTAAAACATGGTTTTTATTTTTCTTTTAAAAAGAAGGTATGTCTTGTAGAGGAAGTCGAAACTCAAATAACGGTCACGGCGGCGGAGAAGTCGTTGTCACCGTATACGTACGAAAAAAACATTCCCCTTTGTCATTTAGTAAAACGCTTCGTATAAAAAATATTCCTTTTGGATAAACGTAAAATTCAAAGGGGTTTATACACCGTATAAAAGAAGGTTGTGTATAAAACAAAATATGCCTCAATGAAAGGAGATTGAGACGAAGTCCCATACAAAGATGATGTCCTTGGTTTAAGGATAAATCAATTACATAATTATGTGTGAAAAAAGAATACACCAAATATAAGTGGATATTATGTGTAAAATAATCAAAGGTCATTCACACATATTCAAAGGATTACATATTCAATAACTACATGTTGAACCCAAAGAAATCGAAATTGGGTTAAGAAGTTTCCTTGACAGCCTAACGGCGTCACATCAAAATGAGTTGATGAGAGATAAAAAAGGGTATCTCATCACTTGGACATAAAATTGACATCAATAAGGATATATGATAACATATCCCAACATAACAATATGTAAATTACAAGACCCAACAAAAGAAGTCTTTTAAAAATAGGATGGTGAAAGGATCCCTTACCGACATGGGTATCTTTCGAAACATACCCCTCGTGAAATAAGGACAATACAACATTGATGTAAATACTCATAAAAGAAAGTATATTACACAAGGAGTAAAATATTGGGCAGTACATACACCACTCAAAGGAAATTGTGTCAAATGTAGCATAAATCTCAAGGGAATAAAAGTGAGAAGAAAAATCCCTTACGAAAACTTGGCAGCCTAACGGCGCCACGTAAAACTTACAAAAATGGATTGATGAGATCAAATAGGGTATCTCATAATATTAAAATACGGTTTATAGAAATAGGAATATAAAAGAACATCCCCCAACATAACAAAGAGGAGCTTAAAATAAGTGACATAATTGAGATTACTTAAAAAGAAAGAGAGAGGTTAGATCTCTTATGAAAATTCGGCAGCCTAATGGCGCCACTCAAAACTTCCAAAATGGATTGATGAGAGAGAATAGGGTCTCTCATCACATGAAAATAAAAATTACAGTATGATTAATATAAAATAATATCCCAATAATAATAAAGATGAGATCTAAAAGGAATGACATAAAAGAGTGTACTTTTAAAGAAAGAGAGGAGTCAGATCCCTTACCTCGGGTCCGACTTGACTCGATCGTTCTTTAACGTCCGGAATAATAAACTTGAGTAAATTTCCACTTTATTAAGAACCTTTTTCTAGTTCATTATTCCTTTTAGGTCACTTATTTCAATGTTATAAACACTATTTAATCATTTAAGTTATTAATGCTTGTTTTGTCGATATTTGGTTCTTAAGTCGAAAGTGGGCTTCTTACAATTACATGTTGTTCGTGTGGTCAAATGTTCATTATATCCAGAATTATATTCATGATTTGGATATCATATATATCATATATATCCAGAATATACATGTATTTATAATATTACATAATCATTTAGAGGTAAGAAATGAAATGCACCGTTCATGGAGACGGTAAGTCGTACGTACGCATGAACGCTACTTTCATTTTTATCTCATACTTTAATGGAAAGAAATAATAATTATATAGAGTTATATAATAATCCCATTATAAAATCATATATAATAACATTAAATCCATCCTTTATACGTCCCACGTATGGCATTAACGAATCACGTCACTTTGAGGGGGCGGTAGTCCGCACTTCCTAAAATGAAGATATCGCGTATACCCATAATGGAAGCCATAAAGGTAAGACACAAATGAAAAATACATAAGATTAAGTAAAACATAAACATATTATATATCATATATAAATATAGTGACATCTTAAGGTCCACCTTTGAAGGTTTTAAAAGAAAGTTGAACAATCATCGTTTCGGGAGGCATAAATTCGCCATCCACGGAAACAGTATGTTCGTTAACCATTAGATGTAGGTCTGTGTAAGTGTAGCTCGAATAATTATTATAAAAACATCCTAGTATATTGAGGATACTGGATATGTTACAAAATAAAGGAATAAAAAGAGTTTAGGGGGTTGGAGAAGCAAAATAAAACAAAAGGACTCAAAAGAAGACATTACCTTAAAATCGGGTAACTCCCTTTGGTTTGAGCTCAAAGGATTCCTTGGGAAGACTTCTGGCCAAAGTGAAGCTTCAAGGAGTAAGAGATGGAAGTGGAGAGACAAAATGGTCAGGGTTTGGGCGAGCCAAAGGCTTTGGGAGTGTGGGTAAGGAGGTAGAGGTGGGGCCTTTTATAAGAGGAGAGGAGGGGAATCTTGGAAGGTAAAGATAAGTTACTTTATTTTAAAATGAGTTTCGGATTAAAAAGGTCACACATTGATATACATAGAGGATAAGGTGATAAGGGTTCTAAATCCACTCATCCAATTGGTTTTAGCCATGTGTAGGTCTTAGATTTTACATTATCTTTCCATTTTATTTAAATCCTTTATTAATGAGGTAATCACTGCATCATCATGATGTCAAAAATAATTTAATTTATTTAAAGTCTAAAAATTATAAAAAAAATACTATGATGTAGGAAATATTTTTTGGATTTCCAATGAGCATTTATAATCAAAAATCTGACTTGTATAACCCCATTTAAAAATTGTTTTAGTAAAACATCTCATGTGTGTGTCATTTTTACTTTAACATTAAATAAAAAGTTATTTATGTCATTTCCCAACCAAAGTTGCTCCATGGGGTCCCCAAGTTGACACATGTCTTGTCTTGGTCGTCCATGAAACATCCAATGAGGTTAGGACATGTTTAAAGTTCATTTCATATTATTAAAACATTATTTTTACCTTAAACTACACTAATTACCTCTAATCGCGATTAAAAACTTAATAAGTTACTATTCACCAAAAAAAATTATTTTAATCCCATTGAACCACATTTTACTTCCTAATGACATCCATGTATGTCGGATTTTTGAAATTCAAAACAAAAAGGTGGAAAAATTTCATTTAAACGGAAAATCAGTTTTTATAAGTACCACTTAGTGGTTTCACTATTCATAAAAAATTGAAGTTTTTCAGAAAATTACCAAAGATTCACCCTAAGCTATATTTGATATTCCGAATTCAAAAATGAAGTCTATTTTACAAAATTAAAAACATATAAGTCACATTAATTAATTTAATAATTAATTCCCGTTGTCATGACAAATAGCTTGTTTTTATGAAACAATAAGTATCAAAAGATTGATACTAGTTTAAGTTCGATTTCAAAGTGAAATTAATTACAATGACCACTATTGGATTTAATGGTAAAAATATATTCTAATTTCACTTTAAAACCAATTCAAAAGATAATCTAATCATATAAATAAATTAGATTAAAAAGAGTTTTTGAATTAAAATACAACATTTTACACTATTCATTAAAAAAATGAACTTTATCGGAAAGATACCAAAAATTTACACAAAGTAAATTTTGATGTCTTGATTTTAAAGAAGAGTTTTATTTGGTCCAAAAGGATGTATAAGAGTGAAAAAAACTATATTTAATGACGGTTTGCCGTCAAAATGCGATAAGTGAACCTTTAGTGAAAACTAGGGCATATACGCCTAAAATTGAATTCTTTCCGTATTTTAAGCCTTTATCTTTTATTGGATAAACGTAAAAACATTTAAAAACATATATAATCATATTTTAGTTATTTATATCCATTCCCTCCAATACAACAGCTACATGTTAACTACCATTTAAAACAATATTATTTTATTATTAGAGTGCAATGTAAGATTCCCAAGAAACTCGTTGTTGCGTGTTTGGTACGCCATCGAGCATAGCGTCCCCTTTAAAGTCATATTAATATTTTATTCAAAATAATGGATAAATATGAAAATGTCATATTCTTTATTTACCTGGGGTGTTACACGTGGGTCTGATCCGGCCCGAGGGGGGCCCTGTAGAGGGCAGCCCGGCCGACGGAGGCCCAACGGCCTACCCTGGATGCCCCCAGAGGGGAGGCGTGCGCCCCCATGGTACACCCAAATGGCTTAGCCTTTCGTGTGGGGACCCTAACCGGTGCCTGGTGGTGCCGGTCTTGTTCATGAGGGACCTTGAGTGTCCCAAACCTCCCAGCTGGCCAAGCGGCCAGCCGTTCGGCTCCTCCGCCGTGGCACGACGATGCCGCGGTCCAGCTTCACCGTGCGGCGTGGCAGCGCCGCCCGTCCTCTGCTGCGGCCCGGCATGGTAGCGACTCTATTTCTGCATGGCACGATAGTTCCACGCCATCATGGAAACCTGGCGGCCTTGCGCCACCGATTCCTTCATGGCCGGTCATGTTGCTCCGCCTTCGACATCACCAAACGAGAAAAATCAAAGGGGGTAGGGTCGGGCCGTGTTTGGGTTGTCCGATCCCTCCATGTTACGTTGATATCAATCAGCATATCTCAACCATAAATTGAATGACAAAGAATGGGAATAAATTCAACTCAAATTCCCCTACCTCACTGGTCATTCGTTGAAGGTGGAAGAAGAGGAATGGTGGATGTCGATTTTGTTGACGTCGGTAAGCATCCGAGGAAGAAGTGTCGTTGGCGTTCTTTTCGGTCGAATCCTTCTCTTTTGGCTCGGTCTAAGATCGATGATGTAGTTCGTTGTTCTTCGGGGGTGATCGGCGGTCTTCATTGGAAGGAAGAAGTTATCCAAGTTCTCCCAATACCTCTCTCAAACTCCACCAAATGAATTGCCAACCAAAAATAAAAGACTAAGTATAATTTTAAGGGTTTCCAAGAATTCAAATGGATTCAAAAAGAGTTTAATTAATTGAGTGAATAAATTCAACTAATAAAATGGGAGGGTTGGAAAAATTAAATGGTGCGGAACGTCCAATGGTTTCATCCCACATAAATGGGGGCGGGGGGTTTAAGGGGGGTTTAAAGCATGTGTGCGCCACACAAAAATATCCTCCCACGGGAGGTTATGTATGGGTGGGCCCCACCACCATACCCTCCCATGGGAGGTTGGGGTGTCGTGGCCCCCACCTCCAACCTCCCCCTGGAAAAATTATCCACCACAAATTAAAAAATATATCAATTTATTTTTATTTAATTTAATTTAAAAACTCTAAAAACTAACTTCCATTCTCATCGGAACACAATTGCGGTGAAGGTATCACTAAGAAATTACTGACGTTGTGAGTTTAACGGTACCCTTAGATTTCAATTCTTAGTAATGGTTCAAAATTTATAAAAACCTACTCGTATGATTACTGAAATTACACGAACAAAACATCAAAAATTGATGTCAGGCACACCGGGCCTCGGAATCAAGCGCCGTTAGAAAATGCGGACTCATAAATAATCCCATGAATTTGGGGGAAAATCCACTGACCTTCTGGGTTTTTATATATAACCTAACAGTAAATCAAGTGTTTTATATGTTGGTGAGTGATCCTTGTCTTGGAAAGCAATCTATGGGGGAGAATGATGCTATTTGGTTTCAACTGCAGCTGGTTCTTGTTCATGTTAAGCATTTGGGTAGTGTAGTGTGTGAAAATGGTGAGGTGGATGACAATAGACTATATTTCCATCGGTTTTTATGCTTGGAGTATGAGGAGGTTCTTGTTGTGTTTGCGGGATATCAATTGGTTGATAAGGTGAAGACTTCCCCCAACAATCATGTGGAGTCTCATAAGAATGAATTTGAGAAGGTGTTGCATGATGGTCATGGAAATGTGGAGAATAAATATCTTTCCATGATCGCGCACAATAAGAACTCTGAATAGAGAGGGATTCTGGATTCCTCATAGAGTATTCCTATAATGATTACAAAACCAATAATTCTTTATCCATGAAAAGACAGGCATGTTGTGTAGCTTCTTTGAGTGTGAAAAAGAAAACACATGCACTGTTAGTCCTTCGTATAGTGACACTATTCAAGGAGGAAGAAACATGATATCTGAAAGTGAATGGAATAAGACTGTGCCACCAAATAGAAAACCAATGAATGATTATTTGTATCTTCTAATGTTGGGGACAACCAGGTCATCCTCTATGAGGGATAGAGGAGTTACCCATAATCCTAAAAAAATTCATGTTCCATCCAGTAATGAGGTAATATCAATGGAGTAGTTGAAGCTTAGAGATAAGTACATCAATTTTTTAAAGAAATAGGAAATGAACTCAGAGTTGGAATAAGCTACTATAGAGGAAACATCTAGCTATGGATGTGGTGAAGGATATTTTTTCTATGATATTTAATTTTCTCATTTCTACTAGAACTGGTGTCTGGATGCTAGCATGTTTTTTATCTGTATCCCTTATCTTTCTCTAATTTACTTCATTTTTTTAATAAACAGTCAGGGGTGTTTTCTCCTCTGGCTACACATACAAGGTTATAATATTTTCTTATTAAATTTTATCCCATATTTTATATTTTATTAGACAAGTTAAAATTTGTAAGAGTTTATTTTTTTACAGCATTATACATTTATTACATTGAAATTAAATTTTTAAAAATTTTCAAATAAATATAAAAATATATTTTTAATTTAAAATAAATGTTCCCAAATTATGTAATATTGTTTACTTTATTTAAATCAGAAAGGATAAATAACATTCACCAAAACTAGTTACTTGGGTAAAAAACAAATGTGGTAATAATGGTTTCATCAAGAGTGACTTGTGGAAATAATGAATAAAAAATATATAGGATTGTGAGTTTGAGGAAATAAGAGCTCATATCTCTTTTCATATCTATTATATATAAATTTTTGGGACACCTTCCTTGATTGTTACTTCACATTATAAAATTGGTTTATAATTAGGAAATAAATGGTACCATTTCACTAATAAAAGTGATACTCCTACTCTCCCAAATTCCCTTCACAAAAAATGCCAACATGTTCATAAAAAATTAACCCAATACTATCATAAAAACTAATATAAACTATAATTAATTTATTATATAATCAAAGGAAAGATATTTATTGTTTTACCCCTTTTTAAATGGAGGAAATCCAACCTTTAATGTTTATATTTCAACCCATTCCATTCTCATTCCAATTCCATTATATCAACATTTTCATTCAGATTTTCCATTAATATATCTAAAAATGATAAAATAGGTTTCAATATTACTCTAGTTTTTTGTTTTCTTGTTTTTATAGGAATTAAATACAATATAATTCTCTATTAATTAAAACAAAATAGTCACACAATGGAGAAATGGACTAAAAAAACACAACGCAATGTGGATTGTCTTCCTTCCCCACCTTACTAGGATGGTCTATATATGAAATTTAATATATAAGAAACTTATTTATGAATTATTTTTTATTCTATAATGGTATACCATATTAATGAATTTCCATGTTCTATGGAATATTAAATCATCATCCATGCATATTATTTGACCATCGCCACCATGGAATGCCAAAATATATCTTTTTATTTTAATCATTGCCATAAATTTATAGTCCTGAAAATGAGTCTGATAGATAAATATTAGGTTCTTGATAATATTTATATTAAATTATGACTATTAGGATAAACTATTAATGATATGATCACCGAATTATCTTTGATAATTCAATTATTTAAGACAAGCATGCCACTTGGAAAATATTTTTATTCCAATTTTGAAATATTCTCAAATAACTTCCTTCATCATATATGTACTTTAAATTATGATATATCAAATTAATTAACACTAAATAAAACCAATATTCTTATTTTATAATGATATTCGAACTACAAATCCACATAATCGTTTTTTTAATCATGTTATGTCCATGATTGTGTTAGTTTAACAAACAACATAAATAATTATTTAAATTAATGCCATTGATCTCTATTTAGAGATTAATTATTAGAATAAGAAACTATAAAAATTAAAATAATGATTTGTTTTTATCTCTTTAATTATTACATTTTTAGTGAATCCATTTATCATGATCCACCATAATTTCATTATAAATCACTATAAATTCATCACTATCAATTTCGTATCAATATATTTTAACCAAAATTAAAATTGAAATAATTTATACACATATAATATTATTTAATTTTTATCGTAGTAACTTTACTGATATGAGGATAACGTATTTCTTTACAATCATTTATACCAACATAATTTTTATGAAGGATGTTTAGAATGATCATATTTACTTTAACCCTGTATTAAAAATATATATTATATAACAGTAATTATTATATTTAATGATTTCTAATGAATATTATATTTGTAAAAAAATGGTTTGTATTTTTAAAATAATTAATTATGTTATTTATGTTATTTATACATGATATATTTCTAGGTTTTTATAATCCTGATTGAAAGGTAATTTGTTTGTTTGTCTCAATTCTGATTATGTAAAACTCAATAAATGTTATGGACTATGATTCCATGTATTGTTTTCTATTAATTTAATATCTCAGGAATGTTCTATACCTTATTTAATTGTAATTAATTAGATATATTAATACTAATATTATTATTTTCATAATATTTATTTCACTCAATTGTTTCCCCAATTTTATCATTTTTTATCAATTTCACATCCATAATTATGATCAATATCTAGAAAATATTTCAAATCTGTTTCGATCATTTAACCCATGATTTTAGTTTTTTGAATGCTCTGATACTTTTTACATTCCTGATTTTTTAAATGATTATTAATATATGAATGTTGTTTTATATAAGTTATATTGATAGATCATATCTCCATTGGTTTAGTTGTAATATTTTATTATGAAAAATTTTCATTATGGGATTAGTTGTAAAACCCTAATAATTTATTATATGATATTTTACACAAACTTTTTTACCATGGTTGTTAATAAAAATATGGTATGTTAATATTTTAATATTGTGGGATATGATCAAAGGTAACTTAAATATATTAAAAGGATTAATTTTTAATGAAGTGGGTTATCTTTAATATCAACATTTCTTATAGAAAAGACTATTTCATTTTCAAGGATACATTATTGGTTATTATTTTAAAAAAAATATACAAAATAATTCAAATCACTTCTTTAGTAGATTGTTTGAATGTTTACAAGTAACAATGTATTTTAAATCAATGTTAATGCAATTTTCTAAAATCAATTTTAATTATTCATTTAATTTACCAATTCATGTTAAAACTATGGAAACTCAAATAATTTATTATACATAGTTTATCCATGAATATATAAATATATATATAGAGTTTTAAGCTATGATATCAATCAATTTGATTCTTGTTTCCCTCCAATGTGATTCGTATCAAATTATTTTTTTTATAAGGATGTTTTTCATATATATAACAAAATTATTTAATTATTCCATTATTACACATGTAATATTCAATTTTGGAAAGATTCAACTTTTTTATTGGATGAACTCTCTATTATTATTCCATATTAATGATATGATCAATCAGAACATTTTTTTAAAAATCACACCATATTTTTTGAATACTTTTCCTTCTAATTCCCTTCCTCAGTGAAACTATATATTTACCTCATTTTATTGAATGGTGTTCCCAACGAAAACATAATTTTATTGAGTTCAAGAATTATTAACATAACTATATTCACAATACTCCATACGGTGTTTGTTTAAGGATAATTATATCGAAATTTATTTAATTTATTGATTTGAGAACTATTGAAAATTAGAATATTTAATTTTTCAAATTGATTTTTATTCATTACATAAAGAATTTTGTTGAATGATTTATAACAATTAACTTTCTTTTAGTGGAATGGTTATGATCATTTCATTCCATTTTTTAACAAGGTGTTCAATATTGATGATATGTATATTATTATTCCAGTGTAGATGACTGTGGGAAAATTTGATTATGTATTGTTTATTCATAAAATTAATACATTGTACATAAAGATGTTATTGGATTGGACATACAATTTATGCCCCGATATTTATTAGTATTTTTCTTGAGTCATGAATGTTAGGGAATTTTTTTATAGGTATACCAAGAACAATATATTATGAAGACATATGTATTTTACGGTAAGATAAGGATGAGAAATATCATGATATCTTCATTTTGGAATCTGAAATAGTTATCTTAAATTTTCAATTTCAGAAATAAGTAACTTATTATTTTTATACATTTAGTGTGTGAATTTTCATGTAAATTCATTGATATATAATTCACTCTATTTTGTTTTAATATTTTAACAACCCTTAGTGTAAATGTCTACATTATTATATTTTTATATATACCTAATATATAATCATAATGTACTAGTAATTTTAGTAATATTACAGATCCAAATACATATATGATACCCATTATACATTAGTAAGGAATTAAAAAACAAAAAATGAAAACATATTACATCCTATAAAGTCATTATAAGTTCTCTCTTCATAACCTAGGTAAGGGATACAAAATGGGGGTGATAAAAATGATCAGTATTTGTATCATCTAGTGGAATATAACATGAGTAAATATTGAATAATCAATATAGAATGGTCGATAAATGAAATATGATTCCATTTTTTCTATAAGTTTGTCGACAAAAATGTTCATATATAATATCAATGTAATAATATCATAGATAAAAAGAAAATAATTCTTGATGAAATAAATTCATAATATTAGAAAACATGATATAATACATAATGATATAATTACCATCGAAACCATACACAAAGAGAGATTAATTTATGGGTACACATACATCAAAAAAAATTATTTTGGCCAACTAATTTTTCTATTTATACATATCAATTAATCATGGTAATTTGTATAACCAAGCCCCATATGTCAATACATTTATAATGCATTCATCATATATTTCCTGTTCATTAATTTTAAATACAATATTTTTTATATTCATAATCTAGTAAATACATAGTTTTTATGATTTATATCAATGAATGAAATAAAATTAATTGTATGGAACCAAATGTAAAAATGAAATATCTTTTAGAAAACAATCCTAAACCTGTTACATATAATATGGTTATTTAATAGAAAATTAATTTCCAATGTTACATTAATGTTATTGTATCATGATAAATTCAAAGATAAAAAACTAATAAAAGATTAAGAATGACCATTAGTCAAAAAAAATATCTTTTATGATGAATTTTTCAATTTGAAAAAATAAATAAAATTGTAGGGAAATATTAAAATAAGTTTTCACTAAATGTTATTCTTTTTAAAACCATATAAATTTTTACGAATCTATCAATAATAAAAGGGCTATGGTGATGGGGAATTATAACAATGTTATATATATTAAAAAAAATATGTTTCACTATTTTCCAATAATGTTATGAAATATCCCTTTTCAAAACAACTAAAATAATTCCTTTAAAATTATTGAAAAGTTTAAGAATGAAATAAATTTCATTAATAACTAATTTGTGTAAAAAAAATTGAATTTGTAAAACTATTTTTAAAAAACAGACATGGAAGAAGAATATATCTAATTAAAAGAAAAATAAAATATTTTTTTGATTGAAACACTTATTTAATTTATTTATTTTAAAATTAGGATCCAATATGGTGGAAAATATTGATACATTAAACATATATATAGGATAATAAAATAGATATTTTTATAAAGTATTGGTTATATAATTTCATAAATTGATAATAAATAAATCCCAATAATTAAGAAAATGTAAAATAAATTCTAACATATTTTGTCTCTTTTAAGTATTAAACCATTGATAGAATAAAATGTAATTTAATAAATAATTATTATTATTTAATATTTATTCATGATAAATTATTAAAAGTGGTAATATTTACACCACAAAAATATAAAAAGGTTTATAATATCAAATATGTCTCGATAGATTGGTTTTTAAGAATAAATCAATTACACTATGCTTTCCTTTTGTTGAATGCGATATAAAATCATGCATAATTACATTAAAAATGTTATTAATTGTATCTATAAATATATTATTATTCAAAATATCATATATGATCATTTTTATGGTCACAAATTTTTTAATTAAATTTCTTTATTACCATTCAATCGGGTGTAATGAATTAATTTTCACATGAACGTTTTGTGAAGGAATTATTGATTCTTTGGTATAAGATATTGTTATATAATCTATATTAATATTTGAATGTCTAAATTTCAAAATTTATTAATTATAAAAATTATAATAATCAATATTGAAATATATACAGAGAAAATAAATCACATCACATCATTGAAATGATTGGCAGTACATACTCATGAGCGATGAATTCATTTTCATAATGGGTGAATTAGAAAGTAATTAGATAATATATTAATATTTTTAGTCAATATTTTTTTCATAATTATAATTTATATGTTCATTATATCTATCATTACTAAAATCCATGTGTTTAAGTGATTGTAACCAATTACATCAGTTCACAAGGTTTTTTCTTGTCATACACATGAACGATGGATTTGTTTACCATTTAACATAGAAGAAGATAAAAACTAGTCTTCCTATTACCTAATAAAATCCAATTTTATGGTACACACATTTTTTATTTTGTAAATTTTTGGACCTAATTGAATGTGGTATATGAAAAAGTATAAAAGAACTAGTCTGGTGATAATGATCACTTTATCATAGAAAAACATCATTTTTAAATCTTAATAAGGACCATATAGATTTTCTATTTGGAATAGCACCACATTTGGAATTTATATAATGATATCAGAGAGAGATTTAAGTGACATTATTTCAAGATATAAAACATAATATTAGTGAAGAAGCATACGGTGAATGTGACATTTTATAATTGAGGTGAGATGCACACCTGTAATTTTTCAATGTTTTAAATTTAAATCAAATAAATGTAATAATAAAATGGATCAAAATTGTATCATATTTTTAGGAGATAAATTTTATTCCCAATTACAATAATAAAATGTAGGATTAGTAAACATTTTTGTCATTTGAAGCATTCTCTTTGTCGTTAAAACTGTTCTTACATTATGAATTGTGATTTTTTCAATATTTTTACTATTAATTATGACAAAAAATAAAAGTGAATGTTTTAAAAAATTATGAAAATTTTGATCTAAATGTAGAATAAAATTTATCAAAATAATTTATATATGGTGAGAATGACAATATAAAAATCCACAAAACATGTTGAATCATGTTTATTAAAAATATGATTTTCATGATTAAGATGATCATATATAAACTATATAACTAGTAATCTGTATTTTATTGTTCTAAATTCATTTAGAAAGATATATTTTCTGGAATTACTATTTAAAATTAATAATCAATAAAGATTGTATTAACTAATTAAAATGGATTTAAATTATTCTTTAAAAAATATTTTTCCAAAAAATATCCCTTTTAACTAAAAATGATATTATTGTTATTTATATTAAATTAATATTCAATAAAAGAATAATTTTAAATATTTTGAAACATTATGTTAATTATAATTATTATTATTTACTAATTAAATATTTAATTATTCATATATATTTTCTCTAAAGGAAAAATACAAAAACTAATTCAAGGATTATTTGGACCATGTAAGATGAAAATCTATATTCATTATTTCATATTAATATTTATTCCCATGGAATATTGAAATGTGAATTATAATATGGTTTTATTAATATTTAATATTGTTGTAAATTATTTAACTTTTTGTATTTCATTCTTCCCTCCTACAAAATTTTAACAACATAAATTTTCAAGAATTTTCTCTCTTAAAAGGGAGAGTCGTTATTCTTTTTTACATTCTATAGTTCCATCATTGCTAAGTCGATTTTATAATTTATAAAATAACCAATTACTAGAAGACTCATTAAACTATTTAATATATTATCACTAGTTTTATGATTATATAATGGATACTCAATGTAAGATAGATCAAGTTTTAATTTTATATCATTATTGATGTGAAAATTCCAGTAGTTTTGGAATGTAATTCCATAAGAATTATATAAAGAACATATCATGTACTTTTGAGATACTTGTTGGAATATAAAATTTGTATTCCAAAATTATAATTCATTCAAAAAATTTAAAAGGTCTTATGTTCCTATTGATCAATTTCCCTTTCAAGTTGAACCATATAATACCCCTCAATTGAGATTATTTAATGAAAATGTGATCTTCCAATAGAAATTAAAAATATTTCCCACAATTATCTATGAATCACTTTTTAAAAAATTAAGAAACATAAATATTTTCCATATTAATCAATTCCTATTTAATTATCTAATTAACATGATAGGGTCCAAAAATCATCCTTTCAACAAAATTATCTCAAAAAGGTTGTGTATAACATATCCTTCTATATGTTGCATCATATATCACCATTATAATAATTTATTTTATTTTATTTTTAAATTAATGATCTAAGGATGATAAATAGTATCCCCACATATCTTGAAAATGATGTGTATGGGGTAACTATATCTATTTTAATAATTCAAATGTCCTTTTAGATTTTAAATATATTTTAAGATGATATGAGGATCCCAAATGATTATTTATATCCAAAATCCTTTGAAGAGTTTTCTATAATTTTTATGTGGATCAAGTATTATGAATTTAAAAATAATATGTGTTGTGCTATGAATTTTTATTAATACTATAATATATTTTCAAAAATGTATATCATGTGGTAAATATTCACTTATAGAATGAAAATAAACATATATTTTAATATAATTAGTAACATACCATATTACATCATTTCATTAGGAAGTCATTGGTAATATATTTAATTAGTTCATGGTTATTCAATCCCATTTACCAATAGAAATATGTACTAGATATATTAATCCTATATGATAATTTTTTACATCATTCACCAAATAAAAACACAAATGTTGTGATACAAAATAAAAAATTCTCCCTTCACATTTTCCTACAAAAAATTCCCACTAAAATCCATATGCATCCTTGTCCTATAAGGGTGTATAGAGATATTTGAGTGATAAACATCGTTTAATAATTCTATTTTCATTAATGATATTGATTTATCAAATTGAATCATCAAAATTTTAATACTCCATATTTAGAAATGATTTCCCCCAGTCTTACATCATTTATGAAATATATTTTTAATAAAATTCCCATAATTAGGTTATGATTTTTAGTCTATTCCCATAAATATATTTCTAAAATAATTGGAAAATTTATTAATGTATTCACTCCCTATTTAATTTATATATCATTCATTACTAAATCCATAAACGTAAAATCTATATCAATCCTAATTTTTTTAGAACTCAATAGTGATCCCTACTCAATGCATTCCCTAAATTATTTTCTCTTCTTGTGAGGTAGTCTTTTGATATGTCACAATCCTTGAGTAGCGCAATCTATGATCCTTACCTCATGATGAGATATTTATATTAAATTCGTTATTTCATACTCTTATAATATATTTATATATCACTTTATTATTTATATAGTTAATTTATTCTTCTTATTGAGGAAATGATTATGAATGAAAAATGAAAAACATTATATGAATAATTTTTTTTGTGAGTTTTTATCTTCCATGTTCCATATGAAATAAATTTTGGGTTCTATTTACAGATAAAACTGTGTCCCTTCTTTGATTCACCTCTCTATATATATATAATCATTTATTTCTTGATGGTATATTTAAAATCCAAAAAATTTACCATTCTCCTCTTCATGTCATCAAAATATTTATCAAATTACATTGTCCATATGATATAACCCCTTCACATATGAACTTGGTTAATATTTTAGCTAATCAAATAAAATTTTGAATACATCACTTATAGTAACCTTCCAATCCAATGACACTATATACATTCATCATATTAATTGGTGTGTAAAGTTATTTAACTACATTTTTCCTCATGTGATGAAATGATATTTTATTCATGGTGACAATATAGCCATAAAAATAATCTTCATTTTTATGAAATTCAAAATTTTAAAAATTTTATATATCTCTTTTTATCTAAGAGTCTCAAGAGTGATCAAAACATATTATAATGGTTCTCATAGCATTTTCAATTGAACATATTTTCATCAATAAATACCTCAAAACAATCATCTTGATTTTCCTTGAATAAATTTTTTCATTAGATCTATAAAAAATGTTATATTACTCAGAATAAATGGTATTTCAGTAAAATATTAATGATTTTACAATGTAAAAAAATACTATACTTATAATATATTCCTTAAAAACATTCATTTTGTGATACCAAGAAAAATGTTAAATCATTTATAATTATTTTTCTCAATTATGTTTATTGAATAATTATTCAATAGAAGGTGTGGGATAATTTTTTATTATCATAATAGAATTAATTTCTATATAATCATTATAGAACCTCAAATAACAATATTTATTCTTATATAATAGATATGGACATACCAATGTTGAATTGTAAGGTGTATAACTTCCTTACCAAACAACTCTATAAATTATTTATTCAATTATACAAATTTCAAAGATGTCATTCTATAGAGGGATTTGGTATATGTATTTTATTAATGATTCAATTAATGGAAAATTCAAATTTCTGATCTAGTGGATGTACATGTATTTTCCCATGAATTATATTAATGTGTTTTTAAACAATAAAATCATCCTTATTTTAAAGATTATAAAGTTCACCTATTGACAATTTGTTTTATTATTCACTAAGAATATAATTATAAACCTCTACTGTAGGTGGATCTATGCATTTTATAAATTATAAACTATCCACTATAATGATAAGTAATTAAACATCTTCACCCACATCATAATTTTTATTCCATTATTAAAATTTGTCACATATAATTTACATGGATGTCAATTCCAAGGATTAATTCAATCTTATTTATCAGTAATATAATAAATTCAACAGCTATACAAAATTCTGTTTTCATTTTGCAAACTACCTCAAACATTTTCTTTTTAGGGATATTTTTATTAGGAGTATAGAATAAAAACGTTATTTCTTTATTAATTGAAATAGAAATTTTTCATAGAAAATGTGGATGATAATAATAATGAAAAAATATGAAGTAAAATAAACAACTTGGATAATATTTATGATATGTTTAAATAAAATACCATTATATATTTGTGAACTTTATCTTTAGAAATAATGATAGCATAAACATACTAATCTCCCCTATGCCTATTTTACAGTATGATCCATTGATTACTAGGACAGTAGTTTTAATAATTCCCCATTTAATTATAGTTTTAAAATTTTATAGTAGTGATATATGTATATCCATTACATTATATATTCTGATAACCCATATCTTCAAACATATTATAAACTCCAATATACTTAATGCATTTTCCACGATGTCTGTTTTCTCAATTTTTACATGATAGAAATTGATTCGTTTTATTATTCAGTTTATTTTAAACCATCTATTTTTCTTGGTGTGACACTGACCTCTTATACTAATAATTTCTCTTGAATATATAGGACCTTGTAATATCCTTATATATTTTTATGTCTCATATAAATAATTCATGATATGATAAACATTCTTGAGAGACTAGTGCTCATCATGGACATGTCTAATTTTGTTCAAAAAAAGTTAGCTTTTCATTTTATATTAAAAATATAATTCCTTGTAAGGATATTTTGTTGTATAAAGAAAAAATCATAAACAATAACACTTTATTTGACATTTTTATTAATCATTGGAATATTCTCTTCAATAATATTGGCTATTGAAAATTAAATATTTGATGAAGAAAGTTACCTTAGAATAACTTAATTTTTCTTTTTCCCATAATATAACCTAGTTTTCTTAATCAATGTACTCCATGGTTCGACATTTACATTGATAAAATATTATTATGGTACATCGTTTTCCATATTTTAACATCAAATACCAATTAATATCATTCTGAGAGACTATATATAACTGTTTTTCACCGCTAGATTTTTAGTTATAAAAAATATAGAGGCTTATATAACAAGAAACAATACAAAGCAGTTCAACCATGTATTGTAATGTTATGTTTCCCTGTATGTTCAATGCTATTACCTGTAACATGGCCGAGATTCTCTAATATTGCTAAGATATACTGAACACATACATTCGTTGTTTTAGATTGTTCAAATGGTAAATTTCTAAATTGGCCACAGGTATTAATTCTATTACCTCTTGTAATAACCATTTCTAAATAGTGGAATATACTGGGATAGTTCATTATAGTATGAATTACCTATCCTAAAAAATTCAAAATCATGTTGAACAATAACCATAAATTAAAAAATTAGGCATTTTTAATCAAATAATCTTAAACATTGTTTCATTGGGAATATTTTGATATAAAAAAAAATTTTAAAAATATTTCATAATGGTTTACACTAAAATATGGAATTATCTAAATTAATTCATGTAGGATTATCAATAATGAGTGATTTAATAGACCACTAATCGTACTCATCAATTATGGTCATGATGTACTCAAACAACTCAGTATGGGATTTTGACTATTAGGTGCATATGTTCTAAAAAAATATCTACTTATAGATTCCACACGTGTTTGTATTGGTAGGAGAATAACATAACAACTAACATACCAAAAAACATTTTTGATATTTTCAAAAATTTATACTTATACCCAAATTATGCTATTAGGTTATGTTCCCTAGTAAAATTATTCCAAAATCTAACTCTCATTTTCTCTACATAACACACTCTAATAAAAACTATATCATCCTCATCTATAGTAACGTTATGTTGGTGTATAAGTTATTACATTATTAAGGATTCAAGGGATATAATCTCTAGTGACTTATTATTTTATTATTATTAGATATATAAATATATAATTTATATACATTTTACATTGGGAATTAAATATATAAAAACAAAAATAAATGTTTTTCATCCTTCAAAAACATTTTATTATTTATTCTTCATAACCTATAGAAATGAATTATTGGGGGAGGTCAAATTATCTTAAATGGTTAAATATAGAATAATCTACCTAGGGAAAAAATTCATAATCAATGTATAATGTATGGTAACTAAAAATAGGTTTTGTTTAATCAATCCCATTAGATATAAATTAATCCAAGGATAATATTAATGGATTAATATCATAGATAATAATAATTGTATTCTTGGTTAATTAAATGAATAATAATTTTTCCATGACCTTAAACATCATGATATCTATATAATCAATACCTTAATCCATTATAGATTAATTAATGGGTAATAATACAACAAAAATAATGTTAAATTATCCAAATTTTTTGTATCATGAAAACTTCTCATGCATCAACTGGCTATCTAAAATAGAGTCTAACTATTCATTCATTGTCCAGTTCATTATTAATATATTTAATTAACAATTATATTCATAAATAATATTTTTTGTTAATTTTTTTTAAGGATACAAATTTAACATGATTTTATTCAATTAATAAAATATAATTCATTATAAAATACCATATGTAAACAAATTATGCTTTAAAAAACAATCATATATAGGATTAAATTATTGTAAACATTTAAAAGAAACTTAATTTCTATTGATGAGTTAAAGTTTTATTTTTTAATTGAAATTCAACGATCAAAAAATAATAAGAGATAAGAAATGACCATTGATACCTAGATAATATTAGTTTTTTAATAATATCAACCACTTTTGGAAAAATAATTTAAATATAATATAAATATTAACATAAAATTTTAATAAAATTTTATGTTTGTCATACAATTAAAATATTGTAAATGAATCTATTTATTTTGAAGCGGTTACAATAGTGTGGATGTCTTTTAACATCGTATACCCTAAAAATATTCCTTTTTTAACTTTTATAAACGAATAAAAAAAAAAAAAATTTGTAAAATAATTTAATTATTCCCTTTTAAAATTTTGTAAACTAAATAATAACAGTAAATCCCATTAAAAATAAATAGATTAATTTAATTTAATTTCTTTTTGAAAAATAAAAAATATGATCATGGATGAAATTTAATCTCATTAAATGATAAATATAATTTTTTACTACATTATTTTTTTCTTTGATAGAATATAGTGAAAAAGAGATTAATGTTTTGAAAAATATAGTAAAAATATAAATATACATATGATAATAATATTTATTAAATTTATGAATGAAAAAATAACAATTCATTCAACTAAAATTATAGAAATACAAAAATAGATTGTATTTTCAAATAAATCCACACCTCTTTGGTAATAGTGAAATTTGGTTCTATTGAAATAATAAACATCGAATGATACATTAATAATAAGTAGTAAATATTTATTCCTGATAAATATATTAAAAGGTTATTATATATACAATATAAAATTAAATATGTTTGTAATATCTATTATGTCTTACTAGAATGGAAATTGAGACGAAACCCCTTAAATTTTGCATCCCATTAGTTAATAATTATTTAACAAAACTGTTTAATTATTTTAAATGTAATATTATTTAATTGTGAACAATACTCATATTTATAATATATTATATGATCCTTTTATAAAATTGTATGGCCTATTTACTAATAATAGTTCATTATAACCATTATGTAAGGTGTAAAATAAATCTTTTTATCGTGTTGAATTTTTCACATAATTTTCAATTCTTGTATATAGGATATTTTTCAATCATATATATAATTATATAAATGTTTTTAATTTTATTATTTTTACATTATATACATTTTTTAATTATTCATGAAATTTTGACAAGGAAAATGAATCACATGACATTTTGAAGATGGTAGGTCTTATGTCTGCATGTGGAACATTATCATTACTTAATGGGATAAAAGTAAACGTATTGGATGATATATTAATTCTTTAAAATAGTTATTATTTTATATTTATCTAATAATTTCATGAGATTTATCATTATTACTGTCATTATGATTCGGTGATGGAAACAAAAAGGCATTATTTTAGGATTCAGTGGTACAGTTTACACAAGATTGACGAGTTTTTTTCTTATTTATTGTGGGTAAAGATGGATAAATATTACACCATCAACATAATAACATCTCATTTTATGTGATACATTTTAAATTTTGTATTTTTATTTTTTTGAAAAAATTGTACGTGGTAAAATAATCAATTGACATGCTAGAGAATGGGGATGTTTATTACCTTATCTCAGAAACCACTCATTTGGATCTATTATTGAAGGTCATAGGGTTCTTAATTAGGAATTCCAGATGCTATATAATGTGGCTAGGGATATTTGGGAGAGTTTTTTTAGGGATATGTTAATGTTAAATAGATTATTAAGAGTGAATATGTTATGTGACTAGGTTTTTTTCTTCAATTTTGATGAGTGTAAAAATTGTACATTTTAAACGTTATACAATAATGTTTTATGAAATTCATTGTAAAAATGACCCAAAATGGATAATTGATGAACGCTTTTCATAGGGTGTAATAAAAGCATAATTTTATGTTTTCCTAGGGAAACATAGTGGCTGACCAGGGTTGTTTCACTTGAGGAGCTATCTCAGTTCGTTCACATACTTAATTTAATTCACCTAAGAAGTAATTATTTTTGTTGTTTTATGTTGTATGAATACAATGGAATAATTTAAAATAAATGAAATTAAACATTGGATGAAACTTACATTCAATCCTATATTACCATGCAATGCTAAACAGAATGGAATTATGAAATAAAGGATGGTCTCCCGAGAGAATTTTCAGGGAGCACCTTCATTGACCATCTTCAAATAAACTTTTTGAAAAACATTTATCGTATATGTGTACACCTCAGTCTACCACGGTTATAAATGAAGACTAATCATAGAGATCTCCAAGCACAACATCCGTCCACCTACTCCATCGATGGAAAATTATTGTAGATTATGATGTTAAACATCCGAGAACCAGAATGAGGATTACACTCACTATAAATTATCATTATAATTAGCTCAATGAATATTAAAAACATGGCCTTGGGTTTATGAACATGATTACACACTTGGGATATTCCTTTAATTTTTTACTCATTGTCATGAGTATTATAGTTCACGATGGAATGATGAGAAGTAGAAAAGCGGGTGGATGGGTTGACATAAAAATAAAAACAATGCATGAATTTATTAGAAATATATATTTAAATGGAAAACTAATAAAATTATAATAAATAAAAATGAAATGGAAAATATTTGTGACCAGCCTCCCTTTGTGGGGATCTTCTCCATGGTGCCTTGATGGAATGGAATAGAGAATGGGATGCTTTTAGAGGTGGTACCTCCCTTCCTTTTAATGGGAATATTTTTCCTTCGAATGATGAAACTTTTTTGGCCCAATTAATGGTGGATTTCTTCCTTCAATCCTTCATAACAGTAATTAAACAATTTCTTGTGCGTTCACCATAAAACATTACGCTTTATTTGAGGTTCGAAAAGTGAGTTATGGATTTTTTATTGACAATGACATTTTTTGTCTGAGGGTTTTAGAATGTTTCCTCCAAAAATATGTCTATCAATGGACTCCATAATGGATTAAGAACTCCATATAATATATTTTTTAGGCACTCCCATGTGTCATAGTTTCGTTCTCTATGGAATCACTGAAATTAGAGGTGTTTAGGCTAAGATAGACTTCTGTTATTATGGTGGTGTCCACGCTCTCCGCTCAGAAAATTCTTCAACATCATTGGTTTTTAAAAGCCTATATATTTTCAAATCAGCATTTCCTCCTAATGAAATAGTTTTAGTTAATAAATTAGGGATTTAAAAAAAGTCACCCAATTTTGAGTAAAAATCTTAATGTTATGACCAAAATACCCCTATGATAAAAATATGTAAAAATTCTAGATTTAGATGCTTTTTGCATTTAATCATTCATATTTGTTCAAACTCAAAAATAAATCCATATCCCAATCACAACCTACCACACATCGATGTTATTCAGTGTCACTCTTTACTCAAGGGAAATTGAATCTAGAGTTATGATCATACTTCGAAATTAAATGTATCACCATAGGCTTTTGAAAATTATCATTTCTCTAACGAATGAAACATGAAAATGAATTAAATCATGAAGGCTTTAATTAAAGAATCAAACAATTATGTGTCTTAGGGTTTATGGGAAAATGATTGAAATGTTTCAGGCCAAAAGAAGGAGGTTGGATGCTTTTGTAAAATACATGATTAATCCAAGTTAAAACTCAAGAAAATCCTATCTCAATCCAACTTAAAAATGTAAAAAACAACACCTCCCAATTTTATGACATGGTACATGATCCTAGATGTGATTATAAATAATTATAACATCTACATTGTCTAATTTTTTTAAGCTCTAGAAAAGCACCACATTATTTTATTTTTTTATTTTTTATATCGAGGATGGGCTAAAAATTGAATACAATTAATGAATGTCAATTCATGCCAATTAATTTTTTAAGAACATGAGTCATAAAATAATATACAATGAGGAAATCAATCTCATTTCTATTTTTTAATTTTTTATAAAGGATAAATTGATGAAACAAATAAAGCACAACGAAATAACGACACATGCCCAATTCTCTTATTATATAGTACCTAAAATATTTACACACACCTTAAACCACCGATAAATTATACATATCTTAATGAACAAACATGAAAGGCCCTTCTCCCATTCTCAAAAATATTATATCCATGAAAAAATACAAATAATGCATGTAGGTAAAGAAAAATCATCTTGTAATGTGGCTTAAACCTATAAGGTAGTTCATGTAATCTATGGGATTACAATAGATAAATGTATTGTTGGGTCTCAAGAAAAACTTTGGATAGCCAAAGAGATGCCTTAATCATTTAAAATAAATTCAATGAAATTCATTGCTCTAAAAGTGAAAAATTATACATTCTGGGTCTCAAACTAAATTCAAGTTTATTTCAATAATGCATGGGTATTAAGAAGAATATGTCAATGTGGTTTTAGAATACCTCACATGACTAGAAAAAATATTTGGACATAGTGTATCATGTTCATGGATATCAAAAATTAGTAAAAATATAAAAAATGCATGATAATCAAATTCCAGGATGCAATTTTCACATCGAATTTCATTTAATATCAATTCATTAAAAAATAATTTCAACACTTTCAAAATCAATTGATGTGTGTAAAGTTATAACATTATATATTAATTCCCAAAATCAAAAAACTGGGATAAAAAATGAATACCACACAAGATGAACTAAGCAGGTTGACAATCCCCCACACTTAAATTATACTACCCCTCATTTTAACTCAATAAAATTTATATATAAAGATGGAATAGACTAGATAATGAATGATACGACATGATATTATTTTTGAATTGAATTCCCTATGTTAATATCTTAGCTACTTCCATTAGACCTAGAAATCATGAAATAAAATAAAGAATAATAAAAATAAATAAATAAAATAAACAGAAATAGAAAATCAGATAGAACATGGTTTAGACCCCCATGTGGGTGCTAGGATTTCACTGCCTGAAGTCACACAGTTGTAGTGGATTATCCCCAATCAGTTGGTGGGTGTGGTTTCATTGAGATGAACCACCACATGTAACTTTTCACGTTGTCCATGAGTGAACACAGAATGAAAAGAATCACAATGAAGATAAGAAAATTCATAACCCCTAAAAATAATAAATAGAAAAAATAGGGTCCAGAGTGGAAGGGAATAGAAGATAAAGGTCCTACCTGTTATCTCATAAAGTTTCCTCCTCCATATGGTAGGAAATTTTTTGTTGAAGAAGTAGTCGTACAACCATATTATTCATCCCTTCTTCATTAATAACACCACTTGAGTGGTATATTTTTTAACAAAAAAGGAATCCTCCAATTGTTATGTATCAAAAATTTAAGATAAAGAGAATTCAGAAAACAATTGATCTTGAATAACATTTACACATGAGCAATTAATAATGAATTCTTCCCCTTTATGTATTCCAACTTGGTAATTGATCTCTTCAGGTAGGACCATTGGCAACTCAATCTCAGTAAGGAAATCTTCTTCAACCTCTTCCAAATATTGAAAGAGGTATAGTGGTTCTTATTATTCATTATTAAGAATGGAAATATCATTTTTCAAATTATCTTCAACAAAGCTAGTACTGGATTCTTCTATAAAAATATGATCTATCATCTGTGCATCAGCTGGAATATGTACATCTGAGACCTCCTCGTGAAATTGTTTAGTGCAAGATGAAGTGATCAGTTCCTTTCTATGTTCATTATCACCCACCTCAGGTTCATTAACATAAAATTTGATTGGTGAAATCTCTTCCATCACTCATTCTGCTTCAGGTTCCGACTCAGGTTCGAGTTGCTCCTGTGATGTGCGTACATATTCTATAATCCATTCTATTTGTCTCTCTATGTTTTGAAATTTATCACTAATACTATAAATCAAGTTCATTGTGACCATTTTATTTCACCTTATATTGTTCAATCCATGAATAAAAATATTATTTAAAAGACAACAAGAAAAAAAAGTAATGTTTTTTCATAATTATGATTTTTAATGAAAACATATCTACAATGTTAAAATAGAAACATATATGTATACTACTTATTATTTCCCCAAAAATGGAACTAGTATTGACGCATGCATGTCATAGGGCATGGAAAAAGAGTATTTTTATGTTTTCCTAGTGTAGCCTAGAGGCAGTCCATGGTCATATCACATTAGTACCAATCTCAGTTTGTTCACCTACTTAATCTAATTCACGTAAAAAGTAATTATTTTTATTGTTTTATGTTTTATAAATTTAATGTAATTTTATAAAAAAAATGAAATTCAAAATAAGATAAACCCAACATTAAAATATAAATTACAATGCAATGTTAAAGAAAATGGATTTATTTAATAAAGAAAGTTTTCTAGAGAGAGATTTCCAGGATCACCTTCATTGACCAGCTTATAATATTGTTAGTGAAGAAACACCCCAGTGTGTGTGTACACATTAGTTTACCTAGGTTATGAATGAAAAGCTCACATAGATGTCACCAAGCACACCCTCCGTCCACATCCTCAATCAAGGGAAAATTGAATTATATTATGAAGTTAAACATTAGGGAACCACAGTGAGGATAACACCTAGTATAAATTATCCGTAGAATTAACTCAATGAATATTAAAAACAATGTATTGGGTTCAAACCCCTAATTACTTCTAGACGATATTCCTCATATTAGTTACTCATGACCATGAGTATTATATTTCATGACGGTAATATGAGAAGAAGAAAAGAGGGTGGATGGATGGACATTGAAATAAAATCAATGCATTAATTTATTATAAATCTAATTTAAAATGGAAAAAATAGAAAATAAATAAATAAAATTAAAATAAAATGAAATGGGGATGATTTGTGGCATCCTCCCTCTATGGAGATCCCCTACTTGGTAGATTAAAGGAATTGGATGGAGAATGGGATGCTTTGAGAGGTAGGAGCACCTGTTTTATTACATGCAGATTCATTCTTCCAAATATTCAATGTTTTGGCCAAATTAGTGGATTATTCAGTCCTTCCATCCTTCATAGTAGTTATTCAAAAATACCTTCTACTTTCACCCTGAATATTTCAGCTTTACTTTCCACCCATATATGGATTTATGGATTTTTATGATAATGGAATTTTTTATCTGAAATGTCAAGGAAGCTTCCTCCAAAAATATGTCGTTCAATGGAATTTTTAATGGATTTATAACTTCCTAAAATTTATTTTTTGGTGCTCCTATGTGTAATAGTTTAATTCCAAGTGGAGGCACTACTATTGTAGTTATTTAGTCCGAAATAAACGTCTGTTATTGTGGTGGGGTCCATTCTATCTGCTTGGAATATCCTTAAAATTCATTAATTTTTTAAGGCCTCTAGATGTTCTAATCAGCCTTTCCACTTGAATCCAATGTTGTAGTAAATAAACCAGGTATTTTAACATGAAAATAATTACATAATTTTGAGTGAAAATGAAAATGTTATGACCATAATTTAATTATGTTAAAAATCTGTCAAAATTTTTGATTTAACAACTTTTTGAATTTATCTCAAATTACCACTAAAGCCTAAAAATGTGACAATTAGCCATACAATAATAATATGGTGGGATTATAAAAAATGATTTACAATATATAATATATTAAAATGTGATCTTCAGAAATAATATTGGAATGTAAAAATTTTATGATCAAACTAAAACCATACCATTGGTTATTATAATTTTTTTATTTCATTTAATCCTTTCTAAATTTATGTAATCCCCCAAATAGACTAGTGATAAGAATAACTATTTTATTATTTAACATTTTTAATAATCTTTGAGTCAAAAAATTAATTTAAAATTGTTGTAATCTTTTGATAGTATGATTAAATATATATAATAAATTTCATAATACTCAATGGACCTTATAGGAAAACATTAATTTAAAAATAAACTCAATAATGTGTCAAGAAAGTGTTTTTAGGAAATGTTTTTTTAAGAATAGGACGAGTTTATGTTGACTATATAAACTTTTATCATCAATATATGTGTTTAGATTCATATATATATATATATATCTTTCAACATAATAAATAAAATTTTTTGTATTCATTAATCTGTGAATATTATATTATTTATTTCAAATTTAATAACATTATAATTAAAAAATATTAGTTTTCTTAAAAATATCCCTTTTACCCCCAAATGAACATATCTTAATTTACATCAAATTAATTGTCAAATTTTTTAGTTATACAATTTATAAAAAATTATTTTATAAGAATGAAGTAATATTTAGATATTAAGTTTTCAATAATTTATAAAATCCTAATTTTGAAAGAAATAATAAAAAATGCATTCTAAAGTAATTTTAACCATGTGAGATCAAAATTTATAATCATCTAGTTGTATCATAATTTTGGTTCCCTTGAATAGTAAAATATGATTTTTATTTTATGTTTATTAAAAACTTTTTTTAACTTCCTATAAATTAATATTATGTCATTCTATTATAAAGTTACTATTTATTTAATATTCTGGAAAAAATAATCAGTTCATCTTATTGACACTTATGATTGAGGATTGACATAATTTTATATTATTGTTACGGATTGTTTAAACTCACCCCAAATTATACTTCCATTCCTCTAGGTCACATAGATAATTTATACAATGTGTCATTTTAATATGATAGGTTTTTTATTTAATAAGTGAGATATATTTGTGTATTAGTTTTCGGTTTATTAGTTTCTTATATGTGTGTGTATTTTTATTTAGTTGAGAAATATGTACAATTTATTAGTTTATGATTACTCAAAATTATATAATGAAATAAACCATTATGGTATTTGGAATTATTATAATGAAATATTTTATTTACTTCATATAATTATTTGATGATTATGTCTCAGAATCTGTAGTTCTGATCAAAGCCACTATATACATTACATTCTTTAGAAAAAATTCCTAGGAATTTGGGTCTGGCTGTCATAGTTGGTATTTGATAACATTATAGATATGTTTGGAAATTATGAGGTTATTATTTTGGAATAAATTTGGAGTTATAACTTTTCTGGTGGATTGTAAGTATATAGTTGATCTTTGTAGTGACCTTGACATCGCAAACCTAGGTTGAGTGTCAACATTCTTGTATTCACACTAGATATAAGGAATTACTTATTGAAGGACAAAGTTATTTATTAGTCTTCATTGACTATAAGAAAACATGAAATTATACATAAAATTAAAAATAATAAATACACAATTTTTTTTATTTTTGAATTTAATTTTTACACATATCTTACACTTATTTATGAATCACAATATATTTTCATATGTCTAGGGAATAATAAAAAACGAGACTAGGGAGATCATATGCTCATTATGGGTAAATGTACCCTAGAGGATTTAATAAATATGTTGTTATAAAAAATATATAAAGTAAAATAACTAACATTGATTCTATTTAATCAATACACTAATAATAAAATGGTAGAAATGAATTATAATCAGATAATGTCATATAAATAGTCACATATCCTCGAAACATATCCATGGATATTATTACTAATTACATAGTCACATTGAATATCAATGAATGAATTTGTACTTTTAGAATGTATAATTATAAAAATCATAAAAAAAATATTCAAGGCCTCATTCCAAGAATTATTACCAACAAATTCTCATGATATGAAATAATTTATAAATTGGAATTTCTAGAGTTAAATTCCAATGCTAATTTATCTCAGGATATCTACCAATTCATAGAGGGGATATTTAGTTATAGGCCCCACCCATTACAAAAAAAAATATAATTCATTCATTATATGAATGGGATGAATCATAATCAAAATAAACATTTGTATTTAAAAACTATCATATTCAATTTTAACACATGCCACTATAAATAAATTTAATAAAAAATTATCTAGAGTTACATGGTGAATGGTAATAAAATATTACATCCCCAATCAAACTGATCATAGTAAATGTTGAGAAATAATGTGGTTGGTATCAATAAAACATATCCCTAGTGGATCACAAGTATAATAAACTCTTTATTTCAGTGATTAATAAAAGAATAAAAATGAAATTCATGAAAAATTGGAGGAAATTTACATTTTGTCATTGAAATTATTTTTAAATGCAATGTATGCAAAATATTCTCAAAATAAAATAAAAAACGTATAAACAAATCATGAAAACATTTATTTTTCATGATAGAGGAAAATTCTATTCATACAGAAAAAGTGAAGACAAAAATTATTTCACATTTTAGGTAAAATAAAAAATTTCCGTGTTTTTATATTGATATGAATATTTTTGTAAAAAAATATAAATAGTGGGAATAAGAAAATATTTATTTAATAAAATATTTATAGAATGATAATAAAAGTTAACATATTTTCATGAAATTGTTATTTTTTTAAAAGTAATTTTTGAACATAGAGAAAAATAATGTAAAATTATTATTTAAAATATTTTTAAAAATATTTTTAAAAATAACATTATATAATAATGTAACTATGCAAGTGTTTAATGAAAAATCTAATTATTAGAAATATTGAATTAAATAGTAATTCTTAAATTCAATATTTTTATTATAATGTAATTTATTTTAAAAATTAAATTTAAAATTATAAAATTTAAATTTGAAAAAAGTTAATTTGGGAATACATCATGTTGATGTTATCTTGGTTTTAATTTCATATAATTTTCTAAAAAGGTTACTTTATGGTGAATAGTAAAAAATATTGTTTTTTAAAATAAGTTATTTTTTAATGGCATCATTAAGAAATGATTTTTATATAAAATTTGTTGATATCATTTAATAATTATATATTTATATAATAAGATTAATATTGTACACAAAGAAACGTATAACGAGAAAATTTTATTCTTTTCATAATATGTATAAAAAGTGTTGTCAATGTCCACAAAATGCATTCCCAATATTGGTAATATTAAATTTTGTTTGTTACAAATAATAATTGAGTGAAAAAAATTTGGAAGGTTATTATTTTAATTATTTTTTATTATTGAGGTATTTGATGTTTATTTCAAACATTATATTTATACGACATTAATCGTTTCCAAATTCTTGTGTAATAATTATGAATGAAATGAAAAAATAAAATATGGAATTTAAAAATATTTCTTGACATGTTTATAAGTAATTATACCTAATGAATGAATATAAAATTTCATTTTGAACCAAATTGACTTCTTTTTATGAAAATAATTTATTTTTAATTTTTATATATTTAATAAGTTACATTAATTAGTTTCTAATGTTGAATCAGTGCTTGTTATATGATTAGAAAAGTAAATAAAATAATTTTATTAAAATTATAAAAATTATTAAAAGAAACAAATTGGGGATAAACAATTTTATATATGAATTTTTTGACCATTTTAATGTTTTGATTTAAATTTGTGACCATTCTGGACCCACATGAATTCTATTAATGCCTTTTCAATACTTTTGTTTAAAACAATGTCATGTTGTGGCTTTATAGTTTTTAATTTGAATTATATTTTAATAAATGGTTTACCAATAAAATTTTTCAGAAATAAATATTTTATTAAATGATAATTACTTAATCTTTTTGAAATATATTTTTAATTTTCATAAAATAAATAAATTATTTTAGGGATTGAATAATTATTATTTAGTAATTATTTAATTGATGAATAAATCTAATTAATGATACAAGAAAAAAATGTAATTTTAGGTCTTTCAATGGATTAATGCTTTCCCTTAGGGAATATTATAACTCTATGATATAATAAAAATGTTCATTAAAATTTTAAACTCTATTTTGATGTATATAATGTCATAATTTTGAATAGTTTTTTATTTGATAAAAAATTGTCATGAATAAAATTTGTTATTAAATTCTATTGAAATTAAAAAAATATCTAATGAAGAAAAAACGAGATGATATTATTTCAACAATGAAATACAATTTAGTTTTTATACCTTTTTGGTTGTCATAAACCCTATAAAATATTTATTATATTTTAATAATTTGAGTAATTCTATAGTTACCCCTCACCACAATTTTAAAAGGGGGATACCTCAATTGCATATTTCATAACCATAAGACTTATTATTCATCCACACTCTACCAAATTCCCCCCTTGTCTTCCATTATCACATTACTGAGCTTCTGGTATCACAAAAAAATCACTAACAATATATAATATAAGTTTCGCAAGGAGAATTTTCTATGTGGTAATATTCTTTTTATGATTTAAATAATTTCTCACTTATACCTTAGCACCACATCTTATCGAATATTTCATGAAAAATATAGTATCAAATATATATTTAAATGTATTTTTGATTATAATAAATTCCTAAAAAATTATATAATCTTCTCCTCTTATTCATATATAATGAAATTGTTTTCTATCTTGCATCAATTCACTAACTTCATGGACTATTTTTTTGTTTCTATTTTACTGAAATCAAGGAATGTTTATATTGACGTGTAATCTTTTAGAATGAAATAAATATATATATATATGTTATCAAATATTTATTATTATTTCATTTTGAAAAAGAAAACTACTAATAAACTAACAATGGAATCCATGAAAAAACCCCATCCAATCATTGAAAATAACTCAAAATTATTTATAAATGACCAAAAAATAATTTAAAAAGAAAATTAAAGGTTTTATTAATATGATTTTAGTTATATGAAATATTAGTAAAACTATTAAAACTATTATACATATGGTTTTAAAACATTTGATAGAATTCGATCCCAAGGTAAAGGGAATTCAAATTAAAATCCTTTTAAATGACTCATTTATGAAATTCAAAAAGGCTTTTATATTATTTATATACAGCATGAGAGGATTATATTATTTTAAAAAAATATATTACTGTTATTTTTCCTTTATATGTTTTCATAGTTAATTCTTAATAATATTATTTCATTATTATGTTTGTGTTTTTTATATTTTAAAAATGATTGTTCACAAAAAATGACTATTATGATATATGAATGTGTTTTTTATTATGGGTTAAAAAGAGTTATCAAGAGTTTTGATTCATGATATGTTCCTTGAAAATTGTAAATTATGGGTTTATACCATTATATTTCTTGATATGATGGGGTGAAACCATCTATAGCTCGAAATATGTTTTTTATCACATTATAGCTTAAGATATGACTGAAGATCGCCATTCATGCTCACCAATGCATGGTGTACTCTAATGTTGAAAGTATGATAAAGGGGTATTCCATTTGTAAGGTTTATTTTGTGATTGATATGGTAAATATTTACTAGGTCCACTTCACTTTGTTTTTATGCATGATAATGTGTTTTTTTATAATTTGTGTTTTAATAGTTTTTAGGTTTTTAGTGGTCTAATGATTTATTTTCTTTATATCTCTTACAGATCATTTTGTTCTCATCCATTTTTGTAAATGTTTAAAATAGGTAATAAAGAGGGTAACTATAAATAAGTAATTCATAATAAATTTTATGAATATCTGTCTCAGTGAAAGCATGTATTAATGTTAGTGTTTTTTATTTTTGATGAAACATATAAAATTTAGTATTATACACTATTATGAATATGGAATGTTATGTATATATTATGTCCAAATTCTATAATAATCTAAACAAGAAAAGATTCTCATGTGAAATAATTTATGGTGATGATTAAAATTTAATATTGTGTAATTTTTTAATGCTAGGACCTTATTATTTTTATTATATGATGGTTTAAGTAACCATAGGTGTAAGGATAATGTTAATAGAATAAAAAAAATAAATTTTAATTTATTTTTAATTCAACATGGTAAGGAATTTGATGATTACCAATTATCGTTATCTAAAATATTTTTCATCAGAATGCTTTTCCGCAGATGAAACATCAATGCCTATGTTTTAAGGTACCAAGAGGGTGATATCTTTTTTAATATGTAACACAGATTGGTGGGAATTATAACTAAATAGTTTTTGATATAAATGGACTAGTTAACTCAAGAGATAACTATTGTCGGTATAGAGAGGAACCTGATCTTCTAGAATGAAAAATTTATTTTATGGATATTTTTATAAGGAAATATCCTCTATATTTTTTGTGGAACCACATATCCAATGATAGTTGAATGATTAATCTATGGTTTATAAATTATATTTTATTTCATAGGATTTTTGGAAAGATAAAAGTAAATACTATCCATTTATCATTTTGATGTTGAATCTGATCAAAAGTTGTCACTTATTTTGAAGACCATATAAAATTATGATCTTGATGCTCTAGAATGTGATGATTTTAAGAGGCTTTTTCTCAAAAAATATTTTCCTAAAACTATTTGACTCAGAATAGAGATATTATTCTTTTAACTGAGGCATAAAGATGATGATTTTGTGGCTACATATGAAGCTAGTTTTATGAGATTGGCCAAGTATATAACTGATTTTACATGGGAATCTTAATATATAATTAATATATTTTACTCTAATTTGAAACCATTTTTAAGAAGTTATTTTGCATAATGAGAGTTTGAAAGCTTTGAGAAAGAAGTTCATTGTTCCAAAAAAACATGATATGTTGTTTTATGAAACCTATGTGACTCTAATTGACAAGAACAGAAATAGATTATTTTTGAATGAATTGGGGGAATAATTTATCAAGTAAAAATGGATTTAATATAATTAATATTCAATATTGATAAGTGTGTGGAAAAAATAAAGATTTATAATGCCTTCTAAACTCTATAAAATATTACTGATGTGGAATGCTTGGATTCAAGTATCGTGATTGCAATAAAAATAATAAGAAAATTAAGGATAAGATGAGTGTAAGATTATTTAACTATATAGAGTTCGGCCATTTAATAATGTGTGTACAACTCTAGTCACTCATCCATGAATTCAGAAATATTGGATATAATAGGGTGTGGAGAAATCATTTGCAACTTCTTCATCCAATTTTTATCCATCAAATTTTTTTTATCGTGTACATTGGGTGTTTGTTTCTATTTTCCAATGTGTTTTTTTGTGGATGGGTTTATAATTTCCATTATTTTATATAAATTTTTTAAAAAATTGAAATGTTCACTTCATGAATTGAATCTAGATCTCATAGAAGAAACACCAAGAATAAATATTGATGAAAAAATAATTTATAAGAATCTAACTATGTTTATCTGTTGAAATAAGTTGCCTAATTTTTTTTGTATTTCTACTAGTATATTTTAATGATATTCTTGTTATGAAATTTCTTTATTTTTATGATCATAAGATATATTGTAGAGAAAAACGAACTATTTTTCAGAAATAGTTTTAGTTTGTGTACCATAATTAACCCATACCATTAATAACATATCTATAAGCTATAAAACTGTTAATAAATAAATATGAATGTTATCTTGAACACATTGTTGATAATATGGAAATCATTTAGATTAAAAATATTCTTGAGGTAATTGAGTAACATGATTTATTTCTGAATGATTTTCTTATGGTTATTAATGACTAGGAGGTTGAGTTTACTATTTAATTAGTTTTGGATGCTAATCTAATTTTTATACCACCTTATGAATAGTGATAACTGAACATTTAGGGTTATAAAAACATAAATACATATTATTAGATAAATAAATCATCCAACCCAGCACTACCCCTGGGGTGATCCTTTTTTTTAAATAATGACTGTTCAATGAGATATTTCATTTTTTATATTGCCTTTAATAAAACCATTTTTGGAAAAAGAATCATTCACCTCATCTCATTAAATTTTTTATAAACTCCCAAGATCATAGTTTTTTTTGATTTATGACTTGAGGTTATGGTACAATTAGTTGAGAGTAAAGAAAAAATACATTTATAAGACTATGTTCTATACAAAATATAAGATTTATGAATTTGTTGTTGGGTTGTATGGGTT
This sequence comes from Viscum album, assembly GCA_963277665.1. NCBI lineage: Eukaryota > Viridiplantae > Streptophyta > Magnoliopsida > Santalales > Viscaceae > Viscum > Viscum album. The sequence continues at coordinate 1,705,183,561 of OY728147.1, read as the reverse complement.
AACTAGTTCATCTTCTGTATTCATGGATCTTATAAATAGAATATATCATGAGTTCTTATATATGAATTTGGTTTTTTATTAATATCTTTTTGGAAAATTTAAAATGTAAATATCAGCATGCATGACATCTTAGTATAATTTTGAAAATATTTAAAATATGAAACTCCCTGGAAAATTCAATAAGTGTGATTTTTCAATGCATTAAATTTCATTATTTGGACTTATTTTTTAAAATATTGAAATTCTATCGATCCTATTAAACAGAATCCATTGAGGAATGGACAAGTCATAAAAATATAATTGTGATTCATATCTTTCATGGTTTTGTTGGTTATTATAGGATGTTTTTTTTAAAATGGATTCATATCTAAACCACTAACAAAGTTAAATAAAAAAGGAATCACATTTAGCTAGAAAAAAATAATGTGATGAATATTTTTAAGAATTGAAAGCAATATTGGTTTGTGATCTCGTTCTGGCTAGCCTTACAGATGTATTGTGTTCTTCATCTATTGTTATGCCTCTGAAGGGGTGTGGGTGTTTTATAATATTGAAGGATACAGTAATTTTTATGCTTCATGTAAGATGAAACCTCAGGTGTGAAATTAAAAATAGAAGATATGTAATTTTCTACAATTATTTTTGAATTATAAATTTGGAGGACTCATTTGGGTGGAGTAAAATGATAAATATATACTGACCATAAAAGATAGAAATAAAATTATTTAGGGTTAATTGAAGATGATACCTAAATGATGGTTGAAACTAATCAAATACTTTGATTACATGATCCATTAAAATCCTGGAAATGAATAAAAAAGTGGTTAATGGTTTTAGTAAGAAAAACTATTCTATATTAATAATGATATTTTTATAACATGAACCCTTTGTTAATGGTATGATAAATTTTGTCACGAAAATTTGTTTTTGAGGGAAATATCTCTATTTTTTGTGTCAGTAAAATTATCTCTATCATATAGAATTATGAAATTATATGAGGATGTCAATGAGTTTCAATAAAGGTATAACTTGTTAAAAAATTTATGTTGAATGGATTCAATTTTGAAAAAAATATTTATTATTAATATTTGGGAAGATATTATTAGTTTCATTTGATTATTAGTGGAAGAAATAATTGCTATATAAAGCTAATAGTCCTCCATTGTCAGTTAATCATGGTAGAAAAAATATCTATATGTACACTCGATAGTAAAACCTGTGGGATGGAATGAAAATAGGTATTTCATATTTTATCATAAATTTCTTGACAAGTCAACAGGTTAAAATAGAACAGCTGTTACTGAATGGTAGTATTTGGACTTTTCTTGTGATCAAGTGGAAATGAGAAAATATATTCATAGACATTGTGGGGGGACTACCAAAGACCCCTTGTGGTAACTATTCAATATGTGTTATTGTTGAGAATTTATCTAACTCATCTCATTTCCTTCCTATTCAAAACACTATTTCTCTTGATCAACATTATTGCTAATACCAGAATGAAATTTAAAGTTGTATGGGAGTTCATCTCTCCATTGTATCATATTGTGATCTTTGTTTCAATTATATCTTTTGGAAATGTATTTATATGACATTTGGAAAAGAATTTGAATTCATTAAAGTTGTTCATCCTCAATCAGATGGGCAGTCATAATGAAAAATTTAGATAATGGAGGATATTCTCTGAGGAAGTTCAATGGATTGATAAGGAAGTTTGCGTCATCATATTTATTTTTTGAGATTTATTATAATAAAATATTTCATTTGTGTATATAGAAGACACATTTTGAATAATTATATGGAAATAAGTGTTGAACTCTCATATTTTTTGGATGAAGTTAGGAAACAAATGTTCATTTGACATAAATTAGTAAAGCATGTGGCTGACAATTTTCAATCAATTCAGCAACACAAGATGATATCTCATAGTATGAAGAAAATTTATGAGATAATAGGAAGAAAAAATTTTCATTCGAGTAAGGTTATAATGTTTTCCATAAATAATATTATTGCAAAATTGTTGTGTGTTTTGGTTATAAGGGAAATTTAGACCCATAGATTTTTGGACTGTAAGGAATTCTAGAGAAAGTTGGCACTGTTTCATACCGAGTAGCTTTGCCTCCAAGTTTATCTCAAGTGTACAATTCATTTCACGTTTTGATTTTTAGAAAGTAATGAACAAATCCAAATCATGTTTTCATCCCAGTAGTAGTTTACTAGGAATTAAAACATTCCTATGATGAGAAACAAGTTCAGATTATTGATTGAAGAGAAGAAGTTTACCAGAACTAGGTAATTTACCAAATTATGGTTTTGTGGAGAAACCACAAGGCAGAAGAAGTGGCATGGGAATTTGAAAATGATATGAGGGAAATGTATCCTCATTTTTTTATAAGTAAATTAAAATTTACAAGATCAAATTACATAAATGTGGGGAGAATATAAAAATCCAAGTATTTATAAAATTATTTGTTCATTAGAATTCTTTAATTAAATATTAATTCATAAAATAATTAAAAAATTGTAGTTTATTTATTTAAAAAATTAATTTTCAAGTTAATGAATTTTAATTTTTAAAAAGTAATTTCATTTTTTATTTTATCATGAATAAATTATTTTCGTATTAATTTGTTAATTATTTTCTGTAAAAGCATATTTTTTGGTTAATAGTACAAAATAAAGATTCTTTTAAATATGGTATTTTCCTTATGACTTCATGAAGTCTTAATATTGATATATAATTTTTTAAATTTATTTCATAACTAAATAATGATATTATAATATTAATATTTTATAGAAATATATTAGAATAAGACTATTTTATTCTATTCATGTTAATTACAAAAATTATTTTCACTAGTGACGCATTGCTTGCACAACATAAACAATGTAAAATTAGGTTTCTTATCAATAATAATTTACTACCAATATTTTTTTCAAAAATATTTTGTAATTTATTATATGTTATTGATGTATTTGGACGCTAATTAATAACATTAAAGTTATATTAATTTAATATAATCCAAATGCATCTGCAATAGTTATGCAGGGCAAGAAAAAAGAAAATAACAAATTTTATATGTTTTCTTGACATGTATATTAGTAATTATACATTATAAAAAAATCGATTATTTTTTTCTGAAGATAATTAACTTTTCTTTCAAATTTAAAAAAATTTAATTTTTAAATATTAAATAATTAACATTAAAGCACGTGAATTACTGAATAAGTTTTGGTGCAAGCATCATAAAATATGTTTTTATTAAAATTATATGAATTAATAAATGAACAAAAATTGTGGCTAAAACGTTCTCTATTACCAATTTATGTCCATTAAAATGTTTTAATTCAAATTCGGCACCATTTTAGACCCACATGAATCACATTAATTCCTCTATAATTATATTAATTTAATAGTAATTTTTGTTTTCACTTTATATTTATCAATTTATATAAAATATTAGTGTATGGTTTTCCATTATAGTGTTTCAAACAAAAATATTTTATTGAAATGTACAAAATTATCTTCTTATTCAGTATATTTTCAATTTTTAGTAAATATATAAATATCTTACTGACAAGAACATGTTTTATGTAGTAAATATTTAATTAAAGAATAAATAAAATTAATTATACTACAAATAACAAAATAAATATAAATTTAGGGTTTTAACCTGATTCATGTCTTCCCTAGATGAATATTATAATTCTATCATATAATAAAACAATTCATTTGAATTTGAATCTTTTTTTATGTGTATACAGTTGTTATTTTGAATAGTGGTTAATTTGGTACAAATATTTATAATGAATTGAATATTTTATTAAAATATTTTGAAAATTACAAAAACACTACAATGGAATATTGGAATTTAATTGGGTTTACATTGTAATAAATTCTATTTTTAGTACATTATTGAAGACCTAATCCTTGTAATATATTAATGATATATTGAAAATTTTTATTAATTCATTCTTCACCCCTCAACTCAATTCTAAAAATGGGCTCATTCAAAAATTTCACAAACATAGGCCTTATTGTTCTGAAAACCACAAAAAAATTAACACCTCATCCCTAGCCACATTATTATTCTATTGGTATCCTAAAAATAACACTTCCAAGATCATGAAGAATGTTGTGAATGATAATTTTTCAAAAGGTAAATTTTTTTTGACTTTAAAATTCATTTTCACTTATAAATTCTCCCCACCTCTTAACCAATGTATCATAAAAACTCCAGTATCATATATACATTGTAAATTTGATGTATTTATAGTAAATGTGCCATAAAATTTCTGTAACATCCCAAGTAAATAACGAATAGAGAATTTTCATATTTATTAATATTTACGAATTAAATATTAATTTTACTTTAAATGGGTTTCTATGTTTGATAGCGTACCCGATACACAACAAATAGTTTCATTGAAATCTTACGTTGCACACTAGTAATAAAATAATATTATTTTAAATGGTAGTTAACACATAGCTGTTGCAATGGTGGTAATGAATATAAATAGCTAAAATATGATTATATATGTTTTTTAAATGTTTTTTCATTTAACCAATAAAACATAAAGGCTTAAAATATGAAAAGAATTCAATTTTAGGCATATATACTCTAACATTCACTAAAGGTCAACTTTCGCCTTTTGATGGAGAACCGTCTATAAATATAGTTTTGGTCACTCTTATACATTTTTTTAGACCAAATTAAATTCTTCTTTAGAATCGGGACATCAAAATTTAATTTGTGTAAATTTTTGGTATTTTTTCGATAATGTTCATTTTTTTAATGAATAGTGAAAAATGTTGTATTTTAATTCAAAACCACTTTTTAATCTAATTTATTTATATGATTAGATTATCTTTTGAATTGGTTTTAAAGTGAAATTAGAATATATTTTTACCATTTAATCCAGTAGTGTTCGTTGGAAGTAATTTCACTTTGAATTTGGACATATACTAGTTTCAATCTATTGATACCTATTGTTTCATAAAAACAGGCTATTTTCTCTGACAGCGGGAATTAATTATTAAACTAATTAATGAAACTTTATGTTTTGAATTTTTTAAAATAGACATCATTTTTGAATTCGTAATATCAAATATATCTTAGGGTGAATTTTTGGTATTTTTCTGAAAAACTTCATTTTTTGATGAATAGTAAACCCACTAAATGATACTTAAAAAACTGATTTTTCATTTAAATTAAATTTTATCACCTCTATGTTTTGAATTTCAAAAATCTGGAATTCATGGTTTTCATTAGAAAGTAAAATGATGTTCAATGGAATTAAAATAATTTTTTGGTGAATAGTAACTTTTAAGTTTTTAATCGCAATAAGAGGTAATTAGTGTAATTTAAGGTAAAAATAATGTTTTAATAATATTAAATGACTTTGAAACAAGTCCCACCCTTATCAAATGTGTCATTTCCGACCAATACAATCCATGTGTCAACTTGGGGACCCCATGGAGCCACTTTGTTAGGAAAATGACATTAAAAACTTTTTATTTAAAGTTAAAATTAAAATGTCACAAATATAAGTTGTTTTACTAAAACTATTTTTAAATGGGGATATACAAGTCATATTTTTGACTATAAATATTCATTATAAATCTAAACTATTTCCTACATAATGATATTTTTTACAAGTTTTAGACATTAAATAAATTAAATTATTTATGACGCCATGATGATGCAGCGATTACCACATTATTTAACTATTTAAATAAAATGAAAATATAATGTAAAATATAAGATCTACACATGTCAAAAACCTATTGGATGGGTGTATTTCTAACTCTTATCAACTTATCCTCAAAATATATAATTTTGGGACCTTTTAAATCCGAAAATCATTTTATAATAAAGTAACCTTTTATAACTTCCCAAGAGTGCCCCTCCTCTCCTCTTATAAAAGGCCCCCACCTCTACCTCCTTACCCACACCTCTAAATCCTTTGGCTCGGACAAGATCTGATAATTTTGTCTCTCCACATACCTCTCCTCATCCTAGAATTCTTACCTTAGGAAGGATGCTCTTCAAGAAACCCTTTTGGTTCAAACCAAAGGGAGTTACCCGATTTTAAGGTAATGTCTTCACTTGTGTTCTTTTTTTTTATTTTGCTTATCCAACCCCCTAAACTATTTTTATTCATTTCTTTTGTAACAACTACTATATCTTCAATATACTAGGATTTTTTATAATAATTATTCGAGCTACACTTACACACACCTACATCTAATGGTCAAATAACATACTGTTTCTGTGGATGGTGAATTTTTGCCTCACGAAACGATGATTGTTCAATATTCTTTTAACACCTTCAAAGGGGGTCATTAAGATGTCACTATATTTATATATGATATATAATATGTTTATGTTTTCCTTAATCTTGTGTATTTTTCATTTATGGCATACCTTTATGGTTTCCATTATGGGTAAACGTGATATCTTCATTTTAGGAAGTGCGGACTACCGCCCCCTCAAAGTGATTTGATTCGTTAATACCATATGTGGTATGTATAAAGGATAGATTTAATGATATTATATATGATACCATACTGGAATTATAATACTATTATGTATCATTATGTTTTCATTCCATTAAATATGAAATATAAACGGAAGTAGCGTTCATGTATACGTACGGCTTACCGTCTCCATGAACGGTGCATTTCATTTCTTACCTCTAAATGTTATGTAATATTATAAATGCATGTATATAATGGATATATATAATATATTTTATATCTACATAATGAATATAATTATTGATATAATGGATATTTTACCCCATGAACAAACATGTAATTATAAAGAGTTTATTTTTGACTCAAGTAGCAATGATCGACAAAACGACCATTATTAACCTAAATAATTACATAATGTTCATAACATGGTCATAAGTGATATAAAAGGAATAGTGAACTTGAAAAAGGTTATTAAGTATGTAGAAATTAACTCAAGTTTATTATTCTGGAGGTTAAAGAACGATTGAGTCATGTCGGACCCGAGGTATGGGACTTCGTCTCAATCTCCTTTCATTGAGGCATATTTCGTTTTACACACAACCTTATTTTATACGGTGTATAAACCCCTTTGACTTTTATGTTTATCCTAAAGGAATATTTTTTATATGAAGCGTTTTACTAAAGGACAAAAGGGAATGTTTTTTTCGTATGTATGCGGCGACAACGACTTCTCTGCCGCCGTGACCATTATTTGAGTTTCGGCTTCCTCTACAAGCCATAACTTTTTTTAAATGAAAAATAAATACCATGTTTTACTTTTCTTTTATTTTTTATTGAAAATGGTTTTCATATTGTTTTTATTATATCAATGTGTTGTATTGATATCTTGTGATTGAAATGTGGAAATGTTATGTTTCCTTTATGCGTGTTTTATGTGATAAGATTATGTTATGGTTCTTGGGAATTGTTATGAAGACAGGTGGTTCTGTGATAAACTAAGGGTGGGTGATCCCGATATAGCTCTCCAATGCATTGGGTAACGCGAAGGAGTTAAAAGTTATGGTTTCTCCGAAGAGATTTAGGGAATATACTATGATGGGTATTCCAAACGTAACCATGAGGGTTACTCCCTACGTAAGAATGTTATGAATGCCTCAAGTTACCTTTATGTCTTATGATTTCTATGATTTATTCATGATTTGATTAGGTATGTTAAAATGATTATGTTTTATGAGTAAAGTATGATTTCATACATGGACTAATGTTTTCATTTCAAACTTTTATCTCCCTTGCTGATCATTTTATGCTCATCCCAAGTTTTTTAAATGATTTTAACAGGTCAAGGGAAAGGTACATGATGTGATGATAGGGTCAAGGAAGTGTCATCAAAGAATCCATGTTTTGTTTTAAATATTTTTCGGTTTATAGGGAAAAATTAATATTATCTTTTACGTATCCACTTTGTTTAAATGTGGATTGTAATTCATCATTTATGATCTAATTCTCTAAAACTATAAACCTGAAAAGATCCTCAATTTGTATTCTTAAAATAACTCAAGATTAAGAAATGTTTAAGGCTAGGGCCTTATAGTTGGTATGAAAGGGAGGTTTAGATAACATTAGGAGTTATAATTATATTAAATGATTATCCACAAATATTTTTTTATGGTCAAATTGAAATGATATAGCATTTTAAGATTACCATGTTGCTTCTCCGAAGATATTTCTGTGTTAAGAATGGTTTTTCATAGAGGAAACAGAACAGATTTTCTGGGAAGGCATACAGAGGGAAATGGCCTTTCGAATCTGTATCCTGATATGGTCAGAATCAGAACTAAACAGTTTGTTGCAGTGATCGCTCAGTTGACTCAGGTGAAAAATGTTGGTTGTTTTCATTGATGATATTTTGGTGTTCTCTAAAAGTAAAGAGGAGCATAAAAGTCATTTATGGGTTATTCTGAAAACCTTAAAAGAAAATAAATTGTATAGGAAATTCAGTAAGTGTGAGTTCTGGGTGCAACAAATTTCTTTCCTTGGTCACATTGTTTCTAAAGATGGAATAACTATGGATCATGCAAAAACAAAAGTTGTTGAAGAATGGCCAAGACCCACAAATGTAACCGAGATCCGTAGTTTTCTTGGTTTGGCAGGTTACTATCGAAGGTTTTTTGAAACATTTTCACGGCTATCTAGTCCAATAACTAAGCTAACTCGGAAGGGTGTTAAGTTTATCTGGACAAAAGAATGTGATGATTGTTTTCAGGAGTTGAAAAGGAGATTGGTGAATGCTCCAGTTTTGGCACTTCCTTCCAGGAATGGTGAGTTTGTCATATATAGAGATGTTTCGTTGAAGGAATATGGTTGTGTCCTTATGTAGAATGATCAGGTAATTTCAAATGCTTCATGACAGTTGAAAACTCATGAGGTAAATTACCCTACATATGATTTGGAATTAGCTGTTGTTGTTTTCGCTTTAAAAATTTGGAGGAATCATTATTATGGAGTAAAGTGTGAAATATATACCAATTACAAAAGTTTAAAGTATATATTCACTAAGAAGGAATTTAACATGACACATAGGAGATGGCTAGAATTAATCAAGGATTATGATTGTACAATTCCTTACCATCCGGGAAAAGAATATAAAGTGGCTGATTCTTTGAGTCGAAAAAGTAATGCATCATTAACAATGTTGTGTTTGGAACGTGATCCTTTGGTTAAGGATTTGATGAACTTTGGGATAGAATTTATTGGTGAAGGATGTCCTTCTATTTTGTTTCAGGTATCAGTGAAATCTTCTCTATCAGACAGAATCAAGCAAGCACAAAAGCAAGAAAGTGAGATGCAGAAAAAGGTAGAGCTAGTTCGGAAGGGTAAGTTTCCTAAATTTAACATTGATATTGATTGTTTTTTGAGATTTGGGAATAGATTGTGGGTGTCGTGTGATTCACAGTTGAAGAGAGATTTGTTATGTAAAGCTCATAGTTCTCCTTTTTCAGTTCATCCTGGCATTACTAAGATGTATAGAGATATTTGGGAGTATTACTGGTGGGATGGAATGAAAAGAGATATTGCTGATTTTACTGTGAAGTGTTTGAATTGTCAGCAGGTTGAAGCAGAGCGGCAGTTACCGAAAGTTATGCTTTAGCCATTACCAGTCCCATAGTGGAAATGGGAAAATATATCCATGCAATTTGTTGTGAGATTACCGAAGACATCTCGAGGTAATAATGCAATCTGGGTTATTGTTGATCGCTTGACTAAATATGCTCATTTCCTTGCTATGAGGGATACATTTTCCCTAGATTAACTTTCTCGATTGTATCTTAAAGAGATATTCAGGTTGCATGGAGTTCCCCTATCCATTGTATCTGATCATGATCCCAGGATTAGTTCTAACTTTTGGAAATGCCTTCAGAAGTCGTTGGGTACTGAATTAAATTTTAGTACAGCTTTTTATCCTCAATCAGATGGGAAGTCAGAATGAAAAATTCAGATTTTGGAGGATATGCTACGTGCTTGTTAGATGGATTTTCAGGGAAGTTGGGACCAACATCTTTCTTTGGTTGAGTTTTCTTATAATAACAATTTTCATTCCAGTATACAGATGGCACCATTTGAGGCGTTATATGGGAAGCAGTGTCGAACTCCAGCTTTCTGGGATAAAGTGGGTGAAAGGAAGCTGATGGGACCATAATTGGTAGAAGAGATGGCAGAAAAAGTTCGGTTGATTCAGAAACACGTGAGAACAGCTCAGAGCAGGAAGAAGAGTTATGTGGATAACCGGAGGAAGGATCTATCTTTCGAGGTAGGTGATCATGTTTTTCTCAAAGTTTCACCTTGGAAAAGTGTGATGCGATTTGGTAAGAAAGGAAAGCTGAGTCCAAGGTTCATTGGACCATATGAAATTCTGTAGAGATTTGGATCAGTTGCTTATCGAGTGGCTTTACCTCCGAGTTTATCTCAGTTACACAATGTTTTTCATGTTTCAATGTTAAGGAAGTACATGCCAGATCCATCTCATGTTTTGAGTCCAGAGGTGGTTCAGCTGGAAGAGAATCTGTCTTATGAGGAACAGATGGTCCAGATTCTTAACCACAGGGAGTAATTGTTGCGGAATAAGGTGATTAATCAAGTAAAGGTTTTGTGGAAAAACAACATGAGTGAAGAGGCGACATGGGAATCTGAAAATGCTATGAGGGATAAATACCCCCACTTATTTTGATAAGTGAATAAAATTGTGAGGACACAATTCCCAAAAGGGGGAAGGATGTAACATCCTGGAAAAATTAAGAATAAATCATTTTCATATTTATTAATATTTACGAATTAAATATTAATTTTACTTTAAAGGGGTTGATATGTTCGATAGCGTACCCGATACGCAACAAAGAGTTTCTTTGAAATCTTACGTTGCACACTAGTAATAAAACAATATTATTTTAAATGGTAGTTAACACGTAGTCGTTGTATTGGAGGGAATGAATAAAAATAACTAAAATATGATTATATATGTTTTTTAAATGTTTTTACATTTATCCAATAAAATATAAAGTCTTAAAATATGAAAAGAATTCAATTTTAGGCATATATACTCTCATATTCACTAAAGGTCGACTTATCGCCTTTTGATAGAGAACTATCAATAAATATAGTTTTGGTCACACTTATACATTCTATTAGAGTGAATAAAATTCTTCTTTAGAATCGGGACATCAAAATTTACTTTGTGTAAATTTTTGGTATTTTTCCAATAAAGTTCATTTTTTAAATGAATAGTGAAAATGTTGTATTTTAATTCAAAACCTTTTTTTAATGTCATTTATTTATATGATTATATTATCGTTTGAATTTGTTTTAAAGTTCAATTAGAATATATTTTTTCCATTTATTCCAATAGTGGTCATTGGAAGAAATTTCACTTTGAATTTGGACTTAAACTAGTGTCAATCTTTTGATACTTATTGTTTCATAAAAACACGATATTTGCTCTGACAGCGGGAATTAATTATTAAATTAATTAATTAAACTTATATGTTTTGAATTTTTTAAAATAGACATCATTTTTGATTTTGGAATATCAAATATAGCTTAGGGTGAATTTTTGGTATTTGTCTGAAAAACGTCAATTTTTGATGAATAGTGAAACCACTAAGTGGTACTAAAAAACTGATTTTTCATTTAAATGAAATTTTACCACCTCTGTGTTTTGAATTTCAAAAATCCGACATTCATGGTTGTCATTAGGAATTAAAATTTGGTTCAATGGGATTAAAATAATTTTTTGGTGAATAGTAACTTTTAAGTTTTTAATCGCGATTAGAGGTAATTAGTGTAATTTCATGTAAAATTAATGTTTTAATAATATGAAATGACCCTGAAACATGTCCTACCCTTATTGGATGTGTCATGGCCGACCAAGAAAATCCATGTGTCAACTTGGGGACCCCATGGAGACACTTTGGTAGGAAAATGACATTATAAACATTTTATTTAAAGTTAAAATTAAAATATCACAAACATGAGTCATTTTACTAAAACAATTTTTAAATAAGGTAATACAAGTCATATGTTTTATTATAAATATTCATTAGAAATATAAAAAGATTTATTACATCATGATATTTTTTTTATAATTTTTAGACATTAAATAAATTAAATTATTTATGACACCATGATGATGCAGCCATTACCTCATTATTTAACTATTTAAATAAAATGAAGAGATAATGTAAAATCTAAGACCTACACATGTCAAAAACCTATTGTATGGGTGGATTTAGAACTCTTATCACTATATCCTTGAAATATAAAATTTTGGGACCTTTTAAATCCAAAAATCATTTTATAATAAAGTAACCTTTTATAACTTCCCAAGAGTGCCCCTCCTCTCCTCTTATAAAAGGCCCCCACCTATACCTCCTTACCCACACCTATCAAGACTTTGGATAGGCCAAGATCTGATCCTTTTGTCTCTACACATCCCTCTAATCATCCTAGAAGCCTTATATTAGGCAGTAAGCTCTTCAATAAACCCTTTTCATTCAAACCAAAGGGAGTTACCCGATTTAAGGTAATGTCTTCACTTGTGTTCTTTTGTTTTATTTTTCTTATCCAACCCCCTAAACTCTTTTTATTTATTTATTTTGTAAAAAATCCAGTATCTTAAATATAATATAATGTTATTATAAGAATTATTCGAGCTACACTTATACACACCTACATCTAATGCTTAAAGAACATAATATTTCTGTAGATGGTGAATTTCTGCCTCACGAAACGATGATTGTTCAATATTCTTTTAACACCTTCAAAGGTGGCCATTAAGATGTCACTATATTTATATATGATATATAATATGTTTATGTTTTTCTTTAAGCTTCGGTGTTTTTCAGTTATGGCATGCCTTTATGGTTTCCATTATGCATAAACGCGATATCTTCATTTTAGGAAGTGTGGACTACTGCCCCCTCAAAGTGATTTGATTCGTTAATACCATATGTGGTACGTATAAAGGATAGATTTAATGATATTATATATGATACCATACTATAATTATAATACTATTTTTTATCATTATGTTTTAATTCTATTAAATATGAAATAGAAATGGAAGTAGTGTTCATGCGTACGTACGGCTTACCGTCACCATGAACGGTGCATTTCATTTCTTACCTCTAAATGTTTTGTAATATTACAAATGCATGCATATAATGGATATATATGATATATATGATATCTACATAATTAATATAATTCTGGATATAATGGATATTTTATCCCATGAACAAACCTGTAATTATAAAGAGTTTATTTTTTACTCAAGTAGCAATGATCGACAGAACGACCATTATTAACTTAAATAATTACATAGTGTTCATAACATGGTAATAAGTGATATAAAAGGAATAATGACCTTGAAAAAGGTTCTTATGCAAGTATAAATTAACTCATGTTTATTATTCAGGAGGTTAAAGACCGATCGAGTCAAGTCAGACCCGAGGTATGGGACTTCGTCTCAATCTCCATTCATTGAGGCATATTTTGTTTTACACAAAACCTTCTTTTATACGGTGTATAAACCACTTTGAATTTTACATTTATCCAAAAGAAATCTTTTTTATATGAATCATTTTACTAAATGACAAAAGGGGATGTTTTTGTCATATGTATGCGGCGACAACGACTTCTCCTCCACCGTGACCGTTATTTGAGTTTTGGGTTCCTCTACAAGCCATACCTTTTTTTAAATGAAAAATAAATACCATGTTTTACTTTTCTTTTATTTTGGTATTGAAAGTGGTTTTCATAATGTTTTTATTATATCAATGTGTTGTATTGATAAATTTTGGTTGAAATGTGGAAATGTTATGTTTCCTTTATGCATGTTTTATGTGATACGATTATGTTATGGTCCTTGGGAATTGTTATGAAGACGGGTGGTTCCATGATAAACTAAGGGCGGGTGAGCCCGATATAGCTCTCCAATGCATTGGGTAACGCGAAGGAGTTAAATGTTATGTTTTCTCCGAAGAGATTTAGGGAATATACTGTGATGGGTATTACAAACGTAACCATGAGGGTTACTCCCAATGTAAGAATGTTATGAATGCCTCAAGTTACCTTTATGTCTTATGATTTCTATGATTTATTCATGATTTGATGAGGTATGTTAAAATGCTTATGTTTTATGAGTAAAGTATGATTTCATACATGGACTAATGTTTTCATTTCATACTTTTATCTCCCTTACTGAGCTTTTTATGATCATCCCAGGTTTTTTAAATGTTTTTCACAGGTCAATGGGAAGGTACATGATGTGATGATAGGGTCAAGGAAGTGTCATGAAAGAATCCATGTTTTGTTTTAAATATGTTTCTGTTGATAGTGAAAAAATAAATATTATATTTTATGTAACCACTTTCTTTAAATGTGGAATGTAATGCATGATTTATGATCTAATTCTCTAAAACTCTAATCCTGAAAAGATCCCCAACATGTATTCTTGAAATAACTCAAGATTAAGTAATGTTTAAGGCTGGGGCCTTATAATTTCTTATCTTCCCCATTTACTATTAAATAACGAAATCATCATATGTGGGGCATCAATTAACCAACTTCGTGGAAGATGATTTTTTTTCTCTTTTATCAAGATAATTGAATGTTTAAATTAAAAATTAATTATATAAAATCAACTAAATATATATGCTATAACTTCTAAATTAATTTTTCATTATTACAAGGAATACCACAAATAAAAAATACTTAGAAACTATGAAAATTACGCACCTGAAACAATTGAAATGTCGAAAAAATTGTTTACAAATGGGTGAAAATGTTATAAGAAGGTAATGTAATGTATTTTAATCATGAGTTTAGTTCCATAAAATATTAATATCACTTCTAAAATAATTATACAGAAGAGTTGATCATATTTGAAGAAATTTGAACCTGAGGTAAGGGACTTTCCTTTGAAAATCCTTTTAAAGGTCCCTTTTAAGAAATTCTAAATGGTTTGTCTCTTATTTATATACGACATGTGTGGTTTATTTAAATTCATTAAATTTTATTATTATATTGTTTCCATTATGTGTTTTGATAGTTATTTTTGAAGTATAATATTTCTTTATCATTTGTTTATTTATTATATTTCCAATATTAATTTTTACGAACAAATTTGTACTATGATATATGAATGTGTAATGCTTATAGGTTTAAATAGGTCATCAAGGGTTTTATTTTTGATATGTTCCTTGAATATTGTTTATGTTGGGATGAGCCCATTATATCTCCTGAAATTTGGGTTTGATCCCAATTTTAGCTCAATATTTTTTGGATTGATCCCATTATAGCTCAAGATATAATGTTTGGGACCCATTATAGATCTCTAATTCACTGGGTACTCCAAATTTCAAAATAAACCAAAAGAGTATTCAAATTTCATGGGTGAATGAAATAGCGACACAAAAAATATACCTCAAGGAAACATCGTGATGTTTTTTTTCATTCTGCAAAGTTTTTTATGAAAAGGGTTTCAATATTTTTTATGTTTTCATTGGAGTAATGATTTCATTCATTATATACCTTAATGAGAATTTTTTCATCATCACAAAAATTTAAAGTGTTTTTCATAGTTAATAAGGATGAGAATGATAAAGAAAGGAGTCATGAGTAATGTTATGATGATATGTGTCTATAAAATCATGTATTATTTTTAATTCATATATTTTTTAAGAGATGAAATATGTTTTAGTAATGTCTAATATTAATAAGGTGGAAGGTTGTTTATATATTACATAATAATTCTCTAAACCCCCATACATTAATATATGATCAATGTGAATGAAAATATGTTCTTGAATAAATTATAACAGTATGTAATATTTTATGTTTGGGTCCTTAAAACTAATGAGACGAAATATTCAACTATTAGTTGAAAATATTGTTGAATATCCATTGGATAAGTAAATATATTAATTTTAATATTTAAATTTAAAATAATTCTCACATGTGATACCTAAGAAAAATCAA
The DNA here is from genome assembly GCA_963277665.1 of Viscum album. NCBI lineage: Eukaryota > Viridiplantae > Streptophyta > Magnoliopsida > Santalales > Viscaceae > Viscum > Viscum album. The sequence continues at coordinate 1,705,167,549 of OY728147.1, read as the reverse complement.
TCCCCAATAATGTTGAGATTGTTAAATTAACCCTTAACAATTTGGTAAATTTTTATTAATAATACCCAAGTAATATAAATTTTAAAATGAAACATTAAATATATTTAATCTAAATTTATTCCTGATATAAAAGAACATAATTGATTGTATATACAAAAAAAGTGTTGATTATGGTGTATTCCTCATAGAAGAAAAACTATGATGAGAAACCCTTATAACTTGTTCAATATCCAATTTATAGGTCTAAAACTCGTGTTTAATCAAGATATATTTTTAAAAAAGTATTTATAAAACCATACAAACATATCACATATAAAATATTATTTAATTTTTTTAATTTTCATTTTTTTAATAGAAAATGTTTATCAGAATCACTATTCTAGGCAATAATTGCTTCTTTTTTATATAGGTTTCGTTTCAGAAATTATGATACATTTAATTATCTCATGGTTGTAAAATATCTATATTATATTCCATGATATAAATATAATATATTTTTTCTATATTTTTAGAGAGTAATCCATAATACTGTAGAGTTAGAGAACACAATACACCATTCATTGAGATGGTAGGGCGTACATAAAGTAGATCCTTGTTTCTATTTTTCTCATTGAATTGAATGAAAGGAAAAAAAATATTAACTAATATTTTAAGAATATTTATTATTTTATAGATATAATTTATATTAAAAAATCCATTATTATTACCAGCAATGTAAAAATATAGTTAAAGACATTCCACATTTATATGTTGAAGTGGTAGTCCATGAGTACGAAGGAATGATGTTATTATTTTCTAATTAAATGAAATGTAATATTATAGATGTGATTTTATATTTCATGATTTATTTTATGCAAATAAATATTAAAAATAGTCATTTACATTTTTTCCCTTTCTACCTCCCATGTAATGAATCACATCGATTAGCGATATGGTTGTTTATTATACACGTGAGTGACATTATATTGTCACACATGAAATGGAATGTAATAAGGTACAGTTGACACTATAATTAAATTGGTAAAATAATAACAGAATTGTTATATAAATATATTAAATCCACAATTACATCCATCCATTAACGTTGGGCATTCAAAACAAACTACATTAGATATTGAGGTTGTAGTCCACCATACACTATATTCACTATTTAATTTTCCATTTGATTGAGGTATAAATTTATATAGGTTGTTAAATTACAATAATAAAATAATATGATATTTGAGATATTTTTGTTATTAATTTTCTATATATAGAATATATTATAAGGATTTATAATTAGAATTAAAATGAAAACACAAAGTTAATAACATTAGATAGTCATTGAGAATCCTTAATAGGATGAACCAAAAAAATTATAGAATACCTTTACGAACAAACCATGACACTATGTTGTGCATAAGATTTTAGATAATAAAGTAAAGAAATTATTTTATAAAAAAATTGTTTTATTAGTTTAAATTTGGGAGGAATGTGGGTGGACCTTTATAATTGATTTGAGTGGTACACATTTACATTTGAAAAATAAAATAGATTACACATGTTTTTCACATTCCAAAAGGATAAATAATGAGATATTATCAAACCTAAAAGATATAAGGTATAAAAATGACCATAAAATGGATTTTTTACATGTATGGGTTAATTTTATGCCTTATTTATTTACTTTTATCCCTGGTAAACTCATTGTCAACTTTACCACAATAATTTATTTATATAATTATTTTTATTAATCATGGTAAAATATGGGTTGAAATTATTAGACAATGTAATTTCTGTATTATAACATAACTAAATTTAATTTTCCATATTAACTTCATTGATGTGGATGAATTCAATTTAAAATTATATACCCATTCATGATGAAGAATAGGGTTTTCATATATAAAATTCCCTTAAGTATATGATGTTTTATTATCAAAATTCAATATAAAATTGATTGTACTGAAATAATTTTCAATTACTATAATATTCATTAACTAATTTTTTATGGAAAGATTTTATATGACTAATATTCATAAATAATTTATTCAAACGTTTTTTTAGAAAAAAATAGTATTTTTTACTATTTAATAAAAAATAAAATTCATAGAAAAATTCCATAAATTCACCCTATGATTATTGCGATATCCATATTTCCAAAATTAATTTAATATAATCAAATAAATTTTCATAATGTAAAAATAATAATTTTAACTTGAATTTTCAATGTGGGACTAATCTATCATTTAGAAAAATACTGTTTTTTAGAAAACATTTATTTCCCTTTCAAATTGATTTTTTTATTTTATATCTACTAAATATAAAAAATTAAATTTATTTTATAGCTTTTTAAACGATATAATTTAAAAAATCAGTTATCCTTATTAATATAGTATAATATTGGGTTTTCTTTTCATATACGATATTGAGAATGATATTTTTAATTTAAAATCAATTTTTGTTAAATTCTATCCTCTAATTATAATTTCATCCTAATAACTTAATCATATTCATGGTGATCAAAGGTTTTACAATAGAAAATACCCTTATTGGAGTCCCACATTATAAAATCGGTTAATAAACATCTTGATAGGATGGTTGAGGAAGTATATAAGTCATATGTAATAACACATAGTAGGATTTCAAATCAGATAACATAAGTTTCAAGTGAAGATATTGACATGTGGAAAACCAAAAATAATAACGGAGAGTGTTATAGATCATTGATAATAGTAAATTGATCTTTAAAATTTGATGACCAAAATACCAATAATCTATGATGGATGTAAAAGATTATAAGTTAATTTGAAATGATGGTATTTTTATAATATTTTTTTATTAATTTTATTTTTCTACATGTTGATGAATCCCTTTAAAATCTAGAATTAGAACATATGAATATATATTTAAATTATATATTTCTATTTCAAATGAACATGTTCATCTTTGGATTTTACTTTTATTAGTTAAAAAATCCTTTCTTACTCTATGAGAGGAATATAAAAATGATTTTTAATGCTCTTAGCACACTAAATAGATCATTATAATGAGAATTCATTTATATTATTTCAATATTTATTTCAAAACCAAAATCGTTAAAAAATTTATCTAATTACCTTCATAGTTCATCATAATCCATTCTATATATATTTAACCATATGAATCTTCCATATTATTCTTATCAAAATTCAATGTCAAAAATTTAGAAGGAATGTCAATAAATCAACATTATATTCCCCAAGAAACATAATGTGAGTCCTAATGTCACATTCCAAATATATGAATACCTTGATATCGATGAAAATATAACGAAAACATCCATTCTTTCAAAAATTCAATATCATTTTATCGAATATACTAATTAAAAAAAATTAATAAACTCTATATTTGATGAAAAACAACAAACCTGTAAACAATTTTAAAGTCACAAACACTATCCCAAAAATATATAATTGTTATCTCAACATCAATCACATATTAAGTGTTATAGTATCTTATTCAGGTAATTAATAACAGGTTCAAATTCTCATTGAATCACTTTTCATATTCATATGTATGATTCGATATATTCTCGAGAAATAGATAAATATTTTCATGCAGAAAAATACATATAAATTTCAAACTTATTATAACCATGATAACACCGTTTAAATCATAATATTACATAATTATTGATTCCAAACAAATGATAATAAACTATGATTGTCTATATTGAGTAATATTATAATCTTTTCCACTATCCCTCATCTTATTTTGTGGTATATTCCCTTGAAGCATAAGGAATTTACTTTTACAGTTTCTTATATACCTATAGTTAAAGCATTTAGTATTGTCAATTTTTTCAAAGAAAATAAATTAAGATCATGGTGGCCCTTATCTCCACACTTATTGCAAAACCACATTCTTTTCAATCACGTATGATTGTGTTTCATTCCAAAATTATGACATGTGGGAAAAACTTTCATTCAATTCTTCCACTTTATTTATCATCCTACATATTCTTCTATGGATTCCCTATGAATCCATAATACATAGATAATTCATTTTATATCTTACCACCGATGATGTTATGTTCTCATATGATGATAATGTTGGGGATATTAGTTTCCTTTGAAGTATTTTCTTTATCTGAACAAATAAATTGACAATATTTATCTTTTAATTATGACAATGTTTTTAGAATTCATTTCCATACATGTAATGTTGGAATCATATTTTTCAACATTTTTCCCATTTATTCTATAATATACTCAAGAAATGAGTTTTTATATATATATTTACTAATGAGGAAGTTATTTTCACAATAATTGGACCTTGAAAACGTTAAATTCAATGTTTTTTTTGTTTCTTCTATATATATAGTAATCTGAAACATTGGCCAAGATTAATCTAAATCAACTGAGAGATTAAAAAATTAAAAAACAACATTACACCTTAATCTATATTCCTGAGGGAGAAATAACATTATGATATAAATTATTCATTTATAATCTAATAACTTATTTTTACTCCCACTAAATTATGGAGGTTTCTAATGCACGAAGTAGTCTGGAAAAATTTCATCACATGGATTATCAGTAGTACTATTTATATTGTGAAGGTTACCACACCTTACTTGAGTCATATATATCAAAATGAATATAATTTGATGAGTTCAATATATATATCCAACACCAATGTCATTATATTTACCATATATAAAATCCATAAATAGAGTAAATTTATTCATATTATTCTCATTAAATTTGTGGGGTTCCATTAATAAAAAATGAACTATATAAGATCATAACATTATAAAACATATTATATTTTTCAAAAAATAGTCAAACCATTAAGATAAATTGAAAATATTATTCCAAAATAATCTATTAATCATAATCAATGTTTCATCAGTAATATTACTATTTTCAATTTTTCTAAATGTTTTGAAATGAAAATATGAATTATCATTAGAATATCCTTATTTAGTATCAATACAAGTGTGTGGTAAGGCCCGTTATTGTATACCAGGTGACTATCAGGTCATACCCAATGTACCATTTTCAATGTTGTTGCGCCTAGTTATTTCAGTTACTAAACAATGTCAACTTGTAGTGTCTAAAAATATATTTATTTATAAGAAAAATAACATAAAAAACACAGTATATAAATAGGTTTGTTATTTTATTCTTCTCATAAATGTATATAATTGGGTTAGGTTCAATAATTTATGTTTTCCTAAATAATTTTCTAATGTTATCTATTACACATCCTCTATTTCCAACTATAGTGATCTAGACTATTGTATCCTCAAGTAAGTGTCAACTCTATAACAATATAACTATATATTAGGAATCACATCCCAAAGGGACATATAGTTTAGTATTATTGGTAAACAAGATTAATATTTTGAATTTTCATTAAAATTGAAAGGATTAAATAAGAAAAGTGTTTTTATTGCGAACATTGTTATTCCATATATTGTATCCCTATATTTCAATCATAAAAAAATCATGGATTCCTGGGAAGAATTAAAAATAATAAATAGGTGTTCTTTGGTGCTTATTAATGGTTAACATATATTTTAATGTATCATGAATAAAAAAGAATAATATATATGGGATGTTAATTAATAGAAATTAGTTCCATTTAATCCGAAAACTAGGCATAATATGGTTGAAATAAATTATTATCAAATAAATCCATATAAATGTTCACATGATCTTGAAACATATCTTTGTAAAGTCTAATAATCTAATAATCCCAAGAAATTTCAATGAATGACTTCCTAAAGATGTAATGTATAATGATGGAAATTTAAAACATCATGTCAATGCCTAATTCTAATTCTTGTAAACATCAAGGGCTCATGATATTTCATCCTACACAAATGGGTATGGACTCCATGAAATTCTCATTATATCTTGTATATTAACAGCATTGATACATTTAGGGGTTATAAGAATATGGGCTCCACCTCTTAGATAGTAAAACCAGGTCATTCCTTATATTAATGGTTAAGTAGCCAGTGGATCATGCCGGTACATTAAGAGGGGAGGGGAATTAGTGTACACATGTCTTCACTAGTTTTCATTTATTTTACCTAACCCATTGTATATTGAACAATTTCGCTTGTTTGAGTGAATTGATCATTCTAGTTAACAAGAATTGTTATACCACATGCAGGAAATAGAGTAAGTGAATCATATCACGTAGCATTTTAAAAATGTTCACCCTCAGAATGGATGACTATTTCCTTTCTATGTTTGGGATGATCTGAGTCACAGATTCTCCACTATGAATAAATCTCAAATTAAAAGTGTGATGGTCATGTATCACCCTGATGCCTTGGTGGGTAGGTATGATCCTTTTCCCAAATTTTACTGAAATCCCACCAATGTTCATTATACTAACTTCCTCAAAGGTTTCACAATTTCCACCCAAAAACAATGAGTATGAAAACAATATATTTAAGCATCCCTTTAAAAAAAACATTGATATTCCTCATCAATCCACTTTGAAAAAGCCATTTATGCACTCGTCCACTTCAAATGGAACTAAACAACTACAACAAAATATAATCAATGACAATTCATGCATGTCAGTTCAGTATACTCTTTTGAATTATAGAATATAATACATCAAATTAAACTCACAGAAATATCTAAATGATTAATCGAAGACATCTCAATGCTCTAGAAGATGAATTATATTCTACTGTGATGGATTAACTCTCAACATGGCACTCATGATGAGTTTTTTCAAATATTGCTGATTACAGAATATAATTTGCTTCCTCAATACAAAATAGATTGGGTTGTTCCTTCTTCTACTGAAGACCTAGCCTTACTAACCACTAAAAACTCGTATACATAAATATTCTGAAACACATATAGAATTGATACTCTAGCTTCAGTCTCAAACACTACATAGTGAGTATGAATAATATATCAAGTGATGTTTTTCGAACATCACATATAATTATAAATTCATGTATGAATCAATCTATTCAAGCATTATTTCATGTGCATGAAAATTTTCATGAGCATTTTTATGTGATGTATGTAAATATTTTCACACACAATGATGCACAAACATATCTCCTTCAATACCATTGTATATACCTTGTGCATAAAATGAACAAAATACACTTCTGATTTTCTTTAGTACACACATTTAAAATTCACACACATTATGTATTCTTGTTCACAAATTTCTATACACACTTTATGTACACACATTTTATCTTAATACATCATACACATTGTCAAAAAATTCAATAACACAAGAATATAGGCATAGTATCATAATAATGTATATTTACAATTATACACTACACTACCATTATATACAATTATTCCACATTATACATTTGTATTCATGAAAAGTCAAAAGTGCACTATCCTTATAAATCATTGATGAAAACAATAACAATTTCACAAGTATATATAGTATGATGAGCATCCATGGGTTCTCAAAAACTATTTCTTTCACACCTGTTTTCACTATACAGTTTACATAAACTCTATGAACAAACAAAACATCCATTATTTACTCATATCACACAAGTATGTAAATTACATCACACAATTTGTTATATAAATAGAAACAAAAAACTTCATGAACCCCAACTATTGTTATATACACATGTAGAGTGATCATAGAATCATCTCTATAATTTCTCAAATAGAACTCTATGACAACCTTTGTGAACCAGAGAGATCATGAAACTTTTTCTCTATAAAAAATCTCTCTTGGATGGGAGATAAAATGTATATAACAAATAAACTCATCATATGGTATTTATAAGAAAAAAATTACTTCACAGAACCATCTACAATCACCTAGATAACTCACTACACCATTAGATCAAACACAGCATGTGTACCGTGACTTAGAGGATTAATATCTACAGAATTTAAAGCATCAAAAAATAATTAAATCAAAATTTTAAAATCAATTTCATTGAAATAAAAATTTCTTAATGTTTTTATCAGTTTCATATCATCATAATACCCAAAATAAATCTTACAAGCTAGGGTACAAGCTACTGTTGACATTGCATGAAGGACTCTGTGAACAAAAGGCATATGCTGACATCAATGTTGAAGAGAAACTCCAATTCATGATCGAATGGCCATAGTTATGTCTAATTTATTTAAATAGATCTCATTGTTCTAGAGTGCATATGGATGATCAAACAATTGTGATATATCCATGAAATATATCAAAAGACGTGATTTCCCGCATATTAAAAATCATGATACCACATTGATTCAGGCAACATTAAGTCACTTCCTTATAAGGAAAAACATAGAGGCCATGTTTCAATATTTTCTCTTCACTCCTCCCCTATATGTTATCACCCCACACTGATGTTCTCTTGAAGGCACACTCTATGCCCAATCTATGTCATTATCGTTCCACCATGCTTTGTGGTGTTCTTCCACTTATGTGTGCCTCACATTGCTGAGTCTGCAGAAAAGGCCATGGATGGCCTCACATTGTATGGATGGCTAGTGTTATGCTCATCCTCAAACTATGTGGTGTGTTCTACATCCATGGTTTTCTAGTGGGCTTTGCTGGCCAAGTCCATAATGTTGTAGTATATGGACTATTAAAAAATGATTGTAAGAATTTAGCCACCAAATACTACATAAAAACTCAATCATGAAAAAAAATCATTTGATCATGTAATATTATTCCTTGTCTTCAAATAATGTATTAAACATTGTGCATTGCACAAGTCTTCTATAACATAAGAACAGCTCTACAATCATCAGATTTATTATTGCATTACAAAAAGAAACAACTTCAAATAAAAGCATCCTTTCCAATTTAATAATTCTCCACTATCATTTATTGACATAACTGAAATCTTCAATTAATGAAACATTTACTTTATATAAAAACAAATTTATTGAAAATAATTACAACTCCAATATTTTCTCTAATATCCATTTGGGTTCTTCAATCATCCCCTTTGTATTTTTTTCAATACCCATTTTACATTCAAACTAAATGTCTTCTTCTTCCCCTTATTTGATTGTAAACCCAAATAAATAATAATGGGAAGTAATTTGACTCATATTGGTTTGTAAAAACTAAACTTTTTATGTTCTATCTTTCAATCTCCCCATTTCATAGATGATACAACATGGAATATATTCAAATTTTCCAAATTGAGAGAAGGAATTCATCAACATTATTAAAAAAATTGAGTTTATTATTAATAAGTTCCACGTCTACCCGGGCTAACATAATGTATAAATCATGATTGATCCACATAGACAATAATGTTATCATTCAAAATCATTTCTACTAATCTCCTACATTTATCTTGAAAACTATATTAAATGAATTTAATTATGAGAATCAACAACCTATTTATCAATACATTTTACTTTTTTATCATATTATCATATATTCCTCTTTTGGCTCAGAATTTTTATTCATATAGAGAGTTAGGAACATACCTATTTAAAGAAAAGATTTTATTTATAGAATCTAAAATCATCAAATAAATCTCTTACCAAAACATAAAATATTCAATGATACATATATGAGATATTCAACACAGGTGGTTGCTCTACTTTTCTCCCCCATAGAGAGATGTGTTCATTTATTTTTTTCATCATGACTGACAATATTCAATAATTATCTTCTATAACAATTTTATGAGAAATTATAATAACGAAGTCAATTATGGGTAGTCTCTTCAATACATTCTAATATTTTCAAATCACTCATATCATCAAGACTCCCATTGAATATATGTCTCATCATCTATTCAATTCATAAAAGATGTAAACACAAAATATACATGGGGAAAAGGTGGTTCCTCAATGATGTCTTTAGTTTGAGAAACAGGGATTAGATTTATCTCTCAACACTATATTTCCATTTATTTCTATTCTATATTCATGAAAACCATTAATGATTTATCCCCCATTGAATTATTATAGCTTATAATTTACGGGAAACGTGGTCTTCTGGATTTCTTCAATATTAAAATTATATGGAATAGGGTTCATCAAATTCACAAGTAGTGAATTTCCATTCTTCTATTTCAATTCCATCATTCTATCCAATTTCCTCTTCTTAAGGCATATGAATAATAATTTTATGGGTACATACTCAGACAACTTCTTGTGTGTATACTTCTTATCTATAATATCATTTTAAGCACTAGAATTCATTTGTGTTTATCCTTTGTTATTTACTGGTTATATTTTTTCTTGTAGCCAAGCTAACCATTTATCAGTAATATGATTGGAAAAATTTAAACATCAACACAAAACATCAGCATTCATATGATTATTGTTTTTAGAAAACCTCTAGGGAAATTCATGTTTTTCATCTTGATTTTCATGCACCAAATCTATCATATTATTATATTCTATGATTAATTTCATCTTCTGCTTCATCTTTCTGGCACCAAAAATGTAATTTATAACATATTTACAAAATTCCATGATATGGCCTTTTTCATCCCCAGTATAATCATCTCATCTTTGGTGGAAATTTATATCATCATATTTTTTTGCTATAGTTTTCTCCAAAATTTTCCTAACTTTATTCTTCTACTCACATCCCAATGAAATATTTATCAACATTTGTACTTTGAAACTGCATTTGAAAAGGTAGCTTCTATATATCATCATATTCATTGTGTATGGTTCATACATACCAAAACTCATCATAACTATGAGCACAAATGTTGAAAAAATCAAATAATTCATCATGACAATAAAATTTGTTATTAATAAACATATTATATTTTATCTGTGAATTATGCTTTAGGTATGGAAGATTTCCCATAACATCAGATCTTCTACCCCTAATGAATTTCCTTTTATATCTATCATGCATTGAAATATTATACCAACATTCAATATCCCGATGCCCAAATTTCTAGCAACTCAAATAATAGCCAAAAAATCTCGGGTACTTCTTTTGTGCTACCTCATGGAAAGGTTTGGAAACTTTCTAAGTTTGAAGCGTATGATTCTTCACCTAAGATCATTGTGGGGAAAAAGTATTAACATTATTATTTATATACACCTTTGATGATATTATGGATTTATCATCAATAATATTTACACATATTTGACTAGAATTCCATTTGAAACCTGTAATTTTACATGAAAAAACATTAGTGTAAATAGGAACTTCTAGTTCAAAGGATCCCTATTTCAATGAGCATGCTTCATATTTTTTATCAGATAATATATTGTTCTTCTTTCCATATGATTTTATTATTTTCATAAGTAAGACTCTTTTAGAATTACTATTGGTAGCTTTTTTATCTCATATTTTTTTGAAGATTCAGCATGAATGTTCTCATGATTTGAAATCATGACCTTCGACTCAAGATATTACAGATTCAGAGAATTATTCTAATCTTCATGTGATTTCACCATATCATCACATTATTGCACAATAACATAACATTATAACAAGGAATTAATTAATGGTAATTCCTTTAGATCTTTCAAATTTACTTTCATTTCAATACGTCAAATGTTGAGAATATTTTTCTCATTGTCAACAATTTTTAGATTGTCTTCCCATTGACTTTTCTTTTTAAGAAGTTGAACCACATTCATTTGACATACATCCAGTAAAAATTTATTCAACTTATTAATTATCTATGTGTTAACTTGAAGTTGTGCTTTTTTTACATTCATAGATGTTCTATCAAGATTATCTAATTAACTGATCACTTTTGTACAAACTATCTCAGTCATTTACATCTCACAAACAATACCTTTCAATTCATCATCAATATTTTTAATTTTTTGATAGTAAGTCAATATAAACTTATCGTTTGATTTTGTAACCCGAATTGACATATCATCCTTGTCACCGAATTCTAACAAAGAATCATCAATATTCATGATATATTTATGGGATTCATCAAGTATAAGAATCATATCTATAATATCGTTCTGAATAACTTATATCTACAAAAATTTCAATGAAATTTTTCTTCAACGTAGTTAAAATTTCTATTGCGAAGTGATATAGTTAATTTTTTGGGATCAATAATTTTTTAGTGATTTTTACATGTTTTAAAAATCATTACGAAGGATTTCTCGATATCTTCCACATCATTTTCTTGCTGTGACATTTCAACATATAGTCCCTTTATAAAAGAAAATATGTAATTGAAAATATCCATTGGAAAATTCTTCAGGTAATTTATGATTTTTAAATAAAAATAACTGATTAGCTCAACCAAATATTTTTCATCCCCGCTTGAACAATACTAATCAAGTGTATCTTTATCAACTTATTTAGTAGATACTGCTGATATATTTCCATTATGACCACATATAATTTTGATATATAATTTTCATCATTAAATTTTTTTTTTCAACATTAATGATTCATTATTCTGTCTATTCTTCATGGTTTTTGTAGAAACCACCTTATTAGAAGTAACAAATAATGGAACTGAACAATCCATCTGACTCAACTTTTTTACTTTGGAAAAATTAAATCTTCACCTCATATAATTCTAAACCAAAAAATAGGAAAAATAGGATATATCCAATTAGAGGAGTTACCTAACATCTGATATCAATTGGATTGTCCAGTGGATCATGCAGGTACACAGAGAGGGTGGGGGTGAATCAGTGCACACATATTTTTACAAATTTTACTTTTTTCTCTATCCCCTTTTAAAATCAAACCTATACACATATTAGAGTGAATAGATCTTTTTTGATAATAGTGAAAATTATACCACATGAAAGGTAGAATGTATATGAAGCAACGAACATAGAATTTCTATAGACCTCACCCCCAATATGGATGACTATATCCATGCTATGTTCTGGATGATCTGAGTCAAAATTTCTACATAATGAATCAATCAAATATACCATGTGGGATGGTAAGGTATCACCCTAAAACCTTGGTGGGTAATAATGGACCTTTTACCATATTATAATATAATCCCACCATTGCTCTTTATACTAACTCCCACCAGTGTTTTACAATTACAATACTAACACAATGAGTACGATCACATGATATTGAAGTTTCCTCTTCAATATAATAGTTGACCTTCCTCTTCATGCAATAGAGAATAAAACTATTCTTAGATTTCACTCTTCAACTGAAGCTCAATGATTTCCACAAAATAAAATCAATAATTATGAATGAAATTAGGTTCAGTATACTCTACTTAATTTTAAAAGAAAATACTCTAATTAAAATAACAACTATATAAAAAATGATCAACTAAAGATATATCAATACTATTCTAGTTGTCTATAGATATAATGATATTGGATAACTCTAAATATTTCACTGAGGATTTGTTTTTTCATATATTTTTAATTGAAAATATAATAATATTCTTTAGTACAACACTATTTTGGCTATTCCTTCTTCTAATACAAACCCATCCTTTTTAACAACTAAAAACTTGGATACATGAATATTCTAAAACATTGAAATAATTTCTACCCTAATATTATTCTCAAACAATGAACATTCAATATTAAAAATATTTCATGTTGACATTTTCAATCATCAAGCATAATAACAAATGCATGAATGCCTCCATTTAGGCATGTAATATTTCATGTGAAGGAAAACTATCACATGCATCATCATGTGATGAATGTAAAAGGGTTTACACACTATAATGCACAAAAAATAAGATTATCTCCCTTTGTATATACCTTGTTCATAAAATACACTGACAAAACATTAAAGTTTCTTTTGTACACACACTATCCACCTTTCCACATACTTTTACAATTCAGATATAATATGTCTTCTTATGAAAAAATTATCGTACAGTCTTCCTATCCAGACTTTGTTTCTTAAAACTTCATACACAATATCCTCAAATTCATAAAACATAGAAAGGAATTTATAGGATCTTATGAATTTATATTAATGATTATACACTCCACTACCTTCATTCACTATTATGTCACTTTATACTTATGTATGCATAAGAATGAATACATGTACTACCATACTAATTAAATCTCACAAACTGAAAAAATATAACAATCATATAAAATATGATGAACATGTATGGGTTATAAAACAATTCTTCTTTCGTAAAAGTATGCACTTTCAAATTCACACAAACACTATACAAAACCAAACATCCACTGTGTAATCCTTTCGCACAGGTATCTCAAATACATGATGATTTCAGTGATCAACGTAGGAACAAATAGCATTATGTACCATAATGACTGTGGTGTATACATGTGGAGTGATCAATGGATGTTCTATATATTCATGAAAATAGAACTATGTGAACCATAGTGTTCACAGAACTATTTATCACTCATAATTTTCTCTGAGATATGATATTAAACATATGTAGCAATTGAAATTGACATATTGTATTTATAATAAACAAAATAAAATTCAGTGAGCCTTCTAGAATAGAATATCTTACTCACTTCATCATTAAATGAAACACTTCCTCAGTTCTGTGATATAGGGGATCCCCGTCCCTAAAAATTAGATCTTTTGCACGCAAATGTAAATTGACATTATGATCTTCATTTTTTTATCCATGAAAAGTTTCCTAATGTTTTGACATATTAAATATATTTATAAAACCTAAAAGAATGTTGGATTCATGGGATTATGCCATTTTAAATGTCGCATGAAGGACATGGTGCATAGAAGGCTTTTAGCATTCTTGAAGTTGAAGAAGAAATTAGGATGATGATTGGAAGGACATAGTTATTTATGTGTTTATTAAAAATAGATTGCATGGTTCTGGAGAGAGGATGGATGATCAGACATTTGTAATATTATGGCAGCTTTCTTATAAGACAGATCGCGATGGCCATGTTTTATTAATTCTTCTTCCCTCATCCCTAGTCTGGTACCTCTACATACTGGAATTCTCTTGTGGGTGTGTTTATTCACATCCTATGTCACTTTCATGCCACTCTACATGGTGTTTCTCTATCACATATATGTGCCTCACATAGGTGCGTCTACACCCACAGCCATGGTTATCCAAATCATGGCTGGCTGGATGGGGTTAAGCTCAGCCACCCACTAAGTGGTGCATGCTAATTCCGTAGATTGATAGTTGGCTTGGGTATCCATGTCTATATTTTTGTTCTATATAGACTATTATAAAATGTGTGTCAAAATTCATCTACCAATGACAACATAAAAACCACATCATTACTAAAACTCATTTGTGCATGTCATATTCTACTTTGAAATCAAATCAATGTAAAAAACGTTTTTTATTGAACATGTCTTTTGGAACATAAGATTATATATACAATAACATGATTTACTATTTCATTACATATGAAAACTCCTTCAAATCATATCATCCATTCCAATTAAATAATTTTCCACACTCATTCAATGATAGAACATCAATATTAAATTAATGTCACATTTAATTTTTCCAAATTCAATGTATTGAAAAAAATTAAAATACAAATATTATCACTAAAATCCATTTGGTTTCATTATACATTTATGGGTAAAACATAATTCATATAAACATTCATATTGAGAAACATACATTCAAAATCATAATACATACCCCAATTAATTACCAGAATTCGAAACCATCCAACCTAATACAGTGAATGGTAATAAAAGGGTACATTCTATATTAAATATTTCAAAAACCATCTGAATAAACAATAAATATGGTATCAATTTATCATATCCCAAGCGTATAAAATGTATAATAAAGGGTTTATGTGACTGATAAATTTAAATATCATAAAATTTTCATAAAAATCAATTGTGTGAAAAATAAAATTACAACCTTTAACAAATATTTTAAAATAAATGTTCAAAAATATTTTGAAAAAACATTTAACTGATATATTCATTTGAAAACAAGTAAAATAATATTTAAAACAGTTAGTGTTAATGATGGTGTAAGACACTTTTCTGGCAATTTCTGTTAAAATGATGATTCCTTTCCCTTTATGGATAAAAATACAAACATGGATTGTTTTGAAAATGACTTGACGATTCATTTCAAAACAGATTTTAAATAGTAAAAATTGGTAAAATGATTTATAATAAATCATTTATAAAATAAAAAAAAAAAATTAATGAAAATTTTTTGAAATAAAAAAAAATATCGACCGAAAAGATAAATATATTGAATTTTTCATAAAAACATTTAATTAATTATTTCAATTTAAAATGAGTGTGAAAATTGTATTAAAAAATGAAAATTTTCATTAATAACCCGAGTAGAATAAAATAAATTTATTTAAATAATTAAATAACAAATAATCCCCCCTATGTAGGATTAAACAAAACCAATTCCAAATAATTGGGTGATTTTGAAATAAATGCTTACAACTTATGTATCATATGAATATTAATCCCCAAAAAATAAAAATAAATAAAATGAAAAATTGAATATTATAAAGATAAATATATTCAAGATTTTATATATCAAATGAAATTGTATATAAATCAGTGAATGTAATTTTTTTTTGATTTTTTCATATGTCTTATATAAGTAAAAGTGTGATAAGAAACCCATACATCATATTAGGCATTCTTCATGTGTGTTTATACACCATGTAACATAAATACAAGTATATTAAACATACATATAGAACTATACTATTATATCTCATAATTATGTGATTTACATTTAGTCTTTTGTCACTAATTTATAAGAATTTCATGGATTAAATCGCTATTTTGGTTAAAAATTTCTTCGTTTTTCATGTATATTTTAGTTCAGTGATTTTTGAATTATTAATATCAACAAGGTTACAGAGTAAAAAAATATTAACAATTATATTAAAATAATATATATAAATTTTCTATTTATTTATAGTATTTAATAAAATTTAGAGATGTAGAATGTATTACACTATCCAAGGAGATAGTAGGATGTACGTAAAAATGAACGTTGCTTCCTTTTCTCTTGAGTGGTGGAAAGTAAGAAAAAAATTATTAATTAAACTTTTTAGAAATATGATTATGTTTTTTGAATTGTTTATATTAATATTACTCATCATTATTACCATCCATTTAAAATTAAATTGAATAACATCTCATATCATAATGTGGAAGTTTTAGTCCACACATTTGCATGAGCGACATTATTATTTACCAATAGATTGGAATGTATGAATTCCTAGGATATATTATATTTCCATAATTATTTTTATAAATTATATATATATATATCATATATCCATTTAATTTTATCTTTAAAACCTTCCATATAAAGATTAGGTAAAACAAAAATCACATTGCTTCATATTCTGGGAGTCCTCCAAAAACACGAGTGATGTAATCATATTCATATTTGAATGGAATTTAAGAATTCATATGTGATATTATAATTATATAATATATATAAATCATAAATATAATATAAATATGTTAAAAGATTCATTTCATCCATAATCTAATGATGGTGGTGGAAAATGGTATACATCGTTTTCCGATGGGGTAGTCCACCAAACACATGATCGACATTTTTATTTTCCAATTTATGTAATTGGATATCATTATAGATTTTTTATTAACATAATTACATATCAATATATATTATATAATTTTATTATTATTATGAGATATATTTAAACTTTTAGAATGTGTTAGATGATGATATAAAATGAAATCCTATTGTAAATAACATTACTTCTACTTCAAGAAACCTCATTCTTTTTAACCTAAATCCTTCAAAGATTTGATTACTAATCTAAAAAGACCTATAGTATTTTGGGATATATGTAATAATATTATGTGGTTGGGTTTTTCCCTACCAAAATTTATTTTTTGTTATAATGAGTGGATTAGAGTGGGTGGTCATTCATAAACATGGTTATTGGCATACAAGAAATTTTTAAAAAGAAAATGGTGTAACCATGTTTTTAAACTTCTATAAGGATCCTAAATTTCCTATTATTTCACATAGTATATTTAATATAGTGCGGATATAAAAATCATTTTGGAATAGTTTTGATTCATTTTAATCTAGTATATTTTTAGTTTTACCCATAATAAACCCATTTTCACCTTTATTACAATAATTAATATTTTAAATTTATCTATTAATTTTATTCTAAGGATATGATTAAAATATTAGATGATATAAATTTTTTTAATTCCCAATGTGGAATCCATTTTTTCGGAATGATTTCAAAAAATAAGAGTTATTAAATTTTAAATTATACCGATAGATGAGAACAAAATTGGTTTATTAAGAGAAATTTCTCATAAGTATAGAAGATTTATATATTCAATTTCAATATAGAATGGATTAAAAATACATAATTTATATATATTATAATTTATATTAAATAAATTTACATTTAATATAATTTAAAATATATTTTATATTGTTAAATAATTTATGTGCATGGGTAGTTTTTTTAAAATGAAAATATTTGTCACTAATTATCGAAATATTTAACATGTAATAAAATTAAAAAAAAATTCACCAAAAAATAATTTTGATACTATTATTTAAAAAAAATAATTTTAATAAATAATATCTCTAATACTGAAAAAAAAATATCTTTCAATTAAGAGTAAAACGTATGACAAATCAGCCATTCATATAAATACCATTTTTTGAAAACATATATTTCTCATTAAAATGGTTATTATATTGTTTCAAATAAATATATAAAAATTGAATTTATTTTTTAAATATTAAAACCATATAATATACATAATTTATTTTATCCTACTCATACCCACCATCAAAACAAATATGTTATAATTTTCATGTTTAACAATTAATAGTTTAATAGAGTGTTATATTTATTTTAAACCTAGTGATCCATACATCACAAGATATATAATATATAGAATTTATTTAAAAATAAATATATCCTAAATTCACAATGTCTGATATTTTCATTTTTTTTATGTTGTTATGTGTCATAAACTCTATCGATCATGATGCTATTATTTTAAAATCACGGGGTTTTATAATAATAATTTCAAATTTATAGATAAACATTAGGTATTGATGACATGATATTTTGGGGTATAATATTAGAGAATTTTAGTGAAAACCCTTTGAATTTGTTTTCATAATAATTATATGATAATTATAACATGGTGATGTGTTATTAATGGACATATTTTTTTTTGTTTTATCATAAATTATATATCTTTATAGATAATGACATGTTTATATGACTCTATAACATTTCCACCTTTCTGAAATCATCATAAAATTAGTTGGTTTAGTATAAACTCCATAATCACAGGGGTTCGTGATGAGTGGGCATAACACTACATACTAAACAAAACACAATATAGAGATTTTTTTGGAAATAGTATTATCATTATAAAATATTATGAATGTTTTATTTTAATATTACATTAAAATATTGTGTTATGAATTACACTAGAACATAAATTACACCACTGTAGAATTAAATATAGGTACCATATGTTGAAATGATTGTTTCACTAGAATGGATATTAAGATCTTGTTTTTACATTCAAATTAAAATTTACAGGGATTTTATTCATTACCATTTTATATTATAGTATTTTGAGGAGAAAAATTCCCAAAAATTTCCCTAAGAATGGTATATATGTAGAAACATATATTTCTTATAACCCAAAAATTGACAGTACATAAATGGTCAAGATTCATATTAAATTATTGTTATCAAGTAAATAGATATTTCATTATTCTGGAAAAAGATAGTCAGGTTAATATTAAAATTTAAATTAGTTCGTAATACACGTATTTCCTTTTACTAGTGAGTGATATTTTTCCATGATATTATTGTTGATTTCAAATTTTAGGATGGTTCTTTGAAAAATCATGTTTTTATTCTTCTAGATATCTAAATTAAAATATTCTAAACATATATTAAGTGGTATTAATATACATAAGCATGATTTTATGAAAAATTTATATTTGTTTTTGAAATCTATTGAAGAATGTAGGATAGATATATAGATAAATATTAACCTCAATATTCACTCAATGATGAGTCGGTAAAGAATCATTTTATATTTGAAAAAATGGATAAACTATATTGGAAACACTATGATGGACATGTAATCAGTGATATTTTTTTATAACATTAACTAATTTTTGGGTTTAAGATTTTCATGTAATAGAATATGATTTTATGAATTAGAGATTATTAAATTAGATGTTAAAATATAATGATAATTATTAAAGAATATATAAACTCAAGTTGGTTTAATGTTGAGGTTTTTAATTGGTTTTAGGAAAGGTTTTTAATTAATAATATTTTATTAGAATATGTATGTATATGGGTATAGAATTTCATGGATGAATAATTGTATATTAGGAATTATAAATAACATTATAAATCCTAATATAGTAATACAGATGTCAAAACATATTTTATATCATGAATGATCAATATATAAATAAACCCTCAACTACATTTGTTGGGTTTTAAAAAATAAAATTCTTATTAATCAATTTATTTATGTGGGATTGAATGTGTCACCCTAAGATGTTAATATATAATTCCCATTGAAATACTCTATGTGATTGAGATCCTGATCCATAAATGATAGAAATCAAAATAAAAATTGAAATATATAAAAATAATAATAAAAATACTCTATATTTCATCAAGCACTATGTATAAAATCATAGAGAGTAAATATTATTATCATATTTATAAAATATTTACAAAATTTTATATACTGGAAACATTTAATAACTATAAAGTTCATATGATATTACTAAAACAAATAATACACTCATTTATTTTTATAGAAGGATATTTATCAATATACTACCATTTTATGTTATATGTATTTATTTTTTATGAAATATGTGATTTGTTATTATAAATATTATATCATATGAATAATATTTTTATACAAATTTATTTATAAAATAAAAATAAATATGAATGAGAATTGTTAACATTCTTAAAAATCTATTCATATTTAAAATAATCTTCATAATTTTTAAAATGTTAAATTTCTAAATATTTCAAATTACTTATTAAAAAATAAAAAATATTTTTTTAATTTAAAATAAGATTATTTTATTAAGATGAATTTTTTTATTCTTGGAAACAATATTTTATTTTTAATAGTGTAATATAACATTGTTTATAATAACATGTCTTTTCTAACACTGTTAGTATATAATACTGACATACAAATTCCTGAATTATTTTTTAAAAGATTAATTATGTGTTTTATAAGTGGAAAATTTATTTTTAAAATAATTCATATTAATTAAAAACCAAAATTTTAGAATGTATAAAATATTTTATATTTTTCAAAATATTATTTTTACATAATTACACATTTAGTATAATAAAAGTGAATTTTATCACATTTTAAATATTGGAATAATTTAAAAACAATTTTTTGAAAAATTATGACCAAATTATGTAATAATAAAAATAAGTCGAGCTTATTGTGTATGTTATTTTACAAAAAAACTAGTTACCTCAGTAAATTAAAAACGTTTTAAAAGTGGTTAAATTAAGATGAAAAAACCACAAATATGATTAAAATATGAATGATAACAGGTAGTTCATTCCTTCATCAACCTTATAAATTTGTATATCAATTAGATATCAATTTGAGAATCGTATTCCTTGATTGTGAATTCCAAATAATGAAACATTTTTTGGTTCATAAAAAATTTCATTATGGTTTACTTTGAAGTGGGTCACTCATCTCCTCACATCCCCTCACTCCACAACCCTTAATGTTCTTTAGAAACACTAAAAACAACTCCAAAAAACTCATATTAACCTGAAGGATTTTTTGGAATACTTAAAATACCATAACCCAAATGCTTCACCCCCATTACAATATTGAAAATTTTGTAGTGATGTGTATATTTCATAATGTTATTTTTCATCTCAATTTGATTATAGGTACATACTCTTCAAAAAACCAAATACACATTCATAAAATTATATCATATATATCAATAGTAAAATTGTATTTTATTATAATTATAGTACAAAAAATAAATATTTTATCATTGTCTATTAAGAATATCAAAACCATCATCCATGTGTTAAGGGGACTAACAAATCTATGACATAGCATGATCTATTTCCCATCAAAAAATTAAAAGGATGGTAATGGATTTGAAATTTATATATAAGTAAGATATACATTCCATGTTTTATATTCGATAATGGTAAACCAAATTACACATCTTTCACATTCTATAAAAAATGAAAACATCATCCATTCGTATGTGTGGACTACAACCCCATGTAATGATGTTTTTCTAAGATTATTTTCAATACCATCGTACAAGTATATACATAATAATGGGTCTAATGGGTTAATATTTTTTATGAAATGATTATATTCATTTATGAAAAAAAATTAACCCATTAATGATTCAGTCAAGAAGATATCATTGTCAATACATTTTTTTAAAACAACTGCACTAAGAGGAAAATATTAATGTTATTATCATATAAAATTTTCATATTGATTTATTCATCAAATACAAAATGAATATTCTAATATGACACACTAATAAATGATAAAAATAATCATTATTCTTCTCATATAATAATATTAAAAATAAACCAAGGAATAAAAATTTAATAATCATGGTATGCTTATGTTTTCATCTAAATAAACACAGACTTAAAAAATTATATTAATTTTTACAATGGATGACATTGATAAAAAAATTTATAATAACAAATAAAAATTGAACAAAATATTTATTTCTTCTCTTTTATTATAACATAATTAGTAAAAAAATTAAAAAGAACATTTTATTCATTTAAAATAGTCAAAACATATTCATATTCAATTTCATCTTCAATTATTGTAATCAAAAGTAATAGGTAATGGAAATATTAATAAAACAATAATATTTCAATATATTTTAAATTAAACTAATCATTATTTGGATGAAATAATTAGTAAAAATATTAAATACCAACACCATTTAAGTGAAACTAGTTCAAAATGATCAAAATTTATTCCCACTATTATTGGAAATAGGTTGTTAGTAAATAGAATTCATAGATTGAATGATATTAAAATAATTATATAAATTAAATTTGTATAATTAATTATATAAGATAAGTTACTAACCATTAAATGTATTTTATACTAGAGGATATACTGAATTCATAGAATCTGGGAGAAAAGGAAAATTTTTATAAGTCTCAATTATTACTCATTAAGAAATGATACATGTTACACACCATGTTTCATTTTTTTCTACTAATTTAACATTTATGAATTTAATATAGTCTATTTATATGTAATTAATATGATATTCTAGTCCAAATAAATTTATTTTCATCAAATTTATTATTAAAATTGTTTCACCGTAGTTGTATGAGTATTTGGAAAATATTTTTTCATTCATTAAGTAATGATAATTATATTAAACATATATCATATATTTTAGGAATCATGTATTATTAATGTTATTATGTATTATTCTCTCTTATATATATATTTATATTAACACAGCATAATTAATTTTCTAAAATTTCATACTTTATGGGGTGTGTTTCCAGGCAGCGATATAAATATGTCAAATATCATATATTTGTGTTATAATTTTTTAACCTGAAATTATTTATTCCATGATTTGGTTCTCCTATAAAAATATTTTATTATATATTTTTGTTGAATAAATCTCTGTAATGATTAAATTTTATTAAATAAATTACTATTTTTAAAATGGGTCTTCTAAATAAATTTATTTCCAAGTATTAAAAAGGTTCTTTTATAAATTAATATTTTATCTATTGGGTCAATATTACATATATAATGCATTATTTTATTATCAATTTTCTATTATTTGATATTACTTTAATGAGTAAATATTTAAAAATCATTCACATTTCCATTTCAAATATATCCATTTATGGTGAGTTTTAATTTTATATTTTACATAAATATTAGAAATTATTTCTAAAATATATTTTAATTGATAATCTATATTTTCAATTTTCTATTCGAAAGGAATTAGAATAGTATGATTTTTTTACTCGGTTTTCAAAAGTGTTAATAAATATATTTATAATTTGGGGGGATTGAATTTGTGGTGACAAGAAATTCATTTTTTAATACCTTCGTGTGTGATACTCATTGAAGAAATATTTTTGAAGGATTTTTTTCAAATAAGTCAACATTCATCAGAGAATACATTACTCCTCTATATATAGACTCAATTTGATCCATCGACCATATTTCATTGTAAATATTGTGTTACATTTTTATGTATAAATGATATGATCTATCATTTTATTGTTATAGCCAAATCATCTACTTTAATAATGATTATTTCCTCTCCATGTGTTTTCATCTTTAAAAAATAATATTTAATTCATTTAGTTGAAGAATGCTTACATAGAATCCATACATCAATTTATTGGGGAAATTTATGACATTATCATTTACATTTTTCTATATATGGTGTTTGTTTTATTGATTCTAACATATAATTATATTACTTTTATTAATGTGGAAAATATTGAAAAACATTATTATTTTTATTCAAAGTTGCCTATTTATTGGTTACATAGTATAATTAAACAAGAATTTTGACTATCCACGATAAATATCATGATTTATTATTATAATTTTATCCACTTTATTAACATATGAATATTTTTCCACATTCAATCTGTTGTATTCAAATAAAGTAGATTATTTGAATTTAATATTATGCATTCTTTACTCATATTCTAAAATGATTAATTCAATGTACATGAACTTGTGATAAGGGTGCTTGACAATATTTATCCTCGAAATACATTGTTACGTATCAAGAGACATACATATTCTGGTATTTTAAGGTTTCCATCCTATAATATATTATTACCCGGAGATATTGAATTTAATTTAAGATCGTGTTGTCTTGGAGAATGATGTCTTGGAAAAGATTTTGAAAATAGATATTTGGAATTAAAAATGCAGTCACTAAAGATAATTATATAATTTTTAATGTGATATATTTATGTTCATTATTTAAAATGGATATATTTTTCTATAATTTTAGTTGATGATGGAATTATTTATTATTATCTACTCATGTAGTGTCTCCAACTTGGGGGGCCATTGAACGGTTCCCATAGCCGTATCGCCATAGGACATTAGTAGTTAATCCCCAAAAAATTGAGGTTCTTGAGTAGTAGTGAGGATTAACTATAACATATAGGGATACAATAATATAATTATCCTAGTAAGGCACCTCAAATTACAATGATAATTAAATGTATAAGTACACTACAAACCATAAAAAAACATAAAATTCTAACCATTTTACAAAAGTGGGGAAATCCCACATTCTAATAGTAAATATTTCGTGTCCTTCCATATAAAGTAAAGAGTATTGAAATACAATATTAAGACACGAAATGAAATCTCTAAGGCAGGTATAGACTATAATTATAGATCCTTCCACAATGCATATACCATGTTCGAAATCGACCGTCTAGAATATGGCCTTTTTCTTTTTTCAGACCTGAAAATATGTATTATGTTTAGGTACCCAATTATAGACAAATATGGGTGTGATTATAACTCATTCAGCCTCCATCAATGGTTTCTACAATATAAATAGTGTAAATAGATATTTTTTGCAAGTTCTAAAAAACACGGTAGTTAAAAGGGATAAATTGTGTAACATTACTAAATAAGTTTTCTTAATAAATATTAACCATTTCTTCCATGGGTTATACACTCTCAAAAATATTACATAGGTTTATTTCGATAAAATTATATCCATTATAGGATAAATCTAGCTTTATATCCCACTACAGGAAAATATTTTGATAACAATATATCACACTCTTCATGGAGGCATTGTCTACATAGTCTTATCCAATGAAACTGTTTGGGGAATTGATTAATAGTTTGCCAAAACACTACTGAAAATATGAAATTTATATGCCCTAGAAGAGAGAATTAATTTCTCTAGAAAAGAACTGTTAATCGAGGCGAAGATTGGGGTCCCTATTATCAACGCTCTGAAAAGCGCTGATAAAGGCTCCTTTTATCGGTGAAAAAAAGGTGCTGATAAATATTCTTTTTTATTAGAGGTTATTAGTGCTGATAAATGTCAAAATAAAAATAAAAAAAGTTTACAAAGTATATATAATTATCTGAGACCTTTTAATAGTGATTTAAAAAATATTATCAATGCTTGGTGGACCCCCTCCCACTCTCCTCATGCACTGCACTTTCCCACACAACCCCAACTTGCCCGCACACCCCTTCTTTCACCCATACTCGAACCAGAGACCTCCCACCTTGCATGCCTGCAACTTTACCCCTAAGATATTTAGTTTTTTTCTATATATAATGATATATACATTTATTTATATATATATATATTTATATTTATTCGTATATTAACATCCATTCATTTTAATATAAATATATTTAGGTATATTAATACATATATATTTATTCATATGTAAATATATATTTTTAGTCGTATATTAATTTATTAATATATATATAGTTATATATATTCTTATATTAATATAGATTCATATTAATATAAATATATTTAGTTATATTAATACATATATATTTATTCATATATTACTATAAATATATTTATTCATGTATTAATATATATATATATAATTTTATTTATTTATTTCTATATTTTTTTATAATATCTTATATGTACAATTAATTGTATATTAATATATATTTGTAATATTATTTTTAAATTGATATAATAAATATGTTTTTATAAGTGTTTATAAATAAATAAACACATGCATACATACATATTTACAACACAGACACACCCACAGACACACACACAGACACCCACACACACACACACACATTTATGAATAAATACATATATGTGTGTATCTGAGAAGACATAGAATGTTAAATCAAACATAACCCTTAATCCATAATCCCATTTCAACTCGACAACAAGTCAAATCGAAGAAAATGAAACAATCTTCGATATTATATGTTGTACAGACCTACTGGACATCAAGATCAGATATTATACCTATTTTAATGTTAAAATAAATATTTATGCTGACTAAAAACTCAGTTTTGAAGACCTTATAGGACTTTTTGGGCCAAAAAAAATTTGACTAATGTAACATCTCAATCTTCCATGGTACGTTTCCCTTTGAATAATGCAGTATTGTTCATTGTACACAACATGTAGTTTAAACACACCAAGACCAATCAAACTAGCCATTATGAATAGTAATACCCGGTTTTTGTAATTTTATAAATTTAATTTTTTTCAAAAAGGAATTCATTTTTGAATTCAGAATGTCGAAATGATCTTAGGGTAACTTTTTTTGTATTTTTCTAAAAAAAATAAATTTTTGATGAATAGTGAAAAACACTATGAAATAGTTTAAAACGATCTTTTTATTTAAGTATTTAGATATTTTATATTAATTTATTTTAGGTCAAAATAAATACATAATACTTATATATGTTCAATTTAATTCATTGAAATCATTTTATTCTATGATTATATATAAAAAAATTTATTGAACTTATTACCGTCTTTTACCCACATTCCCGGAGCATTTGAAAATTTGCATGAAATATAATTTTACCGCTTCTGTGAGTTGAATTTCAAAAATCCAAGAAATACGGTTGACATTAGTAATTAAAATTTGGCTCAATAATTTGAATTTTTTTGGGTAATAGTATTTTGACTATTATTTACCACGGTTAAAAGTAAATAGGTTAATTAAGGGTAAAATGATATTATAATTACCCTAACACATGTTCACATTCTATTGGATAAGTTTCATTTGACCTAAAACAACCTTAAGAATAAAATATGAACCTCATGGGTCTACATAGATTAGATTAGGATATTTATTAATATCTTATTTAAATAAGAGATAAATTAGTTAAATTCAAAGTTTAATTAATATAAAAGATTAATATTTCGTTACACCCAATATTAATTTAACTATAAATATTCATTATAAAGATAAAATTATCTACTAAATAATGGTATTTTATTTAAAAATTTTAGACCTTAAATAATTTAATTTATTTATGAATCAATGATTATGCAATAATTACCTTGAAAATGAAATATTAAAATAATTGTTATTATAAATATAAAAATAAATGTAAATTGAGACATTTGATGAATTAACTAATTCTAAAGTTTAACATGACATGTTAAGGTTGATTAAATAAATTTTAATTTGAAGTGATAAAATTTTTTTGGCTTTCAAAAACATCCAATACAAAATATTGTCAAAATTACTATAATTTAGTTTTAAAAAAATACAATATTATTAATTGATATAATTTTTGTAAAAATATATGTTTTGACAAAAGGAAATTGGTAAGGTTATATGTATTAATAATAAAACACTTGGGTTTCTCTGGGCAGTTTATAGTATATTTATTAACCATATAATATAAAAATACAAAGAGACATGGTAAATTTTCAAACTCTATAACCAAGAGTTAAATCTAAAATATAAGTTTAATATGGTGACCTAAACCTACTTAAAACCTATGGGTTGAGAGTTTTTCTACCCATCCCCACCATAGCCTCGAAAAAAACATTTTTGAGCCATTATAAACCGAATTTTTTTTATTATAAAATAATATTTCAAGCTTTTTCTAAAGTGGCCCTCACCTCTCTTGAAAAACGGTACTTCCCCTTCTCTTAATTTCTCACCTCCAACACCATTTGGCTCGGAAAAACCCTGAAACAATATCTTCTCAACTATCCTCCCTTCATCCTAGAGGCCCTGTTTTGATCATAATTCCATCATATGGATCAATTTGGATCAACTCAAAAGGAAACACCAGAAGAAGAGGTAATAATTTCACCACTCTCAATCAAGTTCTTTTCTTCATCAACTCCCTCTTTATTTGTTATTTCCATACCAAAGTAATATCTCTAGTACCTTCTACATACTGTGATGTTATTATAAATATGGTACAACCATATTCGTTATTCTATCCATCTTATAAATGTCAAAGTCACCATATGTGTGTACGCATGACATACCGTCTCCACATCGCCGTGTAGTTTGTTATTCAAACACTTCATTATTTTGATGGGTATAATAATTAGTATAAATAATTTAAATAATATATATAAAATATTAATGATTAATTATATATGTTATAACATCAAAATAAATGGTATTTCACCATCAATATAATGATATTTTTTCTTGTGCGTAAATATAGATTATCGTCTCCACGAACGTGATGAGATTCATTCCACATCGTAATCATTCATGAAAAATTTTCATTTTATGATAAAAAATATTTTTTAAGAACATAATATCAATATGGACAAGAATCAAATACATCTTATTCATAACAA
Organism: Viscum album; assembly: GCA_963277665.1. Taxonomy (NCBI): domain Eukaryota; kingdom Viridiplantae; phylum Streptophyta; class Magnoliopsida; order Santalales; family Viscaceae; genus Viscum; species Viscum album. Next base: position 1,705,138,295 of record OY728147.1, on the reverse strand, counting down.
ATATGGCTTACATACCAAGAATTTAAAATAAAATGAATCAGTTAACACCTGAAATGATGATACTAATAAAATATTATTAACAAAGCAATATTAGAAGATCATATATGTTATCATATTTATGTGTATAATTCTTGTATAATTTAATAACAATGATTTAACTATTATACAATAGGTTAACATATCCTTGACTAAGGAAAAGTACAAGGTAAGAGTTAATCCTACGATATCTTTACTTATCTGAGGTCGTTAATACGTATGTATCTACTAAGACCTCTTTACCATAAACATCTTTGTTTTCATAAAAATGTAATTCATTTTTTTAATGTTTAATTGAATATGGGTTAAAGTCATTTATACCCTTATTTGACCACATTTGTTTTGAAAGGAATCTTTCTGTCATTTTCCAAACAATGTACTTTATGACCTTCTCGACAAAATAAATATAAGAATGACTTTTTATAACTTATATGGAGGGTGTGGCTATTTTCCTCCATTATAACATCATTGAAGCTTCTCATACATGCTTAAAAGAATATTTTCAAAATAAATGATTTCTTCTATAATTATATGACTTTTAAATGATTTCAAAATAGAAAGGGATATTTCTCTACAAAAAGTATTGATTTCATCTATGTCAACATCCTTTGATTGATTTTATGCTTCTTTGAAGTTAATTATTATGATAGAAATCTTCCATATTGTATTGATGGTTTTGTTATATGTTTAACTATGGATGTGTTTTTTTTACACTATTCATGGTTTATGTATAATGTATTGACTTTTCTTACACCAGTTTTAATAAAATGTTTATATTTTTTTAAACATTTTCATATGAGGATTGCATTGGACATATTGTGTTACGGGTGGAGTCCGCTATATCTCCTTGATGCATTGGTAGGTCTCATGAGACAAACTAGCTTCTTGGTACAATTCATTGAAAAAATATTATTTTTAATCTTGGCATAAGTCCATGACCATGTGGTTATGAAGCCAGGAATTATGTATTCCAACATTATGAAATTGGTTATTGATATTAAATGTGATTATTAGACTAGAAGAATATCCATGTGAATATGTAAATAACATTATTTGATTTAACTTTTCCATATTATGATGAATTTTATATTTAAAATGATTTTGTTTTATTCTTATATAGTGCCTTCATTGTTTAGGCTTATTCTTTATGGTATCCACTATATTGTTATCCTCACTGAGAATCTGGGATCACCCCTTTATATGTTTTATTATATCCAGGATACGAAAAAGTATATTCTGACTGACCTTCACGGATATTCTAAGGGATGAATGTGGTCCATGGAGAGATTTTTTTGTTGTTTTTTATTTTATAATGTAATGTAAAACTTATGAATGTATCTAGTAATTCCAAAGCTACTAAAGTGATTGGTCTTTAGGAATTTTGATCCCTTGTGATCATGCCAATGTTATGTAACAACTCACAGACTCTGGGTAACTAGGGTCAGGGTATTACAATTGGTATCAAATAAATTTTAGTATAATATTTGGAAACTAGATTTAGATAATCTTTAATTAGAGTACATTAACCTAAGATAGACTTTTTGGATAGGTTTAGAATAACTTCCTAAAATTTTGGTAATGTAGAGATTTTTTGTAATTTCCATGAAATACATGCATATCTGGATACAAGTTGGTGGAGGTGACTCTGGAATAGATGTACCTAAGTGTGAAAACTCCAAAAAGGAGTTTTGGTCTTGATTTGGGGTATCCCAGTACATGACAACAAGCATTTCTGCACTCTTGATTGTGACACTCGTGTGGGATATTCATAGGATAAATCATATTTTCTTTACAAACCATTAAGAAGGATTTATGATTATATACCTCCTCAAAGAAAACTTTTTTTATGATTATAGATTATATGCATAAATTATTAAATTTATGTAATGTGTTTTACATATTTGGAATAATTTATTGTGATTGATAAACTAATATAGTGTATCCCATTGTTTAGAAATGGTTCACAGTGGAAGGAATGAAATCTGTATCTACCCACATAATCCCTATAGGGATTTCCCTCCAACCCAAGATAAATATAGTGGAGATGGTGATGAAACTGATGCTGATCAGCTTATCTCTATACTAGGACAACTAACTCAGGTTATGAACAATAACATTACCTGAATGGATCACCCTGATCAACAATGTGAAGGATCAATTTTGTACCTATTAATGAGGTAAAAACCATAAAAATTCAATGGGATAAAAAATCCATTAGTTGATAAGAAATGGATATGTTCCTTAGTGAATATATTTCATGATTTTTGGAGTAGCGAAAGGGAAAAAGTTGTCCAGACATTTCATCGCCTCACGGGATATGCAGATCAATGGTGGTCATTAACCAAAACCCCAAGGAATATGAATAGGTATTTAACATGGAATATAGGGAGTTTAAAGATATTTTCATAAAAAAATACTTTCCTCATGACAATAGAGCGGATATTGAAAGACAATTTCTGAGTCTAAAGAAAAAAAGAAGATGATAATGTGTCAATGTTTGATGTTAACCTTACAAAGATAGGAAGGCAAGCAATAGATTATATTTGTAACCCAAGGAGTATGATTGATCGATTCATTGATGGGTTAAAACCATTTCACCATCGAGCATTAGTTTCACAATCCTTCTCATCATACACAGATATTCCCTTATGTGTTATCAAGATAGAAAAAGAATTCTCTAAGTCTTATGAATTCAATGAAATGAAATAGATTAAGAGATCTGGTAATCACTCTAGAAATAGAAATAAGGGGAATAAAGGAAATGTCGAAAACCCATCATGTGGTAAATGTGGGAAGAAACACCCTGGTACATTCCTAAAGGGAATGGGAGTCTATTCTTGTGTCGTGAAAAATGACACCAAGCTCGTGATTTCATGGGAAAGAAAGAGGATGTCAATTTGGAATGCTAAAATTGTTGTGAAAAGGGACATTATGAAAATTAATGTCCTATACACCAAGTGAACATATCTCAGAAAATACCAAGGGAGCAAGTACAAGCTTATGCAATCACTACTACTAAATTTGAAGCTCCGAAAGATGTAGTGGCAGGTAATTTATTGGTTTCCTCAAGTTTAACCAATGCATTATTTGATTTTGGATCCTAACATTGTTTTATATCATCCTAGTTTGCTAAGAAAATTATATTTTTCAAATAAGACATAACAAGGGAGTTGTTATTCAAAACACCCAAGGGAAGTATCATCACAACAATGTTTTGTGAATCAGTTCCCAATAGGCCATATAAATGTTCTTTAACTATGGATCTCATCATTATACTAATGATTGAATTTGACATAATCTTTGGAATGAATTGAATTTCAGACCATGCTGCAAAAATTTATTGTAAGAAGAAAGAGGTTACAATTTTTGGTGATGATAAGGAGTACCTTATCTTTAGAGATGAATCGTCACCACCTGATTCTTATCAAGATCCTCTCATTATAGCTCTACTAAATTCAATTATTACTAATGAAGTGAATGATATAATTATGTGTCAAGAAAATAATGTTCTAATAGAGGATGTACCTATAGGTAAATAATAATTTTATGTGTTTCCAGATGATTTAGATGGACATCCTCCAGAACTCTAAATTGTGTTTTCCATTGATTTAATTACTGGTTCAAGGCCCATATCGAAGAACCCTTATAGAATGACCACTATGGAATTAGTGGAACTAAATAATCTACTTGAGTAATTGAGTAATAAGGGATTTATTCTCTCTAGTGTTTCTCTATGGGGAGCCCTTGACCGTTTTGATAAGGAGAAAGACAGTTCTAGGAGGTTGTACATTAACTACAGGGAGATCAATGCAACAACAATAAAGAAGAAGTATCCCATACCTCGCATTGATGATTTATTCGACCAACATCATGGAGTTCAATATTTTTCAAATATTTAACTTCGATCTAGATATCATCAGTTGTGTGTGAAGAAGGAATACATTCTGAAAACAACATTTTGAACAAGGTACAAGAATTACGAGTTTACAGTAAGGCCTTTTGGATTGACTAATGAACCCTCTATTTTCATGGATTTAAGGAATAATTTTTTCAAGGAATATCTTTATGACTTTTTAGTTGTGTTTATTGATGATATATTTTTATTCTAAAAAACTTATGAATATCATAAAAATCACTTGCGAACTATTCTGAAAACTCTCAGAAGAAATGAATTATATTGCAAGTTTAGAAAGTGTGAATTATAGATTCAAGATATTTCTTTTCATGGCCATATTATCTATAAGGATGAACTCTCTGTTGATCCTTCAATGACCAAGGCTATTCATGAATGGAAAGGACCGACAAGTATAACTGAGGTTTGTAGTTTTATTGTTTTCACAGTTTATTATCGACGATTCGTCAAGAATTTTTCCCAGTGGGCTAACCCATTAACCAAAAGCACATGTAAAGGGGTTTGATTTGTTTATACAAAATAGTGTTATTTCTTACGCATCACAATGGCTAAAAATTCATGAGAAAAACAATCCCACCCATGATAATGTGTTAGAATCTATAATAATTCCTCTGGATATATGGATACATTATCTCTGTGTTGAAAAATATATGATTTATACTGATCAAAAGAGTTTAAAGTATATTTTATCACAAAAATAACACAACATGAGGCAAAGGAGATGGCTTAAACTAATCAAGGATTATGATTTCTCAATACACTACAAACCAGGGAAGAAAATAAGGTTCCAGATTCTTTGACCAGAAAGGATCATGGAGTTTTTAACAAGATGAGAGTTGAAAGGGATCCTATTTACATGGATCTAGTAACGATGGATATTTGAATAACCATGGAAGGTGAAACATAAATACTTTTTAAAATGGATGTCAAACCATATTTACTTGAAAGTTTAAATAGTTCTTAGAATGATGATGAGAAGTTTCAAAAGATGATTAATGTTTTAAATGATTGGATATTGAGTGACTTCATATATGAAGATGGAATTTTAATATTTGGGAAGAGACATTGTGTTCCTGATATAACTGATCTAAAAAGTGAATTTTTGGATTATTCTCATATATCCCATTTCCCTATACACCCTAGGATCACCATGATGTATAGTGATTTTAAGGAACATAGTTTTTTGTGAAAACATGTAGAGGGATATTACTGATCTTTTGTCAAGATGTATGGTTTTTCAACAAGTGAAAGCTGGAAGGCAACAGCCTGGAAGAGTCATGCAACCTCTTCCCATACCTGAGTGAAAATGGGATTATATTACTGTCGAATTTTTCAGGGGGCTACCAAAGACTCTTAGAAGGAATGATAAAATATGGGTCATTATTGATCATGTTACCAAGTCGACACATTTTTTTCTATGAGAGAAGATTTACCACTTGAATGTCTAGAGATACTATATATTAATGATATTTTAAGACTCCAAGTTGTACCCCTATCAATTGTTTCTGATCGTGATCACCATTATACATCAAGATTTTTGAAAACTCATTAGAAGGCCTTAGATACAGAACATCATTTGAGAACTACCAACCAGCCTCAAACAGATGGACAATCAGAACAGTCTATTCAAACCTTAGAAGACATGTTGAGATCTTTCTCACTTTTCATTCAAGGTATGTGGGATCAATATATACCTATGGTCGAAATTTCCTATAACAATATCATTCATTCAACTATTTAGATGGCAATATATAAAGCATTATATGGAAATAGAAGTCTCACATGAACTTGATGGGATGATTTTGGTGAAAGAAAACTAATAGGCTGAGAACTTGTTTTGGAAACAATGAAAAAGGCGAAGATTACCCAAACCCACATCAAAGAAACTCAAATTTGGATGAAGAGCTATGCTGGTAATCAGGGGATGGATTTGGAATTTCATATAGGAGATCATGTTTTCTTGAAGGTATTTAAATGGAATGGTGTTATACAATTTGGTAAGAGGGGTAAATTCAGTAACAGGTACATCAGGTGTTTCGAAATTCTAGAACGAATTGGAGTTGTAGCTTATCATTTGGCAATGCCTCCAAGTCTCTCCAATGTTCATAATGCGTTACACGTTTTAATTTTGAGAAAATATATTCTTGGACCAATGCATGTACCCACCTATGAAGAATTAGAACTGGAACCTGATTTGTCTTATTGTGAAGAGCCTATCAGAATTCTTGAAACCAGTGAACAAGTGTTGGGAAACCGAACGACTCTTCTGGTGAAAGTACTATAGATAAATCATAAGATGGAAGAGGTAACATGGGAACCTGAGGAACATATGATGAAGAACAAGAAAAATCATTTTATTCCGTAACATTTTATGAATTTTGAGGATGAAGTAATTTTAACAAGGGGAGAATGTAACACTCCAAGATTCTACGATACATTTCCCTTTGAATAATGCAATAGCAAGCGTTGTATGCAACATAGTGTTTTAACACACCATGACCAATAAAATTAACTATTATGAACAGTAATACTCTCTTTTTGAAATTTTATAGAGTATATATTTCAAAATGGCCTTCATTTTTTAATTCGAAATATCGAAATTAGCTTACAGTGAATTTTTTGTATTTTTTGGAAAACTGTCAATTTTTTATGAATAGTGAAAAACACTGTGTTATTGTTTAAAACTGAATTTTTATTTAAGTAAATAATTATTATTTTTTAATTAATTTTAGGTCAAAATAGATATATAATACCAATATATGTTCAATGTAATTTATTAGAGTCATTTTATAATATGTTTAGATATAAAAATTTATTGGACTTTTTATCTTCTTTTACCCACCTTCAACGAGAATTCGTAAATTTGCATAAAATGTAATTTCACTTCTTCTATGAGTTAAATATCAAAAATTTGAGAGGAAATATTGACATCATTAAGTATTATTTTTTTCAATAAGATGAAAATAATATTTTCTTAACAGTAATGTTTTACGTTTATTTACTACGATTAAAAGTAAATAGGGTAAATAAGGTTAAAAATGACATTATAATTACCATAACACATGTACTAATTCTATTTTATAAGTGTAATTTGACCAAAAACAACCTTATGAATAAAATATTATCCTTTTTGTTCCACTTTTATTAGATTAGGACATTTATTATTATCTTATTAACAGAATAGTTAAAAGAGTTAAATTCATAGTTTAATAACTAAATCATTTTTAATATTGGGATACACACAATATAAATTCGAATATAAAAATTTATTATAAAGATAAAAATATTTCCTACACAGTGGTATTTTATTTATAATTTTTAGACATTCTTTATTTTAATTTATTCATGATACAATGATGATGCAGTAATTATCTTAATAATGAAATATTAAAATAATTGATATTATAAATATCCAAATAAATTTAAATTTAGACTTTTGATGAATTAAAAAAAATTATAGATTACTATGACATGTTAGGGTTTATTAAATAAATTGTATTCGAAGTGATAAAGTTTTTATGGTTTTCATAAAAATTAAATACAAATTTTTGTCAAAATTAACATAATTAATTTTTTATAATAAATACTATATTATTAATTGATATAGTATTACTAAAAATCTAAGGATCATACAAATGATATATATACTGCTATATATATTAATAAGGAACAAATTGGTGTTTTCATGGCAGTTTATAGTATGTTTATTAAAAATATAATATAAAAGTATTAAGAGACATGGAAAATGCCAAACTATTTAACTAATAGTTAAATCTAAATGATAAGGTTAATATGGTGACATAAACCAGATTAAAACCTATTGGTTGATATTTTTTTAACCCATTCCCACCTTCAACTCGAAATAAATTATTTTGGAGAAATTAAAAACCAATTATTTATTTATTATAAAATAATATTTCAATCATTTTCTAAAGTTACCCTCACCTCTCTTATAAAATTATACTTCCCCTTCTCTTAGTTTCACACCTCCAAAGCAATTTGGATCCTCCAAACCCTACCCAAATATCCTTAAAATATCCTCCTTTAATCCTTTAGGCCTTACTTGTTTCATAATTCCAGTCTATGGAGCCATTTTGATCAACTAAAAAGGAAACACCCGAAGAAGGGGTGATAATTTCAGCACCCTCTTTCAAGTTCTTTTCTTCTTCCACATCCTCTTTCATTGTTGTTTCCATAAAAAAAATAATAACTCCAATACCTTCTACATATTGTGATGTTATTATAAATACGGTAATACCATATTTTTTATTATATCTATCCTATAAATGACAAAGTCGCCATACGTGCGTACGTACGACTTACCGTCTCCACGTTGTGGTGTAGTTTTTTATTCAAACACTTAATTATTTGGATGAGTATAATAATGAGTATAACTAATATAAATAATAAATATAACATGTTAATTATTCTGTATATATGATATACTATCCAATTACATATTATTTCACCATCAATATAATAATATTATCACTCGGGCGTACGTACGAATTACAGTCTCCACGAACGCGATGAGATTAATTCGCCATCATAATCATTGAAGAATAATTTTAATTTTATGATTAAATATAATTTTTAAAAATAAAGGATATGAATCATATAAATCCTATTAATAACAATCATGGCTTACGTGACAAAGCATATAAAGGAAAATGAATCAGTTAACACCTAAAATGATGATACTACTAAAACATTATTAACAAAGCATTATTAGAAGATCATATATCATATCATATATAATTATATGATTATTGAATAATTTAATAACAATGATTTAACTATTATACATGAGTTTAACGTACCCTCGACTAAGGAAATGTACAAGGTAATGGTTAATTCTAGAATTTCATTACTTATCTGAGGTTGTTAATACGTAAGTATCTGCTGGGACTGCTTTATCATCCACTTCCATGTTTTCTTAGAAATGACATTCAAAACATTTTTACTATTTACTAAAGAATGGGATAAAGTCATTTATACCCTAATTTGACCACATATGATATGAAATAATTCTTTTCTTCTTTTTCCAAACAAGGTACTTTATAACCTTATCAACCAAATTAAGGTAAGAATGCCTTTTTTAACTTATACGACGGGTGTGGCTATTTTCCATCATTATAACATTGTCGACGATTCAAATACAAGGTTATAAGAATATTTTCAGAATAAATGTTTTCTTTTATAATTATATGACTTTAAATGGTTTCAAAATAAATAGATATATTTCTTTACAAAATGTTTAGATTTCAACTATTTCGAAATCCATTGATGGATTCTAAGCATGTTTGAAGTTGATTATTATCAAACAAATCTTACATATTGTATTGAAGGTTCTATGACATGTTTGACTATGGATGTGTTATTTTTACATAATTCTTGGTTTATGGATAATGTATTGACATTTTGTATGCTAGTTTTAATACGACTATTTATCTTAGTATTAAACCTTTTCATATGATGAATGCATTGGACTTAGTATGTGACAGGTGAAGCCCACTATATATTCTGGATGAATCGGTAGGTATCATGAGACAAACTCGTGTCTTGGAATAAGGCCATGCCAAAATATTATTGGTAGTCTTGGAACAAGGTCTTGACCGTGTGGTTATAAAGTATGGCATTATGCATTCCAACATTATGAAATTGGCTATTGATATTACATGTGACAATTCAGCAATTAGAATATCCATGTGAATAAGTAAATGGAATTATTTGTTATATCATTTCCATATTATGATGAATTTTCAGTTTAAAAGGCATCTGTTTTATTCTTTTACATTCCCCTAAATGTTAATACTTATTCCTGAAGGTTTTTGATATATTGTTATCCTTACTGAGCATCTGAGATCACCCCTTTATATATTTTATTTGTTCCCATATGTGAAGAAGTATATTATGTCTAACTTGTAGGGATAGTCTAAGGGATTAATGTGGTCAATGGATAAAATGTTTTTTCTGTTTTTCATTTTATAATGTAATGTAAAATTTTAAATGTATCTACTACTTCCAAGGATACTAAAATAATCAGTTTTTGAAATTTTTATCCCTTGTGATCATGCCAATGTTATGTAATAATGCACCAACTCTGGGTAACATGGGTCATGGTGTTACAACAAAAGGTTCCATTCGGTCACTACTACGTAGAGCTCATCTCAAGATTCAATTTGATATGATGTAGATCTCAAATGGACACCAATATCAAATTTAATGGTTGTTTGATGTTTTTGATACATTTTTAACTTATTTTAGATCTTATATAATTTTTTTGATTTTTTTGTGTCTTAAAATTGTTTTTAAATGATTATAAATCGATGATATTTAAAAAATTATTTTTTATTAAAAAAATTAAAAGAAAATTAAATCCATTTTTACTAAATTTCTTATATATTAAATGTAATATTCAATTTATACATTTCTAAAAATTATTTAAAAAATATATATTATATTTATATCAATATAAATGTACTTATATACCAATATGTTATTTTTCATGATTTTTTTTCAATATTCACTTTATCAGTAGTAGATAAAAGCACTGATAGAGGCCCCCCTTTATTAGTGACTTTTTTAGAACTCTTAAATGGTGGAATTGCAGAAAAAATTATTGGTTGTAGTGACCCTAACCCATGAATTAATGGGAGTGGGGTTTAGTTCCCCAGTATAACCCAAACCATGTGAATAGATTATCAATTCCAATACCCCACACATACCACTAGCCCAAGTGAACATGACTCTTTAAAAATTTACCACATACACCATATTTTCAACCATAATCATATAATAAACTCAAAATCCAACATTTTTTGGAAAGTTTAGAAAAAAACACATCAATAGGCTTATACACATTAATAAAATCTCATCAACTTTCCTTACACTCATTTACATATTTCCATTTCAAACCATGAATCATTTAACACATTCACATTGACTCTTTTAAACTATTCACAATAATCCAACAACCCTTTATTCAATTTTTTCAGGTAATCTTAATTATCATTAGTGTCATTTCATAGAAAAATCTAGAATTTCAATGAATTTATTATGGTCCCTATGAAATAACAATTCAATTAATTTATTTTCATTTCAAATTTATGATAAGAAGAGTTGGAACCCATATGTGGCACATAACGTGGTAAAATCATCCTCAATACACCCCATATATAACATGAGGGTTTCAATTCATCATTTATACAATCCATTTATCAATTGAGACAAAATTCATTAAATGAAGAAAAAAATGGATCCTTAGAATAACCAATCAAAAATAAACTTAACAGAAATAAATTAGAATATAATGTTTACCCACCTACCTAGATTCTAAAGAATAACGATGGATCAACCATATCCTTTGATTTTTATTTTAACACCCATCAAGTCCCCATAATATGATCCACAGGAAAAGAGGGGTTTAGGGAATTTGAAGAATAAAAAGTTCTACATAATCCCTAATACTAAAAATAGAATCGATAGGATTGTTAGACTTTCCTAGAGCTTCGATTCTCATCCAAAAATACTCTAAATGGCATAGACATGATGGATATAATATGTGGGAATCATGGGGAGTTTTGGTTCATCACTAGGGTTGTATAAGGATTATTGGGATTTAAATAATGTGATAAATCATAAATCCATAAGGAGGGAGGTAAAATATCACTTTTAATGGGGGGAATTTTGAGCTACATAGTTGTACACATCATGCGCCAACCATGCGCCACCCTCTATCCGAGAAGGGTATAATCCAAACAACTACATGGAATTCCACATGGTTTAAACCCCCTTTATTTTACCATGTGGAATGATTATGTCCATGGTCTCATGATTATTCTTTCCCCTTTTCATGGTTTCTAAAACGGGTCATCCCCTCTCTAGGCAATCATTGTAAGGAAGGACAATTACTACTAGCCATGCACCAACACTGAAATATGTACTGGATGACCTTGTTTTTCCTTATATCATGTCCCAAACCACTAGAACAAACGTAATCCACCTTATAGATAATATATTAATTTAATTAACCATTTTAATGGTATTTGAACCATAATATTAAACATGGATGTACCTATAAGATATTTTGGGACATTATAAACTCCACACATTATTACGGCTCTTCCTTGAGGTACATTCCCAAGAATCATGATGATTCCATGATAATGAAATTGGGATATTGAGCCCACATATCCATCTCCCACTCTCCCACATATTTTTATGAACATTACCATGATACCACAAAACATGAACCAATGGCACAATGTTTACCAAAAAAAACGTTTGTACTATGATCCACAGTATGAATTAGACTCTAATCGAAAGACGCTTTATCATTAAACTAAAAATAATATTAATTAATCACATTATTTTAGTAATTTTGATATTGAAATTTTGTTACACAATAAATAAATCATGGATGCCAATATACAATCGTGGGAGTGCCAATCATTACCCCACTAGTATGATCATCACCACAATATCAAGTGGACCCATGTACATGGGATCTAACATACCCTATATCTGAATCTAACAGTGACCCAACCTTGGATATAGAAAAATAAAAACTCAATCAACCACTATTTACTCACGTCACCTACAAAACAAATATCTAAATGATTATTACCTTTTATGAAGTGTAACCATTTATTTTAAAATAAACTAAACATGTCCAAATGTCTTTTACACGACAGTGTGCCCGCAAAAATATGATTCTATTACCTCCAACAAACATAATGGACATCTACATGGTCTATTGTAGATAACCCCATACAATTCAAACTAATTCATAGCATGTTAACTATTATTATATGTTAATTCAATGAGTTCCATGTGATTCTCTCTAGTTCCAGTAATATATGGAATTCATTCCCTCAACATGTCTACTATCACAAGAATAGTACACATAGATTACCCATCTATTTGTTGGTAGAAATAAATATGTAAAAACTAGATATTACGAAGGCTATCTATAACCACTTCAAAATGAACAATGAATAATGTAGACCATGATCTGAAACTATAGTTAATTTTACAGCAGTCATCCATACTATCTCAAAAACATAATAATCACCAAACTGGTCAACAATGAAGGACTTTCAAAATTATAAAAAATGTTCCACCAGGGTTTACCAATCCATAACTACCTAGATTTCATCATTCTAATGAGGTGTCCCTAGAATAACAACACAAAAAACAATTTTTATGTCATCCCACTTCCATTCCAGAATGGGAAAAACTCTGAAAAACCATCTGATCACTAATACCCGTCATTCACCTATTTAAAAGTGTATCATAAATACATGAAACCTACAACCACCTTATTCATCCCTATTAAAGAAATATTTTCCAAGAAGATCCTGATATAAGTTTGTTCAAAAAATGCACTACCCACATTGAGAAATGGAAATCAGGCAAGAAATCATCCCATATACTAGTCATAATGCCAACATGTCCACAAACATAAATGATCTATTAATCACTGAAACCCCAACATGAATGTGAACTCCGGCATTAAATACATTCCCTTTATTCCAAGCACACAAAAACCTAATATTTCCTCTATATTATCTGGCTTATAATCATGGAAAAACCCTCCATGTATGCAAGGGTCATCTATCCTTACCCATCCCATACCTCTATATGCATATCTGTGAACAACACGATCATCCTCTTCTCAGAACTGGATTCCTGGATAATCTATCTTTAATACTTCCCAATCAATACATTTGGAAGACATTATCCTTTTCCTAGTGTATAACCCAACTCAAAATTTATAGATATTATTTACTCAACCGACCTTAATTACATATGATTTAAATCACACTAGGCGAAGAAATATTTACTAATATTATTATTAGTAGAAATTGTAGACATCTCCCCCAAAAATTAATGATGCCATAATTTCATGTAATTGACCACATCAACAAATTTAATATATTGTTTGAGTAATTCCATTCTTAAGGCCTCCATTTCTAAGAACATTACTTAATAACTCAATCACCATGCATAAAAAATTCCCCAATACCAAAACCTAAGGAATCATTAAATAATATATACTCCTTACGATGCTCATGAAATATTAAAATATTTATAGTAGTATTCATGTTCTTTAAATCCTATAAATAATTTTCACATTCCCCTGATTATTCAAAACTGATACCCTTATTATTCAATCACAACAGTGGTTCTACAAATCCAATGAATTATTTCACAAACCATTGATGATAGATAGAAAATTCTAGAAAACATTTATGAAAAGAAAGATTCAAGGTCTATTACAAACATATAACACCATTATATTCTTGTGGGTACATAGAAACACTTCTCTTAGAGATTATCTTACCCATAAAATAAAATTTTTCAATCAAGAAATTATTTTTTGGGAATCTCAGTGTATTTTTTAGGATCATATATTTTACTCAAGAGGAATTCAATATGTTTGGAATGATCACCATGAGTATTATTGTATACCAAAATTCCATCCCCAAAAAAACTGTGAACTGATCTAGGTACGAGTGAAATATTTGGTTTATTAAGTCCATAAACACAGATGGAACATTAGTTAACATGAAATAAATGAAAAGTAACTTCTACAATACATACCTACTCTTGAAGGTAGTCTGTGGTATTTCATAAGTTCTCAACCATAGTTGATGAAAACCCAATATGAAATCAAACTTGGAGAACACTAATACAACCCTTTATAACACCAAAGTATCATTGATTCAATGAAGAGGGTATCAATTCTTAACTATAATATGTTTTTAGTTTCTTATAATTTACATATATTCATATGTATTAGTTCAAATTCGTATAAAATAACAGTTGAAATTCCCAAACGTGTGGTACATGGATGAATAAACCCTTTATTCCAAAGTTCATCAAACTGTGTTTTTTATTCCTAGAGTTCTTTCAGTTCCATTCTATATGGCCTAATTGAAATCATCTATACACTCAAAATAATCTCTACCATGAACTCATAAAATATCTTAATGAGAGTCCCAATATGTCTTTATGAAACCCAGCCAGAAAATAATCCACTAAAAAGAAAATACACGGTGCTATACTCCCCAATCATCAATCACTAGACATGTCTCTTAGGTTGTGAGTTCACCCAATTGTTCATTGACTAGATCTGCATGGCTTGTATGGATATCCCATTCCTCATGATTATCATAAAAATGTTCTTTTAGGGACATTAATGTTTCCCAATGATGATATCAATCAATATGGTATTGGTAGAACAACTTCAATTCCATTCCAAAAACAAGATCAAAACCTAACATCTCATGCACAAACAACTCCCAGAGGAATCATTACTCATTGTCCTCAAGAGTACACCCATTACATTACCTGATGTATTGTGATCACACACTTTATGGTTTATCAATTGACATTACCCCGACCATACACTCTGCGGTTAAGACTAAATCACTCAAAAAATGGGTATATTTAAAACATTGTGAGTCACCTATATCAAATATGTAACCAGATGGTGTGAAGGATACAAGAATCATAACTCGAACTATCAATGGTGCATCCTACCCACCTGCACATGTAGGTTAAATAGTATGAAACAATCATTCCCCTCTCCCATGGGCTATGGGTCAGGTTCTATATGCTTTACTACCATATGGATGATGATGCCCCAGCCATGGAGAATCACATCCACAACTCTAACTAGTAGGCCTAGTAGAGAACCATTTACCTGCCTGATTAGGGGTGGCCAAAACCAATCCTAGACATTGCAGTGGTATTGGGCATCCATAATCACCCAAATAGAGAGGGTTAATACAGAACTAGTTCACATTCCTCTACCTTATCTCATGAATTAAAATCTATTGGTGGTTGAGTAACTGGCCACACATGTGTCCTGATCTCCCACACTTATATCAAAACACCTAGTCTCCCCAATGGGAGAATATTTCTCTTCGTTGACAAATTTTTACACCATCACCCTAGTGAATACTCTAAATACACAGTTTCATACACTTATATTTTGTACAACTAGGTCTCCCAACCCAAACCAATTTCCTACCACGAGAAGCATCCTTTATACTACCGTCATAAATATGGGTTTAGTCCACCACATAATCAAAACACTTAAAACTAATGATATTTACATGGACCAATATATCATGTATAATCCCATCATGGAAATGCATATTAATAGCTACCTCTTTTCATTCCAACGCTGGGATAATGCACCAAAATTTTGTGAACCATCCCTCATAATACATCACTAAAATAGTTCTATATGTTATCCTTAAAAACATAAAATCCTTCTCATGTATCAAGGTCACCAGATATAAGTGTTCCAGAAACATCATCTACAAGAATTTATATAACATACCATCCACCTACTGAGCCTAAACAGAATTATCCCACCATCACATTCATAGTCCCCACAATATATAATATTCCATATTTACTATATTCTTTATAGGAGTCTCCAGGTGATCAAAAATCATTTTCATTTTCACTATCCACAACTCATCTTTTTGAGCTCCACCCTCTCATGAAAATGTCAAAGGGTTATGTAACTGAAACTATAAAGTTATATTGAACATACATGGTACATGTCGTCATGGATTCCACTCTAACAACTGAACATATATTAAAATCTTCTATGAAAATATATTTTCCCCTTTGTTACCCTAAGCCACTAGAATCACATTCCCCACCTATGGAGGATCACTATCGGTGATATTATCTTCTCTCACAATCGATATACGTAATATAGTTTAAATATCTCTATAATATAAAACACACATATCATACCATATAACAAAATACATCCATAGCTTCCCAAGAATAAGTCTCCCAACACTCCAAACACAACCCATTTTTCAAACATTATCACGATAGATACGTTCAACTTCCTATTATGACCTTCAGACGTTTACAACATGGGCTATGGTCAAAATAGGAAAACCAACTCAAAAAACCCAATGTTTTTTCAATAAATTCCCATTTTAACCATTCTTACATTCACAACATCAATCATTTATTTTTAGGAACCCAATGATCTTTTCATCATATTACCACTAAAATTACATCCTACCTATAACATTCCATTAGGTACATGTCTTTAATCATTCCATTATATTATTTTCCTTAATCCATTTTAATTATCTATATATGAATCCACATATTTTAAATTTTAATGTTTAATGGAAAATACATTCCCCCTCATTTCACACACGTAGTTCCCATGTTTTAATACTATGAATCATGCCACCTATATCCCAAGGTTCTTAAAATGATGCAATAATGGAAAAACTCATTACATTCATATAACGACATGAATATCATAAAATAGTCACATCCTAGAAAAAGGGAATCAACAATTTTCAAAATAACTTTCCATTGTAACAACGCACATGAGAACAAATAATCTAAACCTTGGAACATGGGTTTCCCCCCAAACAAGGGTTAGATACACCAATGCAAAAGTTCATTTCTAAATCCCAACACATCATAGTCTCCCATCTCCAATCCATATATAATAAGTAAACAGATTTAAAAAATAATATTATACCATATTGTAATATCTCCATCAACAGTTCCACTGAACACTTCCACAAGGCATGTAGCCACATGATCTTAGGCGCACCTCCTAACACAATAGAGGCCCTAACTAACAATGAGGGTTGATGGTAATTGGTGGGGAGACTATACCGTATTTATCTTAGTAAAACCCATTGTATGAAAATGATAAGTGCAAGAACCATACAAAAAACCATAAAAATAAAAATGAATTACCCACTATTTTCCCAAAAAATGGGTTCATGCGCACAACCAAATGTTAGATATGTTCTTTAATTCCATACAATTCTATGTTTAAGGAAACATAAAATATAGAAACCAATGAAATTCAAGAAATGGGTCCTGAATCCATGTCTACATCCCTATAACATGTCCATAGCATGTATCATATCAATTTTCTAACATAAATCCTTTTCCCCAGTCCCAACCTAAAAACATGAATTTAGATCTGGTACCCAATGGTTGATTGATTTGGGTTTTGGTATAACTAAATATGCCACCACAGCAAATGTATAAAAATATATAGTCTAAATAGATAGTGGATTAATGTAATAAAATAAATACCATGGTTTGTTAATGTGATGGAGTGGGATACAATAGTTAATATCATCACATAATACATTTTTAATTATTTATTTCTTGGTCATTGGATTAACATAAATTTCACTTCAGCCAATGCCGATCAGTTATTAAGAAGGAAATGATAAATCAAGATCACTATTTCACTCGGAAAAAATAGTTTACAATCAATACTTCACACTTACATTGGATCCTTGTTCTAGGTATTCTCATTAAATACACCTATTATGGGCATTGAGCATCTGTCCAACCACCCTCATACGTTCCTTAAAGGGGTGGTGTTTATAGCCTTTGTATAACTCACCCCATGGGTATATTTAATCAATTACAATAATGCACACATACAAATATCCCATGTGAACATGATTTTAAAACCATTAACACATATACCTTATCAATAACAACACACAAATAATACCATTAACAGTCACAGTTCATTTTTTGGTCAATATGGAATTCATCTATGTGGAATATACCATTAACAAATTCTCATCCACATGCTATAACTCATTCATATATATATATATATATTTCATCCCATGAACCATTTAACACAATCACATTGTATCTTTGAACTCATTCACAATATTCCTAAAACCCATATACCATGTGATCAATTAAACCCAATTCTAATTATTTTAATTTTATTTCCCATGATAAAATTTCAATGAACTAAATAGGGTCTCATGGAAAAATCAATTCAACTGTATGCATATAATATATATTATATATTAAAAAAGATTAACACTTCATTGGTGGCCCATTGCTCATTCAAGTGAACCTCAATGCACACCACAAGTGTCATGATGAGTTCAATTGAACATTTAAACAATCCATTAACAAAATGATACTAAACGAATCAAATTCACAACAAAAGAGAACAATGAATAACAACACACAGATAAATAGAACTTCAACACTATGGGATTTTTCTTGTAGGAAACCTACCATGATTCTCATAGATGAGCACTCACTTATCCTTAGCCTATGATTTCTAAATGAACTGCATTGAATCTTCATCCTATAATCCCTTTTTAAAAAGTGGTTTCCCATGCTTCAGATGAAGAAGAATGTCTATATAATACATAATCCAAAAATGAGATGGAAGAAGAGTGTTAAACTCACCCGAAGCCTCAATTTTCACCCTAATAAACATCAAAATACTTAGAAATGAAGGATATTGATAAATGGTAGGATTGGGGAGTTTTGGATCATCACAAGGGTTGTGTAAAGATGATATGATAAGGAAATTGGGTAGGAACTCTTGAATCATGAGTGGATAAAATTTAAAAAACACACTTTTAATCGGGTACACAGTTTTTCCGCACGGTTGGGAAAACTATTTTCCAACTACGCACCATCCTTTATTCGAGAGGGGGACATGCATATGGTTTCCTTGGGATCCCAAATATTTTGAAAACTCGTTCGATTACTATATATAATTCATTTGTCCAAAGGAATATGGTACGTCCTTCCCCCTTCCATGGTTTCTCAAATTTGAATCCTTTATCTTGTAAATCATGGTTAGGCTACACATATACCACTAATTGTGTTCTTATCATGTATCATACACATATTGGCCTCATTTCCATTATTTCATGTGATGAATCCCCAAAAAACCCTTGATCCTCTATATAGACTCTAGAAAATTTTCAATAACCATGTTAAATGTATTGAAACCATTATCATAATCACAGATGTATCAAAATGAAATACATGATCTTTTAATCTCCCCACCTTATAATGGATCATCTATGAGATTCCTCATAAGAATCACTCATTTTTAAAAGTAAAGAGTTTAGGACACTAGGCTCACATATATATTTTTCTCTCCCAATTCACTTCATAAACAGTATCTGGGTACCACATGACACAAATTAAAGGCACAAAATTTCCTAAAAAATGTTTCTCACTAAGATCCACAATATGAATCAGATGATCCTCAAAGGATGCATCATTGTCAAATTAATTATCATAATAAAATTACATGAGATGGGTTATGGTGGTTTTTACAATATTATTTCAAATGAAGGATATTTCATAAACCACATTTCTATTGTGGGAGAGCCAATCGATATGCCATTGATCTGATTCTCTCTGCAATCTCAAACTACCCCATGTATGTGGGTTCCAACATAAAATTATTCAGAATCCACCAGTGAAACAACCCTGGTGACACCTAAAGAAACACTTGATCACCCACTATAAACTCAAGGGGACTGTGACCCTGATTTGTATGTGAATTTTTTCGACCCTAACTCATAACCATATGTTTCTGAAAAAACTGAACCTATCTGGGTATCTCATCCACACGGCTATTCCCTCACAACTTTGATACTTCTTCCTTCATCCAAAATAACAGATATCTACAAATTCTCTAACAGGGGGCCACTAATGGTTTCATCTGAATCATATAACGATAACTGTTATTATCATAAAATTTTATATGTTCCCAGTTCTTCTCACCATATCCACCAAAATATTAGATTAATTTCGTTAACGTCTCCTCTAGTACCCAAATAGTACGGTATGATTTCCAATCCATTTGATGGTGTAAATCACTACCCAAGAACACTTGTGGGCCATGTGATTTCTATAACACATTACAGAAGCACAAAGTAAAACAAGGATCATGATCGCAAACTATAGATCAAGGAAGCCCGTGAAACCTAACCATCTTCTAAACATAAAACTACCCCTACTTGTCAGCAATGTAGGTCTACAAAAATGATAATAATTATTACACCATTTTCAAATGGTCCAAAACTACCAAGATTTCATCATTCGTCATAAGAATCCTTAGGGTACCCTCCAAAAATCTGACATCACATTATCTCACATCAATTAAAGAATGGGAAGAGGCTATAATATCCCACCCAATTACTAATGCTCAAACATAACCTATGTATACGTATATCATGGCATCATAAAACCATTACCCTCTTTCTTCAGCTATCTCAGAACCATGGACTCAACCTTCTGGAATGAATGTGTCATCTCCATTGTCCATCCAGAACCATCAAACACATCTATTAAAAAAACTCCATCGTTCCCCACATTGAACTATATTTTTGAATAACCTAACACTAAATATTATTCCTCAAATGATCCTCTAGAATATTCCTTTTTTCCAATGTATTAGCCATCTCAGAATTGAAGGATTGCATGTAATCATCCCACTATCACTATTGTAGATTCAAATCACACTAGGATGAGATATATTTAACACTTTTATGATGATTATAGTTATTAAAAATCAATCCTCACAAGTTATTCTACATCCATTTCAAGGAATAGAACATTGAGACCAATTCAATATCATGCATGTAGTAATTCCATTTAGAAGACCATAATTACGGTGACCTCTACAATACAACCCAATAACCATTCATCAACACAACCTAAATACCAACACCAAATAGATCACAAATTAGGGAATACTCCTTACCTAGCTCAGGTGAGATCAAAATTGGTGATTTATTCAATATTTTCTTAAACGCCTATAAATAATTCATACATTCCCTAGAACAATCAAACCTATTGTCCTTATTTTCCAATCTAGAGATTGGTGCTTACATATGTGGGAAGACTTTGAGGAACCTTAAATAAAAACCAACTAAACCTCAAATACATCTGAAATTATAAAAAATCTTAGGTTTCTCCCAAGATATAATAGCTTTAACTTTTTCTGGGAGAATAGACACACCTTCATCAGAGATGATGTGACCCAATAATTAGACCTTTTCTATCTGAAATTACATTTGGACAGTATTAAATATAAACTATACTCTCTTAATGCAATCAGGATGATGTCTAGATTTGAGGAATGATCATCATGAGTCTCGGAGTATAGATTGAGCATGGTGCATGTTAATGATTTTGTTCACTAAGTCCATAAACATTGTTGGTTCATTATTTAACATGAATGAAATGACCTAAAAATAGTATATCCCTGAACATCTCTTAATGGTAGTTTTTGGTATGTCATAAGGTCTCCCCCTTATCTTTTGATAACTCAATATCAAATAAATTTTATATAACAATAATGCACCCCTCATCTGGTCAAAAAATATCATTAATTTTATGAGGAGTGTGTAAGTTCTTAATTATCATATGATTTAGTTTCATGTAATTGAAACATAGTAATAAGGATTTATCATCGTTATTATTGAATAACCCTAGAGATCTACATGATGAGGTACTCAGATGAATAAACCCATTGTTCTCCAATTCCTCTATATCTGTTTTATGTAACAGGAGTTCTTCTAGAGTGGTTTTATATGAAAGAATTGAAACCATCTTGGATCTCAACAGAAACACTATAGTGAATTGAACATCTCACTTAGGTTGTATTACTATAAAGTCCCCATGAATGACATATTGAAATTGATCCCCCACTGGATGAGTGAAAAAATACTATACTCCCCCATCATTAATCATATAATAAGCCACTTGAAGTATGATTTCACCCAACTATGGATTTACTGACCCTTTAATACCTTCATATATATGCCATTCCCTATAATAAACAAAAACATTTCCTTCTAGGGCCATAAACAAAACCCAATGGAGGTAATTATCAATATGGTCTTTGTATAACACCAGTCAATACATTCATAAATTATATAAAAACCATACATCTCAAGAAAAAAATTCCCACATGATTCAGTAACCACCAACCATAATAGAAGACCTCTTGCATGGCATGTTTTTTGTTTCTCTCACCCCTAATGGTGTATCAATCAACATAAACCCACATATATTCTCAACTCATGGGGATAAAAAACTCAAAAATTGAAAGGATAAAAAATATCATGAGGCTCTTAAATCAAATAGGTCACTAGAAAGTGTGGTAGAAATAAGAATCATTTCCAAAACTATCAATGAACTAGCCTCACTACCTTCATGATCAGGCAGAATTTCTTGGAGATAACCTACATGTCATCCCTATGATCCACACTATGTTTTGTGTGCTACAATACCCTATGAAAGAGGATTTCCCAACCATGAATAACAATTTTTAGTACCCCAACCAATATAGCTATAAGATATCTGACTGGCTACTTGATATGGGGTATCTAACCTTATTACTATACATTGCATAGGCCTTGGGCCTCCATCATCACATAATTGTCGAGGGTCCCTGTAGAACCTCTTTGCATTACCCATCCTTCCTCATGGTCAACACTATACTGGTGATGGAGGTAACTAACTGTGTATATGTCTAATTCGGACACACTTTTTAAAAATTAAATGGTTATTACACTATGATGATGATCATCTTCTATGACTCCTCTATTCACCAACACCCTAGTGAAGATTCATAGGACACTTCTTCTTACACTTAGATGTTCTAAAAATATATTTCCCAATATAAACCACATGAATCCTTATTTTGGTTCCCTTATGAAATGAGGCCATGGCCCCCCACCTAAGAAAACTTCTTCAAATGAAATATATTTACCATTGACACTATCTCAGGTCAAAGGATATCCTAAAAACACCTCCTTCCAACACTGATACAATGTGTCTCTATTATGTGAAGTTTACATCGTATTCCATTACTATCATACTTCCATATATCAAACTAATAAGTGTTGTAGCCTCCAACCATCTCAGGGTCACTACAAATATGTCTTCCTATAAAATTCCATCTATGTATTTCCATTGAATAACATTTTCCTGATGGGTCTAAACCTATATATCTCACTAGCACATTTCATTTCCCCGCAACATATAAACCACAAACTGAAATATATTCTCTATAAGAGTCTATACATTATTAAAAATTGTTTAGATTTATTCTATACATAAATTGACAATCTAGGGGTCCAACTTATCATCAAAATTTTAGAGTTTGATGCATCTAAAACTCTCCGTTCAGATCGAACATACATGGAATAACCCACCAAAGGTCCCACCCCATCATCAAAAAATGTGAAAAGATCTAATTGAAATACAACTCTCTTCTTTTATTATGGTCCAATATAATATCATTAACCACAAGTGGAAGAGAATTCTTGTTGATATCCCCATTTCTCTCAATAGACACACATCATCATGGTTGAATTTCTATACAGTCCCAAACACATATCTCAGAACAGGTACATCATCCAATGGTGAAATATTATTCGACTATAACAACAGACTTCATAAATGTTATCTTACCCTAATAACATGTTTTTACTCATATATGGGTCTGATAATCCCATACATAAGCTTGTTTTTAGGGTCTGACACATCCCTGTATCCTATCTACCATTCCCCAAGTCGTAAGGATACATAAGTAAAAACTAATCTGATGCCGTATTGAAACCAACCCAACTAGGGAGTTGTAGAACTATTCTCCATGATGGGTCGACACATGTCCCAAGTCATGCCTCCCTATAGAGAAGATGTTGTTGACTAGTATCGAGGGTCTAATGTAACATATTTTGAGACTATACTATCTTTATCAGTGAAATCCACAATAGATAATAATGATAAGTAAATGAAATATTACACCAAAAAACAGAATAAGTAACATGAATTGCTGAGAAAAACAAAATACTAGGTGCAATCGCACAACCAAATAATAAATATAGTATATCATTCCATTTATATCAATTTATAAAGAAAACCCAATATAATGAAATAAATATAATCACCAAAATGGGTCCTGACTTCAAATATTGATCTCTTCACCATGAAAATCACATATCTTGAATCAACCATCAAGCATATGTATTTTTCCCTTTTCCGGACCAATATAAATTAATTATTCTCATGTACCCAATATGAATCCAAATTAGGGTGTGTGTCATGAATCATTCCCCATAAGTTGTACCCCTCCTAGGCCAGCATTGTGATAAGGGAGATAGTAACCCCCCATGTCCCGACTACAGTAGGCCTCGTGTTAGTGAAGAGCACCGAGGGTATAATAACAAACAAAAATGGGAGGCATTACCATCTAAGAGAACACAATAGGAATATGGAGATAAGACATTCACCAACCTAATCCATTTTAGACTATAATATAAAAGGAATCACATGTTCAAATATGTAATGTCGTGAAAAAACTACTACAATAGAATGGGAAAATAGCATGTACCAAAAGATAGTAAAAATAACAATCACCACGAAGCCCAAACATATTATGTAACCCCACGCTATTAGTAACCTTCCTTATCTCCCATATTTTCCATGTGACTGGAAAAAAAAATTATATATACCATGGTTGAGTACAACAGTTTACTCAATAGGATCCTCCATGAAGCATCTTGGGAAAAAGTAACGAAATCATGCTAAAGCACATTTAACAACAAGTTAAACTAACTCATCATCTAAATGGGTATACTATGTTCTAATCCTCACAATGGATACACTAACCACATATTGTGTATTAGAGTATATAACATAATATATAATATATAGGGTACCCCACTACCACTTCCCCACTTGTTTTCCAATTATCCCAAACGTCACACGTCCTATATGTCTCTCTCCATAATTCTTTCCTGTATACCCCTATGTGAATCACAAAAACATATTGCTCATGCATCACACCCACAATGTCCATGTAACAAAATTAACTAGGTAGTTTCTTGGATCCACAACATATTTCATAACATGTATCATATATCGAGAGTTATACCACAATCCCTTACATCTGATGCACCATGTAAGGATCCTCATGTTGTCACAACATATACACATTAAACCTATAATATTCCAAAGGAAAATTTATCAGAATATATTTGTGTTAATAACCACAATCAATTAAATCCCTCTACAAACATATATAGGGAAAACTAACAACTATGCCTACCTACAGAAGTACCTATAATGGGAAGAGAGTAGGGCTAAAGGGGGTAGTCATCCATCCATCCTCCCACAGGAATGTTGGGGAAAACCCCCATTCCCCAGTCTCAGAATCCCTAGGGTGTTAGTTTCCCTAAATAATGAGGTTGAGTTTTGTAAATAAACATAAAAAATTCAGAATACACTATATGTCACAACAGAACTATGGGAATAACCTAGTCTTAGACTCAAATGTTGCTAATGTCTGTTGGACTCCTGCATTCCACTAAAATGACTAGTTATCCTATAAGCACACAAAAATTTAAAGAGGATGATTATGTTACATCGTTTCCTTTTTAGAAATTTCACATTACATTAATTAATTCTTTTACCATTAATTAACTATTATTAATTCAACATTATATTTCATTAGCGTAACACCAAAGTTTCATACCCTTTATGAATAACCAATCCAAGTCCATAGATGTTCATAAATACTACCTCGTCATTTCATCCAAACAATCTCAATTCCTATTCGATAACATATTTTATTTAATAATTTCTTAACATAATTATTATTATCACATATTCCAAATCATTATTGAAAAACATTATAAGCTACTTAACACAAGGGGGCTCGACAAGGTGATTAGATGAACTGACCATCAAATATTTTCCAGCAATAATGGGAGTGTAGATCCATCATTCGTCATTAATATAAACACTAAAAATCTTGTGGTATACCATGTGTGTCTTCGCCACTTTTACAATGTAGGTAAAAAAGATCATCTTAATAGAGTAGTGGGAAGGGTGAAACTGGTAAACAACCTAAAAGATCCATAAAGAGTCCAATAATTCAATAAGTGGCCTATTTCATCATCTCTGGTGTCATTCCCAACACCCACATGCATAAACTGATGCATCTCACCACTTTAGGTTTCAAATGGTTCCAAAAAAAAGGCCTTCTTGCCCCCACATATCACAACATCCATCCCAGATCACATCATAACACAAGTAGTACGAAAACAATATCATATCAGCAGGGCTCTTAGACCTTAAACAAAGAACCATCCATTCATACATAATGACCACTCTTGGATCCAATTCACAAGACACTAAACATTACAAGAAATAAGGTAACTCAGAACCCTAATAGGCATTATCGTTTATTGAATAGTCTATTCTTTAATCCATCAATAATTAAAAGATTTATTTTTTTAGGTTCCAACTATGGAAATCCTATAATAAAAGCTATCAAAAATCTACTACATAGTTAATTGACATGCCTTTAATTCATTATTAACAAAAATCAGCATTCCAATGGCTCATTGATTAATACAATTAAACATGCTTACTACAACAAAAACCAGATTCATTTACATGACTCTTCTTTTTGAAAATTCATTAAAATTAATCAAATTTTACTTTTAATATCAATTTGATTCAAGAAATGCATGATAAACAAGACAATCACAGATATCACACTTTTTTTAAAAATAAATGGCATTAATATATGATCGATACCAATTTATTTATCCTGTTAAATGTTTATTATGTCAATTATATTGTGATCTATTGGATAAAATCATGATAACTCTATGATTGCACATAATGAATAGAGAATAAATGAATCACCTACTTCAAAAGGTTACTAATGTTCTTCACACAATAATGATCCACGCAATGGATCATGATCAACTCTCACCGCGACAACTACATCCACTTGATGATGTTCGGACAGGACTACACCAACAAACAAACAATAAATCTCCATTAGGGATGTGGAGATTACATTACGTAATAGTTCAAGGAAAAGTGAAGGATAGGAACTAGGAAAATCAGTGGTATATCATACCATATTTTGAAGACTAGACGACACTTCATGGATTCACCAACACAAGGGGTGCGCTTACAGTAGAAAAAGCATGAAGGGGAACAAATCCAAGGAAAAAATTTTGATCGCATGATTCCTATGTGATGAAGGAAATGTTTGAGTGTGTCACAAAATATAATAAGAAGGAAGAACAAGGGAGGAAGATATATCAGCCCTTTAGAAGATTTAATGGAGTAGTGGTTTATGGTATGCTGTATTTTCCATTAAAATATGATCACATTATACCACGTGGTTCGACAAATTAAAATCCTCGATATTTTTATAAAAATCAAATATATGATTTATCGACCATCAAACTTCTTAAACCCCACTTAAATATAGAATATAAATAATTTTACATCAATTGAAGACGTCAAAATGTAAAAACAGATTAATATATAAAAATATTGAAATTTTAAAACATAAATAAAATAGATATGGAAACACTGTTCACAAATGACTCATCGATGATGACAGTTCAAATGAATCATCGATGCCGACAGTAAAAAATAATCACTGATGATGACACTACAAATGTCTCACTAATGGCGATAGTACAAATGACTCACCGATGCCACTATTCACAAAATTGAAAATTTGGAAATGTGTAGGGGATAAGTCACATTGACCTCCCAGAACACCTCAGACACCAGATTTCATTAAAACAATGGACCATAGATATCTGAGCCATTACATCAGATACCTCCCAAAAAAATTATCATCATCAAGAAATCTAAACCAACCCAAATAAGAAATAGAAAAACTGGACAAAAGAACCACCCATCGAGATTCCTCTCAAGGATCTCACCCATATGAAGAGCTCCACCACATCAAACAAGGACCAAGGTAAAAGCACACATAAACCACAGTCGGCTCCAAAAAAATCTCCTAGGGAAGATACCTATCAATGAGAGAGAAAACTGAAAACAACAAAAGACCTATCATAAATCAAAAATTTCTATAACCACAATGAAAATATAATTACATGAAAAAGCTAAACATATAAAACTCAAGGTTTTGAGCGTGCATCTGTGACTCAAGTCCACATGTACTATCCTTCGTGCCACCATGTCACCATAAAACATGAACCAAGGGAATAACATGCCCAGAAAACACCATATCCTTCTATACCAAGATATCTACCGGCTGCTCCTACAAGGTCACATCATTATCAACACCGATATCACCCCAATAAATTATGTGAGAGTCATCATGATGTTAATTATGGAGCCATGACTCATGGAAAACATAATGCACTCCGATCATCTGTGGTGGAGGTTCTACAAGATACGCCATAACTCCAACAGGGGAAAACACCTAAAATTTCCCAAAAAATCCAAAAGAAAGATTAATCCCATGATCAAGCCTTTGATGGCCATGATGGGGACTCACTTTCAGAAACATGCGATCCTCAACGTCAAAATTCCAAGGTATACTCTTATGATCGTCATATAATTATTGACAATCCTACACTACCAACATCCAATAATGAATCACCTGAACAATCTATTTCGTGTTCTATACCATTTTCAGGCCAAGAATTATTGACTCCCCTACACTAATCCGGCACAACATAGAAATAAATAGTCAGCCATATAAGGAATCAAACAATTCTATATCTTTCTTGGAGTGGAAAATATTTTTGTATGTGAACTCCACCTGTGGTAGGTGCCTCATCAACAATCCTCCAAAATCAATTACATATGAGTGAAACATGTCTTCAAGAGTTCGGATGGTCCACTCATTTTTATTTTCTATCTATGAAAGAAAAGAAGTGTGTGTCATTGTATTGAATCGAAAGCATGGTGAAGACTTATCCACACCCAAGAGGTAAGAAAATGATCTTGACCCAAAATGATCATCCTAGGGATACTGTAAAGTCTTGCTACCACCACTATATATTTCCTTGAAAAACCCGTCACAAAGATCGACTCTTTGATCACTATGAAGTGGGTCGATTTCGTTAAATGATCCACTAAAATCCATAAAGATTCAGGGAATCCATGATCTTGAGGTAAGCCATTAATGATGTCTATTAAGATATCCTCCCACTTCCAATGTGGAACATCCAAAGACACGAGTAATCCACCAGGAACACGGTGCTCGACTTTCACCATCTGGAAGACCAATCATTGGGACACAAACCCTGCAACTGCACAATTCAACTGAGGCCACCAAAATTGACTCCTTAATGCTCGATACAATATTCTCATGACATTACACATCACTAAAGGAAAAATATATAACTATATGAGAACTATATCACACATTTCCAAATGAATAAAAATACTTTCCTAATACAACACCTAATGTTGTTAATCATTCGACCGACCACTGGGCACCTCACTATAAACAACTAGGTCTCTAGTGACCTCCACCCCTAGATCATTCAACAGGTAAAATTACATCTTCTATGACAATGATGAATTTCCCATCATTTGAAAAAGTCATCCTATGGAACAATCGTCTCCCATATAGAGTTAATGTGCTGATATTTAATCCTTCACTCTCTAGGAGTCAACAAATTCACACACAGCATCAATACGCGACTTCCTACTTAGAGAATCATCTATAACAAGCCCCTTTCCATCTGTATAAGTGATTTCTAAGTCATATTGCATTAATAACTCCATCCACAAATGCAGCCACAAGTTCATGTCACACTGGGAGAAAACATACCTTAGGCTTTTATGGTTGGTGAAAACCACAAAGCGGTCACCGATGTGGTAATTTCTCCACAACATCAAAGCAAACAACACATCCAACTACTCATGATCGTGGGTGTAATAGTAACATTCATGGGGAATAAAGTACCAAGAACCATACGAAACAACTTATTACTACTTTTTTAGAACATAGTATAACCCTAGATGCAATGCATCACATAAACATGAGAGAAAACTCCCTCTATTGGATGAAGAAGAACATGGTCACTGACCAACTTCTCATTCAGATAATCAAATGATTCCTAACACTGATCAGTAAACACAAACACCTTATCCTTCTTACTTAACACATTAAAAGGAGTTAAAACCCTTTAGAAATCGGCTATGAAACTCCTGTAAAAGTATGGGAGACCAATAAAAAATGGCACCTTATCCACTCTCTTGGGGGCTTCCCAAGACACAATTTATTCTTTCTTCAATGGATCCATAGGTACCCTCTACTTTGATACATGATGCCCTATGAAAAAAACTTGTCATGTCCAAAACTCAATCTTCGATAACTTCCCAAACAACTACCTTTGAAGAAGACCTCCCAAAATGGTATGCAGAAGCTCTGCATGCTTCTCCTCTGACCAAGAGTACACAACAATGTCATCGATGAAAACCACCATGAAATTAGTGATGAAAAAAATATATTAACTCAAAAGGTTCATTACATTCATCACAAAATTTTAGTCCATGGAACATATCATGATCGTTTCCCACTGCAACAACTGCATCCACCTGAGGAAGCCGCAACACGACTACACCAACTGACACTTATGCAAACCTGATTATGAACATTGAGAGAACATGAAAAAATAGGGAAATGAGAAATAGAAGGATATGAACCTAGAAGAAAAATCATATATCATACCTTATATTGAAGACTGATCGACACTACTTGGTTGCACCAAACTGGGGGTGTACTTGCAAGAGGAACAACTTCAAGGGGAACTAATCCAAGGAGTATTGTTTGATCACATGGCTCCTATATAAAGAAGGAAAGGTACAAGAATATCTCACCAGGTAAAAATAAAGACGAACAAGGGAGGAATATATCATGTCCATTTAGTATATTTAATTGAGATATGGTTTATGATACACTGGATTTTTCATTAAAAGTGCACCACATTAAACCATGCGGTTTAACAAATTAGAAGTATCCATATTTTTATAAAAATAAAAGATATGATTTACTATCCTTGTAATTGATTCAACACCACATAAATATGGAATTTAAATTATTTTACATCAGAGGAAGGAATCAAAATGGTATAACTAAGAAATTAAGAAAAATATGGAAATTTTTTAATGGAAAAGAAAACGTTCTAGAAACACTATTCATAAATGACTCACTGAAACCGATAGTAAAAATGATTCATCGATGCCTAAAGTACAAATAAATCACAAATTACTTCATCATAAATGACTCACCGATAATGATAGTACAAATGACTCACCAAACGTGATAATAAAAATGACTCACCGACTGTGACATTACAAATGACTCGCCGATCCCGACAGTACAAATGACGCACCGACTCTGACAGTACAAATAACCCACTGACACCGATAGTAAAAATGAATCGCTGATTCCAATAGTACAAAATACTCACCGACACCGATAGTAAAAATTACCCACTGACCCCAAAAGTACAAATGAATCACTGATGAAACAATTCACTAAACTAAGAAATTGGAAAAGTGTTGGGGAAAAGTCACCATGACCTTCCAGAACACCTTAGGCACCATATTTCAGCAATAGAATGAACCGGAGAGGTATGATCCATTACATTGTGTGTATAAAAAATTAGGACCCCATAAATAGTTTCTAAAAAATATAGTTGAACATATAGTGTACACAACTACTAAACTACAAGTAATGTTGAAGGGATAAACTAGGTTCCACAAGTTAATAGGTTTTCATATTCCATTATCATCATATATTCCTAGGGATATGAATTTTTTGAATTTTACATCATCCAATGTCTGTCAGCTACTACGAATATGGGGATACATTAATCTTCCTCTTTTATTAGGGGAAATAATTTACAAACAATACATCATACTTAACATGGAGCCTCAGCCTTGGTAGTATAATCAAAAGGAATCTTTAGGGGTATAAACCCACTGTACGACCACCATAACCTATGCAATAATGTGGGTGGGGTTTAGATACTCATTCTAACCCAACTCAAGGGTATAGACTGTAACGACCCAAAGTTTTTCAAAGGAAAATTCCCTTCTTATATTTATGTCATAAAAACACAAAATAATGAACTACTAAGTGATAAGTGGCCTTTAAACATAATTTTGTCACCCCTTTGTTTGGAATTTTAAAAATCCGACATACACGGTTGTGTTCAAGATAGTTTATGGAGTCTAATGAAACAAAAATAATTTTTGGTGAATAGTAGCCTACCCTTATGAATAGTAAATAAGAGTAACATTACCTATTAATAATAAAATAATATTTAGACATCATAGAAAGTGATAATTTGACCTTAGTAAATGTTTTTGGTATTTTATAAAGTCAAAATAATTAATTATAATTAATTAATTAATTTAAAAGAATATTTATTTCCTTGAAATGTATTCATAAAGTACTGAATCAATGTCTAATTGTTTTTAGATAATTTTATAATACCCTGCGTAATTTATGAAAGAACTACAAAATCAGTTTTAATCTTAAAAACTGTTTTTTAAGTAAATTATTATTTCAGTTAAACATTAAATTAATAATATTTAGAAAATTATTTTTGAAAAATAGACATCATTTTTGGATTCTACACATTGAAAAATGGTATGGGTAAATTTTTGGGTTTATTCTGAAATACTTCAATTTTCCGGTGAATAGTAAAAAATACAGTTTTTTTGCATAATCGATATATACTAAATTGCTTCTTTAATGATGTAATGATGACATAAACATTATAGAACTTTAGTTTTGGCCAAAACATATTAAATTTCATAAATTTTTCCTTTAAATACAATAAATCCAATTCTAAAACCTAAAAAGAACTTTCCAAAACCTAAAGTTAAAAGGTGATTTCTTAAAGTTTCTTTTTCTCTTCTTTCACTTTCCTTTTAATAAATTAATTAATTAGAATTATAAAGAAGAGTTAAAGACTAAAACGTATTATATTATATTGATATATGATTTAGGATGTCAAAAAACTACTATTATAAGTCTTACTTATCATATATTATTTTATTTAATATTTTATGCCAAAAACACCTCCCTCCTCATGTATAAATAAGCCATCCCCCTCCTCTTGCCAAAACCACACCTCTCAAGCTTCAATCATTGTCTAATCTATGCCCAATCATCTCCCCTATCCCCTACCCCACGTCCAAAAGCTGTTGGTCTCATCAAAAGACCAAGCTTAGGCCCTTAAGGAGGTTCTCAAGTGAAGGATTCGAGAGGTAATTTTCCTCCCTCTTCTCCTTTAATTTCCTTTGAAGTTCAAGTTCCTTTATTGATCTCTCCCTACCTATCTTCATCCAAATTGTTCTTTAAATCCAGTATTATATATATAATTTAATATTATTATTCTAATGTTATATTATATCACCCCACACCCTTTCCCTCTTCCATTTAATTTATTAAATAGAATGTTGTTCATGAGGTGTTAAATTTGTCACCTTCAAAAACGACATGTTCTCTTCTTCCATTTCTACCTTAAATCTGGTCATGAAACCATTTTATTGTTGAACCAGAATATTTTATATTTATTATGTTCTATTTTAAGTTCTGTAAATAACCTATGGCCTTATTACTAAGTTAAAAGTTAAAACAAGTTTGTTGTGAACCAAAAACCGCCCGAATTTACCCAAATAACCATCATTAAAATCTTAACTAATGATTCGTCCACATGGATCTAATATAACTCATTATAAAATCATTCAATATTCTGTAATATCATTAATGACATGGAATATAAGTTCTGGATGTTTACCCATGATCTACCCAAACATCAATTTAAGAATACAAGTGGACCGCTCAAGAAAACCATGAAAACGAACATCCCCGATCAATGTTTTTAAACTCTATAAGTCGTCCAAAGGAACATAATATGAAATAATGAAACCATAATTAACACTATTAATGTATAAATGGTTCTGGAATTTCTAATTAATGAATATAATGTCATTATATAGGACATTAAAGAGAAGGAGGCATTCGGGTACAAGGTAATGGGAAATCTCGAACCCAATTTTCTTCCTTCGGGTTCTCCCTCTTTCACTCCATTTTTGATATGGTTACTCCTCAAAGATCATTTTTTCATCATTTCCTTTACTTTTCTGGGATATACATGTTTGTCTCTGGTTTTTATGTCCATCAAAATGTTTTCCAAAAGAACTCTTCTTTCAAGATCTCACATTTTACCTCTCATTAAAGGTTGATGATTCTTGTATCAAGTATGTTGTTCCCTCTTTATTTTGGGAACCCAAGGCATATAAATGTGTTATTATGAGATGAAACCCATTCCTTTCCATGGGTTATTTATGTACATGTTTGATATGGGTTCTATGTGGAAATCATGATAATGATAATGTT
Source organism: Viscum album (assembly GCA_963277665.1). Classification (NCBI taxonomy): domain Eukaryota; kingdom Viridiplantae; phylum Streptophyta; class Magnoliopsida; order Santalales; family Viscaceae; genus Viscum; species Viscum album. The sequence continues at coordinate 1,705,103,292 of OY728147.1, read as the reverse complement.
ATGATGTGACGGGTGTGCCCGGAATTATATAGCGCAATATGAATGTTTAAATGTGACGGGTGCGCCCGGAATTATATATCGCTCCAATGAATTGGGTAAATTGATGAATCTCATGAGTAAATGTGAAATGATGTGTGAACATGATGCTATCTTTGTTCACAAGTATGTGTGGTAGTTAACCACTAAGACATGATGTTTCATTTTTATGCATTGCCACATTTCAAGTCTATTATTCATGCTCCTCTCATGTTCATGATTCTTTGCCTATATCATGATTATGCTCACCCCATGATATATTGTTCTTATCTATCCTCTTACTGGGCTTCTAGCTCACCCATTTTGATGTATATCCTCAGGTGGCTACATGTACTAAGGAGAGGACAAGTTCCACTAAGAAGCTAGTGAAGAAGAAGTTAAATAAATGTTTATGGTTGATGTTGTTTTTGTCATGCATGGTCCTAGTTTTCCCAAGACACTAAACCTCTGGATCCTCCATGTGTAATAATATTGTGTTGTTTATCTTTAAAATGATTTAATAGTAATGTAAGAAAAGGTTGGGATTCTATAGTTGGTATCAGAGGAGGAACCCAGCCTTAAGTGCGCAGTGCACTGCCTGGGTTGAGATGTAGGGCCCAAAACGAGGGCATTGTGCTCTAAAGGGGGGTGATTGTAACATCCCCAAATGATAAAGGGTTAAATTACTAAATGATATGACTCATGTCAACAAGGTGCACCTTCCTTTTCAGGAGCCTGCCTGATTAGAACTCCACAGTTAAGCATGATTGGCCTAGAGTAGTGATCAGGATGGGTGACCTTCTGGGAAGTTTCCCAGGGTGTGTGTGAGTGAGGACAAAGCACACTAGAAAGGACATGTGTTGGCCAGTGGGGACTATCATTAGTCAGATGACCCGTTCAGGCATGTGGGTGGACCCTAGGGTGGGCCCCACGTGTCTGCAGGGCAACTGGTGGTACCTGGTGGGCCAGGACCCGACGGGCATGTAAAGGCGGGGTGTCGGTGCTGTCACCGGGAATTAGGATTAGTAAACCCTAGAGAAAACCACTAGCATAAGAATAAGTACAAATATGTACACAAGAATATTTACCTAGGGATACCATATGTTTTGTTTTTGGTATAATTTTTTTAAATTAATAAGTTATTCATGACTTGTTTCCTTATGTTTTTTTCTAACCTTTTCTATTTTAGAAAATGGTGGGAACCAGGAGAGGTAATGAAGTAGAAGTACCCTCACCTGTTTGTGTAAAGTGAAATTTCGGGGGCAAAATTTCTTAAGGGGGGAAGAATGTAACGACCCAAAGTTTTTTAAAGGAAAATTCCCTTCTTATATTTATGTCATAGAAACACAAAATAATGAACTACTAAGTGATAAGTGACCTTTAAACATATTTTTGTCACCCCTGTGTTTAGAATTTTAAAAATCCGACATACACGGTTGTGTTCAAGATAGTTTTTGGAGTCTAATGAAACAAAAATAATTTTTGGTGAATAGTAACCTAGCCTTATGAATAGTAAATAAGAGTAACATTACCTATTAATAATAAAATAATATTTAGACATCATAGAAAGTGATAATTTGACCTTAGTAAACATTTTTGGTATTTTATAAAGTCAAAATAATTAATTAATTTAAAAGAATATTTATTTCCTTCAAATGTATTCATAAAGTATTGAATAAATGTCTAATAGTTTTTAGATAATTTTATAAGACCCTACGTAATTTATGAAAGCACTACAAAATCAGTTTTAATCTTAAAAACTGTTTTTTTAAGTAAATTATGATTTTAGTTAAACATTAAATTAATAATATTTAGAAATTTATTTTTGAAAAATGGACATCATTTTTGGATTCTACACATTGAAAAATTGTAGGGGTAAATTTTTGGTTTTATTCTGAAATACTTCAATTTTCCAGTGAATAGTAAAAAATACAGTTTTTCACATAATCGATATATACTAAATTGCATCATTAATGATGTAATGATGAAATAAACATTCTAGAACTTTAGTTTCGGCCAAAACATATTAAATTTCATAAATTTTTCCTTTAAATACAATAAATCCAATTCTCAAACTTAAAAAGAACTTTCCAAAGCCTAAAGTCAAAAGGTGATTTCTTAAAGTGTCTTTTTCTCTTTCTTTCACTTTCCTTTTAATAAATTAATGAATTCGAATTATAAAGAAGAGTTAAATCCTAAAACGAATTATATTATATTTATATATGATTTAGGATGTCAAAAAACTACTATTATAAGTCTAACTTATCATATATTATTTTATTTAATATTTTATGCCAAAAACACCTCCCTCCTCATGTATAAATAAGCCATCCCCCTCCTCTTGCCAAACTACACCTCTCAAGCTTCAAGAATTGTCTAATCTCTGCCCAATCATCTCCCCTAGCCCCTACCCCACGTCCAAAATCTTCTGGTCTCATCAAAAGACCAAGCTTAGGCCCTTAAGGAGGTTCTCAAGTGAAGGATTCGAGAGGTAATTTTCCTCCCTCTTCTCCTTTAATTTCCTTTCAAGTTCAAGTTCCTTTATTGATCTCTCCCTACCTATCTTCATCCAAATAGTTGTGTAAATAAAGTATTATATATATAATGTAATATTATTATTCTAATGTTTTATTATATCACCCCAAACCCTTTCCCTCTTCCATTTATTTTATTAAAGAGAACGTTGTTCATGAGGTGTTAAATTTATCACCTTCAAACACGACATGTTCTCTTCTTCCATTTATACCTTCAATCTGGTCATGAAAACATTTTATGGTTGAACAAGAATATTTTATATGTATTAGTTTCTATTTTAAGTTCTAGAAATAACCTATGACCTTATTAGTAAGTTAAAAGTTAAAACAAGTTTGTTGTGAACCAAAAACCGCCCGAATTTACCCAAATAACCATCATTAAAATCATATATAATGATTCGTCCACATGGATCTAATATAACTCATTATAAAATCATTCATTATTCTGTAATATCATTAATAACATGTAATATCAGTTCTGGATGTTTACCCATGATCTACCCAAACATAAATTTAAGAATACAAGTGGACCGCTCAAGAAAACCATGAAAACGAACATCCACGATCAATGTTATTAAACTCTATAAGTCATCCAAAGGAACATAATATGAAATAATGAAACCATAATGAACACTATTAATGTATAAATGGTTCTGGAATTTCTAATTAATGAATATAATGTCATTATATAGGACATTAAAGAGAAGGAGGCATTCGGGTACAAGGTAATGGGAAATCTCGAACCCAATTTTCTTCCTTCGGGTTCTCCCTCTTTCACTCCATTTTTGATATGGTTACTCATCAAAGATCATTTTTTCATCATTTCCTTTACTTTTCTGGGATATACATGTTTGTCTCTGGTTTTTATGTCCATCAAAATGTTTTCCAAAAGAACTCTTCTTTCAAGATATCGCATTTTACCTCTCATTAAAGGTTGATGATTCTTGTATCAAGTATGTTGTTCCCTCTTTATTTTGGGAACCCAAAGCTTATAAATGTGTTATTATGAGATGAAACTCATTCCATTCCATGGGTTATTTATGTACATGTTTTATATGGGTTCTATGTGGAAATCATGATAATGATAATGTTATGATGTGACGGGTGTGCCCGGAATTATATAGCGCAATATGAATGTTTAAATGTGACGGGTGCGCCCAGAATTATATAGCGCTCCAATGAATTGGGTAAAGTGATGAATCTCATGAGTAAATGTGAAATGATGTGTGAACATGATGCTAGCTTTGTTCACAAGTATGTGTGGTAGTTAACCACTAAGACATTATGATTGATTTTTATGCATTGCCACATTTCAAGTCTATTATTTATGCTCCTCTCATGTTCATGATTCTTTGCCTATGTCATGATTATGCTCACCCCATGATATATTGTTCTTATATATCCTCTTATTGGGCTTCTAGATCACCCCTTTTTATGTATATTCTAAGGTGGCTACATGTACTAAGGATAGGACAAGTGCCACTAAGAAGCTAGTGAAGAAGAAGTTAAATAAATGTTTATGGTTGATGTTGTTTTTGTCAGGCATGGTCCTAGTTTGCCCAATACACTAAACATCTGGATCCTCTATGTGTAATACTATTGTGTTGTTTATCTTTAAAATGATGTAATAGTAATGTAAGACAAGGTTGGGATGCTATACAGACCCTCCAATATAATACCCCATAAAAACCACCTAGCATGGTTTAGATTCATCTATAACCTTTTACAACATGTTCGTTATCAAAAACCATACACAATGAATAGACATATCAATAACTATTATGTTTTTATTCAATATATAATCCATATTATTTCCTTAATCCATTCACACAATATCATCCATATTATTTAACATATTTACATATTTTAATTTCATCCCATGATTCATTTAACTCATACACATTGATTATTCTATTAAATTCAATATATACTAACAAAATGTTATGTTATGTTATAAATTAAACCCAATTTTAATTAGATTAATTTTATAACCCATGATAACATGTAAATTAATTTATTATCAGATCTATGACATAACAATTATATTCCATTCATACCATATATATGTAATGTTTAACATGTATAACACAACATGGGCGGCCCTTACCCAATCAGATCAACCTCAGTACACCCTATGGGCATCATGAGGGTTCAATTCATCATTTAATAAATCTATTTTCCAAATAATAGAAATGGAATCAAATACATTACCAATGGTCACCATATAATTACCATAGATACATAAACTAAGAAATAAGATTATAGTATATAACATGTAATTCACCTACTTGATTCTGAAGATGATCATTATCCTAACCATAGCCTTTGATATGGATTTTAACACCCATTGAATAACCATCCTATGATCCACTTGGAAAAAAATGGAATAGGGATTTAGAATAATAAGAATGGATACACAAGACATAGTACAAAAAATAGAAGGGATATGTGTGTAAGACTCACCCAGAGCATCAATTATCATACAACCACCCTCCAAATAGCCAAGATATGAAGTATATAGATCCTTTGGAATCATGGAGCATTTTGGTTTGTCTATATGATTGATGGAGTAATAATGGAAAATAAAATTGATTGAGAACTAATAAATACTATGGGGGTGTTAAAAATATTAATTATTTGGGCACATGGTTTGGCCACATGATTGGGAAAACATTGCATGAACCACACACAACCCATTTTCCAAGAGGGGGCTAGAAGACACAATTACTTTGGAATCCCACATAGTTTGAAAACCACAATACAAACCATTCCAAATTAATATATCCAAATCCACATGGTTTGTACTTAACCCTTCCTTGGTATCTCAAAGAATTCAACCTTTCCCCATGAATAAATTCTTAAGATGTACAGTTACTACTAAACATGATTGAACAATGAAACATGCACTGGATGTCCCTGTTCTGTTTCACAAACCCCTGGTATACCCTCAAGACACTATATATACTCAAGAAAAATATTATTAACCAAATTAAAGGTATATAAACTACAATATTAAAGAATGATGTTACTCAAAGAATTTATAGATCTTACAATTCCTTTAACAATTTTTAATTCCACATTATTTATAGTTATGATAATTGATTATCATATCTTTTGTAAACTGAAATTGATAATTTAACCATAAACCATTTTATGTTTCTATTTCTCTAGTTTTGAAAAAAATTATTAAAGATGCTATTTATATTTGCATTAATTATATGGTTAATATATTAGATATGTTTAAGACTTATAATGGAATAAGTATAATTTATTAACTGAAAAAATATCACAATTGTAAAAATGATTCATGATTTATTATTTTATTATTTTCTTTAAATCTCAAATCTCTAGACTATATTGTATGTAACGAAATATTTTCATTTATTATGTAATTATGGGATTGTTATTACCCAAGATGTAGCGTTTTTATTTAATGATATTTTTAAATTATGTGTTTTGGACACATGATTCAGGGGTTCATATCAGGGGAATCCCAATTTTTATTACAGAAGTGTTAAAATTACATTATAGAGTTTGAAATTAATATTATTTGATACATTATAGTTTTAAAATAAATCAATGTCTATTAATGTTTTTTGAAGATAATATTAAATGTATAGATAACCCATATGTCGTATTAGTTAATATTGTTGGGATTAGGATGGGATATGATTATTGAAATCACAAATGATATGTCTAAGGGTAAAATCATGTATTTGATAACATCCCCATGTTTTATAAAAGGTTAATTTATATATTTTAAATTCCATTTACATGCCATTATAAATACCGGAATGTGGTTCTACCAATATAACAAATATAACTAATGGAAATAAACCTGAAAAGGATGCTTCATAATCAAGTAAATCATCCCCACACTACAGAATAAGTGGGCCTAAGAATACACAAATAAATAGATACTCTAGAGAGATATACTTTTCATAGTCATATTCTCGTTATGTAAAATTATCAACTATTTATTTTAATAAATGTTGTATGGGAATATTAATTTTATTATAGGAGACCCTAAAATTATCCAATGTAAATTGAAAATGTATTATCAATGATTGGTATGATGGTTTAATTATAGATGAAATATTTTTATTGAGTTTGTAAATTCATATGAACATTTTGTCAGATATAATTGATAATGATTTTTCTGTTTAGTATTTTTCTCGAATGCGATCACAAAATTAATTATGGGAGTGGTTTGAATCATGAATCCACTATGTGTTATAATTTGATAAGGATGTGTACATAAATATTCATGAATTTTATTTTATGATTGTTAGGATGGAAAAGGTGAGTATAATTGTCATCCCTATGGTATTCAGATTGATATCTCAATAAAAATTAATTATTGAGGCACAAAATAATAATTATTTTTGAGTGATACTTATCGATGATATTTAGGTATATTGTAATTGTTATGAAATGTTATGGGAAACATCTATGTATTTTTATTCCTTAGATCTAGCTTACTAATTTGAATTTATAGATTTAAAGCATAATTTTAATCTTAGAAATATATTTCTATAAACATTTAATTTTTATTCGATATTCATTTCTATTTTAAGAAAATTATTATTATATATGTTAAAATGTATATAATATGAAAGCTTTTTTAAACACAAATAATACTATTAAATTATAAAAAATATTAGTGAAAATGGTTAATAATATATATATATATATATATATATATATATATATTAAAACGGATTTACATTATATTATTATTAAAAATTAAAAATTAAAAATTATATAATCAAAATATTAAAAAATGATTAATATTTTTTGATTCACTGCTTCAATATAGTCTTGGGAAGAATGTAGTTGTGTTATTATAAAACAAGGATTTACAGTGAATAATGTGAAATGTAGTTTCTAGTTCTTTAGAATTTTATAAAATTATTTCTATGAATGTTTTAATTTAAAATTCACGAATCCTTTTTGTCTTTGAACATATATATATTTTATAAAATATATTATATTTTTAATTTTTTTTAATAATTTATATTCCAAATTAGAAATTTTAGAATTTAAGTTATACTTTATAGAAAACATCTTTTACTACATTATTCATTTCGTACTTTAAAAGTGATTAGTATCATTGTTTTAAAATTATTATAATAAAATGGATTTTATCTTTGGAATCAATAGGAACAAAAAATTATATATATTTTATTTTATTTTCAATCACAAATGGTAATCTTCATTAGTAAATGTTAGTTTCCTCTATAAAAACTAAAGGCGTAAAAACAGTTTAACAATGATGAAAAAGTCCTCATTCATGTCTAAAAAATGTGATTTAATTAATTTTTTGGGCCTCTATGGAACATATAAATTAACCATCCATTATTAATAATTCTTTTAATTTCCCATTCAATATGAGTGAATACCGATTGATGAAACGTATCAGGTAATTAAAAAAACTACATATCCATTCTTATTTAAAATGAAATCCCATATCCCCACTTCCATTATACCATAAACCACGTAGTTAAGAAAAATACCTATAACAAAAAATCCACAAGACTTATATAAACCATAATGTCATTTATATTCTCAGAATAACATTTCTCAAAGGATCAACTCACTTCATAGTAGAGATAGAATAATAGTGATGAATAAATTTTGAATTGTCCATTTCTCTTTTATATTTTTTTATGTTCATAACTTATAAAACCAATTAAATAACTCCATCATAGAATGATAGTTTTTATCACATTTAAATTGGTATTTTATTATAATAATTTTAAAATAATTTACATCATTCCCTTATCCATTATGAAAAAAAACCTGACATTCATGCCTTGTGGAATCAACTTGCTACACAATGCAACAAGGTTTATTCCTTAACCACTATTAAATTATGGTTATTATATTGAATATAATATATAATTATTATATTTTTTAATATTTTTTATTATTTAATGATAAACCATATTTATTATTTTGTTATTTCAATAGAAAATTAAACCACCATCCTTGTGATTGTGTGAACTACTGCCTCCATGGAATGATTGATTTTAGTTTTTCATTCATCACAACCTTGAATGGATGGTAATGAAAGTGGTTTAAATGGATAAATATTATTTTTATGATTTCATAAAGGGTTTTTTATAAAATAACTGGACAACCTATTTATTATTTGAACAATAACTAGTATCTATTAATTCAATCCTTTAAATAGATTAAACTATAAGGAAAATATTTTTACTCATATTATATTATATTTTCAAATACATGAAGTCATATTTTAATTATATAACATTATATATATATATATATATCTAAAAAGAACTAAATAGTATAATTATTCTTCAATTATAAATATATTACAACTAAAATGCCACATAACTGTCCATTAATCATATTATGATAATGGTTGGGTCAAAATAAACACATAATCAACCATGGATATTAATTTAAAAAATGTATGGAAGTTAGGATAAAAATTATTTTAATAAAATAATATAAATATTTAAATAATTATATTCTTTTCTATATTTATAACATTATTAGTCATCCCATTAATTATTAAAACACCATTCATTTAGTACGAATCATGAAAATATCATCATTGTTATTTTCAACTTTGTGGATTGTAAACACAAAACTCCCATGGAATAAATTAAACATTTATAACTACCTTAGAACATATACTATAATAAATTTAATTGGTTTATATGATTAGTTTTTCAAAAATAATGAATACCAACAAAGAATTTATGAAACAGGTTCAAATTCATCACGATTACTTATCGTCAATATTAAAAATTGGTAGTAAATAACTATATTTATTATAATGAATGATAATAAATCAAATTTATTCATTAAAAATATTTAATTAACTATCAAAAAAAATTTATTAAGTAATATATATATTTATACAAGAGGTCAAAATATGTTCATAGAAGCCAAAATAAATTTTATGGGTTTTCTTGTTCTTAATTTTGGTTTTTTGGGATATGTTACATTTTATGAACCGTGGTAAAATTATTTAGATAATTATTTATTTAACATATGACAAATGTTATATACATTATTTAAATAAAATTAATTTTATATATTAGTCCAAAATAAAATTCCATTTTTCAAATTTATTTTGGCTCAATTTTTTCTAATGTATGAAGTGTTTGTGGTAAAAAAAAATTCTGTTAATTATTTATTTTCATTCTCTTGATGTTATTCAAATAATTTAATAAAATAATACCCTTGAACTTATTATTATGAATTCTACTATTTTTTATGTTAACATATATTTGTATAACAAAAGTCCTTCATGAGTATTTCAATTATTATTGATATTATTGATCATAAGGGTTATAAATTTCTTAGATCACTATTTTTTAGTTATTATTTTTTTAAGGAACATTATTCTTGCATGAATTGTTCACAATACTAATTTAATATTATATAGTATTCTATAATATTGTTATAAAATAAAATGTATTCCAAAACATGTTTTATTAAACTTTTTAAAATATGGTTTTTAAAAAATGGTAATTTATAATTATTAAAATGATTCTCTTCAGAATAAAATGGTTCTTATATTGGAACCACATTTCAAATATAAAAAATTCAGGCATTTTTTAGTTCTCTATTATGAAAAATTATTTTAAAATGTCAATCATTCCAATATATTTCACATAATCATTTCACAAAATACTTTTTAATGTGATATTATAGATTCCATTTTAAATAGATGTTAATAATGTTTTGCAAAATATCATTAATTTATAAATATCTATTTTCCTTTTCATATTAGAAAATATTTAAAAGCATGGGATTTTTTCCATGTGATTAATCACATATTGAATATATATATTTTTAATTTTCGTTATTGAACATTAAATATAAAAAAATTATATTTTTGATCCATTAATGTTAAAACCATTCAAATCATTTTTTTTCAAGAATATTTTTATTATGTTGGCATCCTTATGAGTTTATATCATTACACTAGGGATATGATATTTTGAAACTATCAACATTATTTCTCTTTAAAAAATATGTGAGATTATTTTTTTCAATGATATGATCCTTAACAACATTTTTCATTCAAAATATATCTATTTTATAGGAATGATATTCATTATAGTTTCTCTACTCTATTAAAAATATATATTTCCTTGAATTTATTGAAGGGTGTCCTCCTAGATTTCATTGATATTTTTTGGTAAAATTATTGAATTAATCATAACACCGTTATATATTACATGTTATTTTGTGAAGTCTTTCATTGAAAACAAGTCTATATATTTATTGGGGAATAATAGAAAATAATTAAATTTTTATTATAATAAGGTTGATTACTTATTAATACAGAATGATAAGAATGTATTACTAACCATATTACATCATTGTTAATATGAATTTCTATCCTATTAATCAGTTTATTAACTTGTTGACAATTATTTTTTTCGTATGTTATTATTATTATATATATTATTTTAAGAAAATTTGATTATCTATTGTATACTTATTTACTAATATAATGAATGTGTTAGAATAATACAAGTTATTAGCGTTTCCCAACATTATATATCCCTATATTCATCATATACTATCATGGGAAAACATCTATTGATATTTTAATGTATTCCTACCAATAAGAATAAGCTAATTAGGCACAGTGCCTTAATAGTGTGATCATGATGCATTAGATTAAGAGATTTAATTGACCTCCAAAAATTGCGAATTTCATCACAGAGGAACTAAATAATGTTGTTATGGGGATATATCTATTTTAATTTTTCATTCATGAATATATTATATTATTAGTTTTCATTGACGATGAAATCATTTTTTTAATTATCTATTTCCTACATAAAATTTATGCTAATATTTTGATCACTTATGATATTTGGTTTTCAATTCTTAATCTTACACTGCCATATCATCTAATGTCATACGTTCATAGGTTCCAATTTTACTATGTAATTATGAAAATATTAAACATGATATGTCTATAATGAGATAGTGTGTGGAAAATTTGTAGGATAAGATTATGAAATATAAAGGATTAGGTAGTTTCTTATATATGTGAAATTTGGAATTAGTTGAGAATGAAACATGATTGATTTGTTTATTATTTCAATTAATTATATTTATCTATAAAAAAATTTATTGGGAATATATGTAAAGAAATAATTTTTTTGGGTCATGTAATTCAGGAATATTTTTGTTTTATAAATTTTCTATTTATCAACGAGAATATGAACTGTATATGATTTAGGAATCACATTCATGTGTGCGTCATTTTTGATTTATATTATATTTTATATAAGGGTTTCGAAATATTTGTATATTATGATGTTTTCAATTTGTAATAATTAATATATGGAACATTCATCAATTTTTGATTTGTTGTGGGTGATCAGAATTTTCTTGGTAATGATATCCCTATGGATAGTTCATTTAATATTCTTTGTGATTGTTAATTGATATATATAGTGATAAATATAAGGAAAATTCTAACAGATATGTCCATAATATTTTTAAAATCCATTTTTTTAATTTATATATATATTTTGCATCTATATAAAGGACATAAATTAATGGATATTGGCCAATAGATGTGGCTGGGGAACATATGGAACTATAGTTAATCGGAACAAAAAATGTGGGATGAGTATCAGATCCATCTTCAATCTTCTTCACAATGTGTGGGACTATGAATTTGCATCGTGCTAAACACTCTTTGGAGATACTATAACATGTTGATATTTTAGAAAATAAAACTATGTTTGGTAGTGGATTCAACTCGCAACACTGATGTTAACAAACCATTAAATATATATCGTTTATAACCATATCATTAAATTTGTTGTTAATAATAGTATTTAATAAATATATATATATATAAATATATTCCCTATTCAATTTAAATTATTGAAAAATTCTCACTAGATAATCAATCATTTTATAGTCATTTAATTTCATAATAATATGTTTTATTCTTAAATGGTTTATTTATTTTATAAGAGAAAACACTATAATTAATTATTGTAACTTTTAGAAAAAATATATGAAATAATTTAATCAATTCTCAAATCATTATAATAATATTAGATACTATTTAACTTTGGATAATGTTTGGATAATATATATTTTTTAGTGAATTGAAAAAAAAATACTTAATTTCTTATAACTACCATTACTTTTAGATTATGTAACAAATTTAACATTCCCAATATTTTTTTGACTTTATTTAATTTAAAACAACTAGAATTTATTATATTTAGTACAAAAAATTAAATCAAAATCAAATTTATATTAAAATTAGTGTATGTTTATTTTTTTGGTTTAAGGAATATATTTTTATGAAAACTATTTTATTCTACCAAATGTCTCACCATTATAATTAATTAATAAAACACTTAATAAGTGATGGTTTAATTTTTATATAGGGAATATTTATCAATAAATATTTATTTTTATTAATATAGTGGTTATTTTCGATCATTTCTTTAATATATAATCATATTTATCAAGAAAAATGCACTTCACAAAAACCACCATTTTCATTTCATCTATGGGATTACTTTTAAATTAAAACTATCAAATTCTATGAATTTATTTTGGAATATGATTCAATAGTAAGCAGCTGAATATTTTAAATTTTTTAATGATTTAAACATAATTTTATCCATATTTAATTGTGAAATACATACAAATTTATTCATATTGTTGTGATGAAAATGGCTTTAACATAGGTTAAACTAAAATGAAAAGTGTGAAAATAAACTAAAAAAGTGTATAAAATTTTTATGGACTTATTTTGATAATATAATGTGTAATTAATTATAATGGGAGATTTCTTGATATTTTTTCAAATATACAATCTCAGGTAAATATTTTTCATTTCAAAAATAACATTAGTGTGACTCACAACACATATAAAAACCCACTCTCTATCCTCTTAACTAATCACTTTCGATGAACATTGGATTGGACCATACCTATAACAATTACTTAAAAACATCCATACCCATTAAATATATCCTTTTTTATGATAAAAAACATTCTTTTTAGGAATTTTCATTTTCTTAAAGAGGTTCTCCGAATAAGTTGTATCATGATTAAGAAAAAGATTTCATATTATTTCTTCTTCCACCTACTTATTATCTAGGTAAATTATTATGATATAATGAAACAATTATAAGTATTATATGTAAATTTTATAATGTTAATTTTTTGTCCTTAATGAAACTCCTCTTCTATCAAATGTGGTAATAAATCATCATTCATGTGTATAAAATACTACAACCTCATAAATCCATGTCATTTGTTTTCCATCCCATCATATAATATCTTTTTATAATGATGGATTTGTTGTTTATATGTGATATTTATAATATATGTATAGTTATGTGGAAATTTTTAAAGATGTAACTTCTAAACATCCATTTCATATGGTGTATAAAAACACCACTCGAGTGTATAGTGGACTACTACCTCACGAAGATATTTGATTCATTTTTTATAAAATGGTTACATGGAATGTAGTAAGGATAACGATAAAGAATATGTGTCATATACATGAAATTTTTATTGTATCATCCCATTATCGATCAATAAGGAATTTCTTAAGCCTCTTAATGGTTTTCTATTTTCTCGTTTTCTATTTGGGGAAAAGAATGAATTTGGATGATAACAATAATGGTGGCGTGATATTTTTTTTTTGGAATCATATATTTAACCAGATTTTTCTATAGGATGAATGTATATTTGAAATTGTGTAACTAGGTTATAGACCATGTAAGAGTCGCTAGATTCAAGTCCTGAAATATATCCCGTTGTACATGACACAAGGATATGTTTCACATCATGAATATTTTAAGAAATATATTTTTAATCTAAGGTGAAAAATTTCTTGGAATAAATAAAAATCGTGTATTACATGACATGTAAAGGATTAAAAATCAATTTTTTCCCCCAATCAAAGACGTTTTAGGGTGTCTTGTAGGTTTTTCTATGACCATTGTGGTCCCACCATTCAATTTTTCATGAACCAGTGCACCTCTATGATGAATTTGGGAGACTCCACTAATGCTATAACTATATGATTGGAATTATATCTTTGTTGATGTCTTGAGGAATCTCTCTAGTTATGTGATCATTTAACATACACATTCTCATTGATCATAGTAACACCCATGGGTTGCGTTATCATATTTGTTTGTCTATGTTTGTGTTTTCTATCTTATTATTCTAAATCTATTGAGTAATATCATTCTAGAGGTTTTTACAATGTTAGTCATGGTGCGGCATTCATTCTTTCTCATTGTATATGAGTTTCCTCCATTCCATCGAACCCTTATCTTATAAATTGAAACAATCCTGGAAGGTTCATTGGATTATAGGCCATTCATAGACATTGTTGGGTTTTCCAAGTCAGTGGATCCCATTGTGGGGGTGAGCGACCGGAGTTAAGAGAATGGTGGTAATATCACTAGCATACATTGATAAATCTTATTGTTCCAACATTATAAACATATTTAAACACAGAATTAGGGAAATTTATTTGTGTGTGTTGAAAATAATTTTTATATAGAAATGGTATTTCCCGGATTATTGATAAATAAAAAGAAAAAGTGTATTTTCATAGAATTTGAAATGGTTTTGTGATATATGTTTGAAATTTTACTTTAAAACAATAAAATTATTATGACTAGGAACACAATGGTCACATTTGGAACTAGTTGGAAGGATTAGATTGAAGCCATAATCAATTGTGGGGGTTCACTTTCTGGGATGTTCCTCTTTTCCTAGTGTGTATATTATAGTCTCTTGGTACTTATAATATGTTATGGTTTCAATTTCTAGGGTGTCCCTTTGATCTTAGACAGTACATAATTGGATTCAGGTACCACATTGCACAGTTCACAAATTAATGTGTACAATAAGTATGTTTTAAAACATTTTTTATTCCTTGGTGTGTTGATTCATGTGATGCTACTATTTTTTATTTCTTGAAATTGTATTGTTTTTTTCCTTCATATACATGTTTATGCTTGTATGAGATGATATTGAACAATTTTCATTGAAATTGATATATTTTCATTAGTTTATAATTGTCATAAAAGGGGAATGATTACCATTTTTTATAAAACTAATTTACTTCTTATCATTCCATGTTATATTTAAAAAGAAAATACTTGAATTGTTATACAATGACTTTTTATTTAAATCATGTGTTTTCTCCTACTGTTCCATTTAGCTCACTCCATACACACCTCTTCAATAGTACATTGAACTTGGTATATCTTCTAATATAGGGAATGAAAATGTGTTTTAGTGAGGTGGTGAGGCTGAATGTCAGATTAGTTTGGTAGCTAGTAGTGGAATGGGGGTATTTCTTCCATGCCATAACATGGAGTTGCTATTTGGATCACATCCCCTGTAGTTGGACTTGTGTTTTTTAGTTTTTTCTACATTTACAGTTGCTTTTTTTGATGTATTTATTATTGATGTGTAATATATTCTATAGTCTTCTGATGTCTCTTTTTTCAAGTGTATATATTTGACATGTGTTTGTGCAGGTTGGGAGAAATTATTTCATTTGGTTTGTTAATCGATTCACGTTTTTTATTTCCACCTAATGGGGACCAAAAACTCCGTTTGGGTATGTGAAATATCATGATATATGTAACACTTCAGGTAAATAAAGAATATGACATTTTCATATTTATCCATATTTGTGAATAAAATATTAATATTACTTTAAAGGGGACGTTATGCTTGATGGCGTACCCAATACACAACAACGAGTTTCTTGGGAATCATACGTTGCTCTCTAATAATAAAATAATATTATTTAAATGGTAGTTAATGCCTAACTGTTGTAATTTATGGAATGAACAGAACTAACTAAAAAATGATTATATATGTTTGTGAAATATTTTTACTTTTTACAATAAATGTTAGAGGATTAAAATTGCGAATGAATCCAATTTTAAGCATAAACATTCTAATATTCTTTAAAAGGTCGATTAACCGCCTTTCGATGGAGAACCTCTTTTAAATCCACTTTTTGAAAATTTTATGTGTTATCTTTTACAAAATAAAATTCTTCTTTAGAATCAGGACATAAAAATTTACTTTTTGTAAATTTTTGATATTTTTCCAATAAAGTTCATTTTTTAATGAATAGTGAAAATATTGAATTTTAATTCAAAACCACTTTTTAATCTAATTTATTTATATGATTATATTATCTTTTGAATTGGTTTTAAAAATAAAATATAATATATTTTTATCATTTAATCCAATAGTGGTCGTTGGAATTAATTTCATCTTGAAATTGGACTTAAACTAGTGTCAATCTTTTGATACTTAATGTTTCATAAAAACACACTATTTGCTCTGAGAACTGGTATTAATTATTAAATTAATTACTGTAAATTATATGTTTTGAATTTTTTAAAATAGACATAATTTTTGAATTCAGAATATCAAATATAGGTTAGGGTGAATTTTTGGTATTTTCTGGAAAACTTCAATTTTTGATGAATAGTGAAACCACTAAGTGGTACTTAAAAAACTAATTTTTCATTTAAATGAAATTTTACCACCTCTGTGTTTTGAATTTCAAAAAACAGATATGCATGGTTGTCAATAATAAGTAAAATGTTGTCCAATGGGATAAAAATATTTTTTTTGGTGAATAGTAACTTTTTTGTTTTAATCGCGATTAGAGGTAATTAGTGTAGTTTAAGGTAAAAATAATGTTTTAATAATATGAAATAACCTATAAACATGTCCTACCCTCATTGGATGAGTCATGGACGACCAAGACAATCCATGGGTCAACTTGGGGACCCCATGGAGCCACTTTGGTTGGAAAATGACATAAATACCTTTTTATTTAAAGTTAAAATTAAAATGTCACAAACATGTGTTCTTTTAGTAAAACAATTTTTACATGGGGTTATATAAGTCATATATTTGACTATAAATATTCACTATAAATATAAAAATATTTCCTACATCATGATATTTTTTTTAGTTTTTAGACATTAAATAAATTAATGACACCGTGATGATGCAGTGATTACCTCATAAATGAACGATTTAAATAAAATGAGAAGATAGGGTGAAATATAAGTCTTAAACTTGTCACAAACCTATTGGATGGGTGGATTTAGAAACCGTATCACCTTATCCTATAAATATATCCTTTTGGGACCTTTTAAATCCGAAAATTATTTTATAATAATGTAATAGTTTATAACTTTCCAAGAGTGCCCCTCCTCTCCTCTTATAAAAGTCCCCAACCTCTACCACCTTACACACACCTCTCAAGCATTTGTCTCGTCCAAACCCTTCCCATTTAATCACTCCACATCCCTCTCTTCATCATTTTAGCCTTACTTTGGGCAGAATCCTTTCCAAGGAAGCCTTTGAGCTCAAATCAAAGAGAGTTGCCTGATTTAAAGGTAATGTCTTCCCTTGTGTTCTTTTGTTTTATTTTTCTTCTCCAAATCCCTAAACTCTTGTTATTACTTTTTTTTGTAACAACACCAGTATCCTAAATATACTAGTATGTTGTAATAAGAATTATTTTAGCTACACTTTCACACACCTCCGTCGAATGGTTAAAGAACATAATGTTTCTGTGGATGGCGAATTACTACCTCATGAAACGATGATTGTTCAATATTATTTTAACACCTTAAAGGTTTCCATTAAGATGTCACTATATTTATATATGATATATAATATGTTTATGTTTTCCTTAAGCTTGTGTATTTTTCATTTATTTCATACCTTTATGGTTTCCATTATGGGTAAACACGATATCTTCATTTTAGGAAGTGCGGACTACCACCCCCTCAAAGTGATTTGATTCGTTAATGCCATATGTGGGACATATAAAGGATGGAATTAATGGTATTAAATATTATATCCTACTGGAATTATAATATACCTTTATATAATTATTATTTAATTCCATTTAATACAAAAAAAATAAATGAAAGTAGCGTTCATGCGTACGTACGACTTACCGTCTCCATGAACGGTACATTTCATTTCTTATCTCCAAATATTATGTACTATTATAAGTACATATATATAATGGATATATATGTAATATATTACATCTAAATGATGGATATCATTCTGGAATTAATATATATATATATATATATATATATCTCATTTTGTTTTAATTCCATTAATATGACAAAAAATGAAAGTAGCGTTCATGCGTACATACGGCCTACCGTCTCCATGAACGGTGCTTTTAATTTTTTATCTCCAAATTCTATGGAATAGTATAAAATGAATATATGATGGATATATATGATATTTAAAACATAAATACTATTCTGGATATTATGTACATATAACTACATGTAAAATTCTTTTCCAACAAGTTCGATTTTTACTCATGTAACGAACATCGACAAAAACGTCTGGTATGAACTCACTTTATTAAACAATTATTATAACCTTATAATATGTGATATTAAACTAATAATAATCTTTAAAGTATGTCCTTAATAAATTATAAATTGACCAAATTTTATTATTCAGGAGATTAATGAACGATCGAGTCATGTCAGACACGATGTAAGGGATCCTACCCCTCTCTTTTTTTTAAGTACACTCTTTTATGTCATTCCTTTTAAGATCATATTTATAATGATTGGGATGTTATTTTATATTACTCCTACTGTAATTTTTATTTTCATATGATGAGAGACCCTATTTTCTCTCATCAATCCATTTCGGAAGTTTTGAGTGGCGTCGTTAGGCTGCCGAATTTTCATAAGAGATCTAACCTCTCTCTTTCTTTTTAAGTACTCTCCTTTATGTCACTTCTTTTAAGATCCTCTTTGTTATGATGAGGGATGTTATTTTATATTCCTCTTTCTGTAAATTTTATTTTAATACTATGAGAGACCCTATTTGATCTCATCAATCCATTTTTGGAAGTTTTATGTGGTGTCATTAGGCTGCCGAGTTTTCGTAAGGGATTTTTCATCTCACTTTTAGTCCCATGGGATTTATGCAACATTTGCCACCATTTCCTTTGAGTGGTGTATGTACTTCCCATTATTATACACTTTGTGTAATATAATTTCATTTATGGGTATTTACTTATTCATTGTATGACCCTTCTTCAATGGGGTGTACGTTTCCAAAGTAACCCAAGTCGGTAAGGGAACCTTTCACCCTCGTCTTTTTAAAAGACTTATTTTTTATATGTCTTTTAATTCACATACTATTATATTTTTATATGTTCTTATATATCCTTGTTTATGTAAATTTTATGTCCAAGTGATGAGATTCCCTTTTTATCTCTCATCAACTCTTTTTTAGAATTTTGAAGTGACGCCGTTAGGATGTCGAATTTTTGCAAGGGAACTTCTTAACCCGATTTTTGATTCTTTGGGATAAACTTGTACTCCTTGAATATGTTGCTCTATGAATATGTTTGAATGTCCTCTGATCGTTTTACACTTAATATCCCCTTATATTTGGTGTATTCTTTTATCACACATAATTTTGTAATTGATTTATCCTTAATCCAAGGATACCGTCTTTGTAGGGGACATCTTCTCAATCTCCTTTCATTGTGGCATATTTTGTTTTATACACAAATTTCTTTTATACAGTGTATAAACCCCTTTGAATTTTCATTTATTAAAAAGGAATATTTTTATACGAAGCGTTTTACTAAACGAAAAAAAAGAATGTTTTTCTTGTCGTACGTATGCGGCGACAACGACTTCTCCGTCGTCGTGACCATTTTTTGAGTTTCGGCTTCCTCTACAAGCCATAACTTTTTTTGAATGAAAAATAAATACCATGTTTTACTCTTCTTTTATTTTGGTATTTTAAATTGTTTTCATAATGTTTATATATCAATGTGTTTTATTGATATCTTGTGACTGAAAAGTGGAAATGTTATGTTTCCTTTATACATGTTTTATGTGATACGATTATGTAATGGTTCTTGGGAATTGTTATGTAGACGGGTAGATATTGATAAACTAAGGGCAGGTGAGCCCAATATATCTCTCCACTGCATTGGTTAAAGTTAAGGAGTTAAAAGTTAAGGTTTCTCTGAAGAGATTTAGGGAATATACTGTGATGGGTATTCCAAACGTAACCAAGAGGGTTACTCCCTACGTAAGAATGTTATGAAAGCCTCAAGTTACCTTTATGCCTTATGATTTCTATGATTTATTCATGATTTGATGAGGTATGTTAAAATGCTTATGTTTTATGAGTAAATTATGATTTCATACATGGACTAATGTTTTCTTTTCATACTTTTATATCCCTCACTGAGCTTTTTATGCTCATCCCATGTTTTTGAAATGTTTTTCACAGGTCAAGGGAATGGTTCATGATATGATGATAGTGTCAAGGAAGTGTCAAGAAATAATCCATGTTTTATTTTAAATATGTTTCTGTTGATGGGAAAATAATAATTCTATCTTTTATGTAACCACATTGTTTAAATGTGGAATGTAATTCATGATTTATGATCTAATTCTCTAAAAATCTAAACTTGAAAAGATCCTCAATGTGAATTATTCATTTAATTCAATATTAAGTAAGGTTTAAGGTGTGGGCCTTATAGTTGTTATCAAAGGTTGGTTTAGATATCTTTAGAGGTTAGGGTATTCTCTAAGCATAAGTGACATTACTATAATGGCGAGGATTTCAGAAAGATTCATAGTTTTTAGATAAAGTGAATGACTAAGTTTATCTTAGTGTTTTTCTTCCTCATTAGTATATGATGGTTTTGTTGATATAGTCACACTGACATTTTTGTATTTAGTGAATGGATGGATCTAGTAGGAACCAAAGTGATAATAGGTTTGAAGGAAACTGTGGTGGTTCTCTGATTAAGACACTCGATGAAATGGCAGATTCAATGAGGAAACTCGTGGTTGTTCTAAACCAACTATCAAGGAGTCATCATCAACCACTTGAACCTTGGTATGTTCTATAATGCATCATGTACGAGATGACCAATCGATGTGGAAGTTCAGGTAAAAATTATAAAGGTAACCATTAGGGTTTATATGATCCTTACTTTTGAGGTAATTATGGGTTATTATATATTATGATGGAAAATGAAAGGCATGAGATAAAATTGAGGTTAAAATATGTTATGATTATTTTTTAAGATTTTATCTCGTTTTGGGGAATGTTTTAAAAATTATATAGTTTTGGAAAAAGGACAACACGCAGACCGTGTGACAACCCGTCGCGTCGGACAAAGCTGCGGGAATCGAACCCACAACCAAAGTGCGACTGGTATTTATCACCTACCACTGGACTATGTGAAGTCCCTGGTTAGTTTGACTAATTATTTTTAGATAGATTATTTTAGGAATCAAAATTAAGTTTTTTTTGGGTTATCTATGGAAATGATTAACCTATCATAGAGGATATGTGATTAGGTTAATTACTTTTCAATATGAGAATTTAAGAGAAACTGATGTTATTTAGAGATAAAAGTTAATTTGTACATTGGAAGACTATGTGATTAAATCCTTCAAATATTTGGGTTTCAATCTTAGTTTGGTTTACTTTGAAGAATTTTATGGAAAATTGTTTATCGAATGGTCTTCGTTGAACTTTGGGTTTTTTTGGACAAATTTTGGAGATTAAGAATAGATTTTCTTTTTATAAAGGAATATACTTTTGTGGATTATCTGATCTCATACTAACAATTTTTGTTTTGGATTTTTTCTAAAGACATGGGAAATATATAGTTCTCTTTTGTGGATTAGGTGATTCTCAAGAAGTTGATTATAGTACTCTTAATGCGAACAAGTCTTCCTAAAAACTCGTCTTTTGGAAAAAATATGAGTTTGATTAAGGAATCTAGTAAATGTTAAAAGTCTACAAGACAAGTAATAATGTTTCATTATGATTTAGTTAAGCTCAAAAATAAATTCCTCAATAAAGAGTAACTTAAAACAAAAATGTTGTATGTTATCTTTTCCTACTGGGGAATCGAATACTGTTTAACCCTTCACAAGTTTGTGATTTTCATATGGTTAACTTTCTCCTAGACATGTTTACTATCACTCTCCATCAGAACATGACCCTTTTTTTCCTCCATGTCCATATTTTCATACTTGGAATCCTCGTATGGGTTAACTCGGGTGACCTTTGTACTTCTCTTTCTTTATTTTAAAGTGATTGTTTTACTGACTCTTGTTCCGATGTGGGATTTTCAATGTAGTTTCCAAGCCCAATTTTAAAATTGCGAGGATGCAATTCCCAAAAGGGGGGAAGGATGTAACACCCCAGGTAAATAAAGAATATGACATTTTCACATTTATCCATATTTGTGAATAAAATATTAATATTACTTTAAAGGGGACTATATGCTCGATGGCGTACCCAATACGCAACAACGAGTTTCTTGAGAATCTTACGTTGCACTATAATAATAAAATAATATTATTTTAAATGGTAGTTAACGCCTAACTGTTGTAATTGCGAGAATGAACAGAACTAACTAAAAAATGATTATATATTTTTGTCAAATATTTTTACTTTTTACAATAAATGTTAGAGGATTAAAAATGCGAATGAATCCAATTTTAAGCGTAAACATTCTAATATTCTTTAAAAGGTCGATTAACCACCTTTTGATGGAGAACCTCTTTAAAATCCACTTTTTGAAAATTTTATGTTTTATATTTGACAAAATAAAATTCTTCTTTAGAATCAGGACATCAAAATTTACTTTGTGTAAATTTTTGGTATTTTTTCGATAAAGTTCATTCTCTAATGAATAGTGAAAAATGTTGTATTTTAATTCAAAACATCTTTTTAATCTAATTTATTTATATGATTATATTATATTTTGAATTGGTTTTAAAGTGAAATTAGAATATATTTTTACCATTTAATCCAATATTGGTCGTTGCAATTAATTTCATCTTGAAATTGGACTTAAACTAGTGTTAATCTTTTGATACTTATTGTTTCATAAAAACACGCTATTTGCTCTGACAGCAGGAATTAATTATTAAATTAATTAATGTAACTTATATGTTTTTAATTTTGTAAAATAGACATCATTTTTTAATTCAGAATATCAAATATAGCTTAGGGTGAATTTTTGGTATTTTTCTGGAAAACTTCAATATTTGATGAATAGTGAAACCACTAAGTGGTACTTAAAAAACTAATTTTTCGTTTAAAAGAAATTTTACCACCTCTGTGTTTTGAATTTGAAAAATCCGACATACATGGTTGTCATTAAGAATTAAAATGTGGTTCAATGGGACTAAAATAATTTTTTTTGGTGAATAGTAACTTTTATGTTTTAATCGCGATTAAAGGTAATTAGTGTAGTTTAAGGTAAAAATAATGTTTTAATAATATGAAATAACCTAGAAACATGTCCTACCCTCATTGGATGAGTCATGTCCGACCAAGACAATCCATGTTTCAACTTGGGGACCCCATGGAGCCACTTTGGTTGGAAAATGACATAAATACTTTTTTATTTAAAGTTAAAATTAAAATGTCACAAACATGTGTTGTTTTACTAAAACAATTATTACATGGGGTTATATAAAGAATATCTTTGACTATAAATATTCATTAGAAATATAAAAAGATTTCCTACATCATGATATTTTTCTTAATTTCTAGACATTAAATAAATTAATGACACCGTGATGATGCTGTGATTACCTCATAAATGAACGATTTAAATAAAATGATACGATAGGGTGAAACCTAAGTCTTAAACATGTCAAAAACCTATTGGATGGGTGGATTTTGAAACCTTATCACCTTATCCTCGAAATATATCCTTTTGGGACCTTTTAAATCCGAAAATCATTTTATCATAAAGTAATAGTTTATAATTTTCCAAGAGTGCCCCTCCTCTCCTCTTATAAAAGGCCCCCACCTCTACCACCTTACACACACCTCTCAAGCCTTTGGCCCGGCCAACCCTTTCCCATTTGATCACTCCACATTCCTATATTCATCATTTAAGCCTAACGTTGGGCAGAATCCTTTCCATGGAAGCCTTTGAGCTCAAATCAAAGAGAGTTACCTGATTTAAAGGTAATGTCTTCCCTTGTGTTCTTTTGTTTTATTTTTCTTCTCCAAACCCCTAAACTATTTTTATTACTTTTTTTGAAACAAAACCATTATCTTATATATAATAGGATGTTTTTATAAGAATAATTCTTTCTACACTTTCACACACCTCCGTCTAATGGTTAAAGAACATACTGTTTCTGTGGATGGCGAATTACTGCCTCACGAAACGATGATTGTTCAATATTATTTTAACACCTTCAAAGGTGGCCATTAAGATGTCACTATATTTATATATGATATATAATATGTTTATGTTTTCCTTAAGCTTATATATTTTTTATTTATGGCATACCTTTATGGTTTCCCTTATGGGTAAAAGGGATAGCTTCATTTTAAGAAGTGTGGACTATCGCCCCCTCAAAGTGATTTGATTCGTTAATGCCATATGTGGGACGTATAAAGGATGGAATTAATGGTATTCCATATTATATCCTACTGGATTTATTATATACCTTTTTATCATTATTATTTAATTTCATTGAATACAAAAAAAAGAAATGAAAGTAGCGTTCATGCGTACGTACGACTTACCATCTCCATGAATGGTACATTTCATTTCTTATCTCCAAATGTTATGTACTATTATAAGTACATATATATAATGGATATATATGTAATATATTACATCTAAATGATGGATATAATTCTGGAATTATAATATATATATCTCTCATTTTGTTATAATTCCATTAATATGACAAAAAATGAAAGTAGTGTTCATGCGTACGTACGACCTACCGTCTCCCTGAATGTTGCTTTTAATTTTTTATCTCCAAATGCTATTGAATAGTATAAAATGAATATATACTGGATATATATGATATTTAAAACATCAATACTATTCAGGATATTATGTACCTATAACTACATGGAAAATTCTTTTCCAACAAGTTCGATTTTTACTCATGTACCGAACATCGACAAAAACGTCTGATATGAACTCACTTTATTAACCAATTATTATAACCTTATAATATGTGATTTTAACCAAATAATAATCTTTAAATTAGGTCCTTATGAAATTATAAATTGACCAAATTTTATTATTCGGGATATTAAAGAACGATCGAGTCAAGTCAGACACGAGGTAAGAGATCATACCCCTCTCTTTCTTTTTAAGTACACTCTTTTATATCATTCCTTTTATGCTCATATTTCTTGTGATTGGGATGTTATTTTATATTACTCCTACTGTACTTTTTATTTTCATATGAAGAGAGAACCTATTTTCTCTCATCAATCCATTTTGGAAGTTTTGAGTGGCGTCGTTAGGTTGCCGAATTTTCCTAAGAGATCTAACCTCTCTCTTTCTTTTTAAGTACTCTCCTTTATGTCACATCTTTTAAGCTCCTATTTGTAATGATTGGGTATGTTATTTTGTATTCCTCTTGCTGTAAATTATATTTTAATATGATGAGAGACCCTATTTTATCTCATCAATCCATTTTTGGAAGTTTTAAGTGGCGTCATTAGGCTGTCGAGTTTTCGTAAGGGATTTTTCATCTCACTTTTAATCCCGTGAAATTTATGCTACATTTTCCACCATTTCCTTTGAGTGGTGTATGTAATTCCAATTATTATACTCTTTTTGTAATATAATTTCATTCATGGGTATTTACATATTCATTGTATGAACCTTCTTCAATGGGGTGTACGTTTCGAAAGTAACCCAAGTCGGTAAGGGAACCTTTCACCCTCGTCTTTTTAAAAGACTACTTTTGTTATGTCTTTTAATTCACATACTATTATGTTGGTATATGTTATTATATATACTTATTGATGTAAATTTTATGTCCAAGTGATGAGATACCCTTTTTATCTCTCATCAACTCTTTTTCTAAATTTTGAAGTGACGCTGTTAGGTTGTCGAATTTTTGCAAGGGAACTTCTTAACCCAATTTTTGATTCTTTGGGATAAAATTGTACTCCTTGAATATGTCGTTCTATGAATATGTGTGAATTTACTCTGAGTTTTTTACACTTAATATCCACTTATATTTGGTGTATTCATTTTTCACACATAATTATGTAATTGATTTATCCTTAATACAAGGATATCGTCTTTGTAAGGGACATCGTCACAATCTCCTTTCATGGAGGCATATTTTGTTCTATACGCAAATTTATTTTATACGGTGTATAAACCCCTTTGACTTTTTGTTTATTAAAAAGTAATATTTTTATACGAAGTGTTTTACTAAACTACAAAAACGAATGTTTTTCTTGTCGTATGTATGCGGTGACAACAACTTCTCCATCGCCGTGACCATTATTTGAGTTTTGGCTTCCTCTACAAGCAATAACTTTTTTTGAATGAAAAATAAATACCATGTTTTACTCTTATTTTATTTTGGAATTTAAAATTGTTGTCATAATGTTTTTATATCAATGTGTTTTATTGATATCTTGTGATTGAAAAGTGGAAATGTTATGTTTCCTTTATACATGTTTTATGTGATACGATTATGTAATGGTTCTTGGGCATTGTTATGAAGACGGGTGGTTCCGTGAAAAACTAAGGGCGGGTGAGCCTGATATATCTCTCCAATGCATTGGGTAAAGCGAAGGAGTTAAAAGTTAAGGTTTCTCCGAATAGATTTAGGGAATATACTGTGATGGGTATTCCAAACGTAACCACGAGGGTTACTCCCTACGTAAGAATGTTATGAATGACTCAAGTTACCTTTATGCATTATGATTTCTATGATTTATTCATGATTTTATGAGGTATATTAAAATGCTTATGTTTTATGAGTAAAGTATTATTTCATACATGGAATAATGTTTTCTTTTCATACTTTTATATCCCTTACTGAGCTTTTTATGCTCATCCCATGTTTTTGAAATGTTTTTCATAGGTCAAGGGAAAGGTGCATGATATGATGATAGTGTAAAGGAAGTGTCAAGAAAGAATCCATGTTTTATTTTAAATATGTTTCTATTGATGGAAAAAAAACTAATTCTATCTTTTATGTAACCACTTTGTTTAAATGTGGAATGTAATTCATGATTTATGATCTAATTCTCTAAAAATCAAAACCTGAAAAGATCCTCAATGTGAATTATTCATTTAATTCAATATTATGTAAGGTTTAAGGTGTGGGCCTTATAGTTGGTATCAGAGGTAGGTTTAGATAACTTTAGAGGTTAGGGTATTCTCTAAGCATAAGTGACATTACTATAATGGCTTGGATTTTAGAAAGAGTCATAGTTTTTAGATAAAGTGAATGAGTAAGTATATCTTAGTGTTTGTATTCCTCATTAGTACATGATGGTTTTGTTGATATACTCACACTAACATTTCTATATTTAGTGAATGGATGGATCTAGCAGGCACCAATGTGACAATAGGTTTGAAGGAAATTGTTGTGGTTCTCTGATTAAGAGACTCTATGAAATGGTGGATTCAATGAGGAAACTCATGGTTGTTCTAAACCAACTATCAAGGAGTCATCATCAACCACTTGTACCTTGGTATGTTCTGTAATGCATCATGTACGAGATGACCAATCGATGTGGAAGTTCAGGTAATAAATATAAAGGTAACCACTAGGGTTTATATGATCCTTACTTTTGAGGTAATTATGGGTTATTATATATTATGATGGAAAATGAAAGGCATGAGATAAAATTGAGGTTAAAATATGTTATGATTATTTTGAAGATTTTATCTCGATTTGGTGAATGTTTTATGATTTATATAGTTTTGGAAAAAGGACAAGATGCGGACCGTGTGACAACCCTTCGCGTTGGAAAAAAGCTGTGGGAATCGAACCCACAACAAAAGTGTGACTGGTATTTATCGCCTACCACTGGAATACGTGAAGTCCCTGGTTATTTTGACTAATTATTTTTAGTTTGATGATTTTCGGAATCAAGAGTAAGATTATTTTGGGTTATCTATGGAAATTATTAACCTATCATGGAGGATATGTGATTAGGTGAATTACTTTTCAATGTGAGAATTTAAGAGCAACTGATGTTATTTGGAGATAAAAGTTAATTTGTACCTTGGAAGACTGTGTGATTAAATCATTTAAATATTTGGGTTTCAATATTAGTTTGGTTTAATTTGAATAATTTTATGGACAATTGTTTGTCGAATGGTCTTCGTTGAACTTTGGTTTTTTTTGAAAAATTTTGGAGATTAAGAATAGATTTTCTTTTTATAAAGGACTATACTTTTGTGGATTATCTGATCTCATACTAATAATTTTGGTTTTAGATTTTGTCTAAAGACATGGGAAATATATAGTTCGCTTTTTTGGATTAGGTGATTCTCAAGAAGTTGATTATAGTACTCTTAATGCGAACAAGTCTTCCTAAATACTCGTCTTTTGGAGAAAATATGAGTGTCATTAAGGAATCTAGTAAAAGTTGGAAGTCTACGTGACAAGTAAGAATGTTTCATTATGATTTAGTTATGCTCAAAAATAAATTCCTCAATGAAGAGTAACTTAAAACAAAAATGTTTTCTGTCAACTTTTCCTACAGGGGAATCGAATACCGTTTAACCCATCACAAGTTTGTGATTTTCTTATGGTTAACTTTCTCCTAGACATGTTTACTATCACTCTCCATCAGAACATGACCCTTTGTTTTTTTCTCCATGTCCATATTTTCATACGTGGAATCCTAGTATGGGTTAACTCGGGTGACCTTTTTACTTCTCTTTCTTTATTTTAAAGTGATTGTTTTACTGACTCTTGTTCGGATGTGGGATTTTCAATGAAGTTTCCAAGCGAAATTTTAAAATTGCGAGGACGCAATTCCCAAAAGGGGGGAAGGATATAACACCCCAGGTAAATAAAGAATATGACTTTTTGACAATTATCCATATTTGTGAATAAAATATTAATATTACTTTAAAGGGGACTCTATGCTCGATGGCGTACCCAATACGCAACAACGAGTTTCTTGGGAATCTTACATTGCACTCTAATAATAAAATAATATTATTTTAAATGGTAGTTAACGCCTAACTATTGTAATTGCGGGAATGAATAGAACTAATTAAAAAATGATTATATATGTTTGTCAAATATTTTTAATTTTTACAATAAAGGTTAGAGGATTAAAAATGTGAATGAATCCAATTTTAAGGGTAAACATTCTAATATTCTTTAAAAGGTCGATTAACCGCCTTTTGATTGCGAACCTATTTTAAATCCACTTTTTGACAATTTTATGTGTTATATTTGACAAAATAAAATTCTTCTTTAGAATCAGGACATCAAAATTTACTTTTTGTAAATTTTTGGTATTTTTCCGATAAAGTTCATCTTTTAATGAATAGTGAAAATGTTGTATTTTAATTCAAAACCTCTTTTTTATCTAATTTATTTATATGATTATATTATCTTTTGAATTGGTTTTAAAGTTAAATTATAATATATTTTTACCATGTAATCCAATAGTGGTCGTTGTTATTAATTTCATCTTGAAATTGGACTTAAACTACTGTCAATATTTTGATACTTATTATTCAATAAAAACACGCTATTTACTCTGATAGAGGGAATTAATTATTAAATTAATTAATATAACTTATATGTTTTTAATTTTGTAAAATAGAAATCATTTTTGAATTCGGAATATCAAATATAGCTTTTGGTGAATTTTTGGTATTTTTCTGGAAAACTTCCATTTTTGATGGATAGTGAAACCACTAAGTGGTACTTAAAAAACTGATTTTTCGTTTAAATGAAATTTTACCACCTACGTGTTTTGAATTTCAAAAATCTGACTTACATGGTTGTCATTAAGAAGTAAAATGTGGTTCAATGGGATTAAAATAATTTTTTTTGGTGACTAGTAACTTTTATGTTTTAATCGTGATTAGAGGTAATTAGTGTAGTTTAAGGTAAAAATAATGTTTTAATAATATTAAATAACCTAGACACATGTCCTACCCTCATTGGATGATTCATGGCCGACCAATACAATCCACGGGTCAACTTGGGGACCCCATGGAGCCACTTTGGTTGGAAAAATGACATAAATACCTTTTTATTTAAAGTTAAAATTAAAATATCACAAACATGTGTTGTTTTACTAAAACAATTTTTACATGGGGTTATATAAGTCATATATTTTACTATAAATATTAATTAGAAATCTAAAAAGATTTCCTACATCATGATATTTTTTTAAATTTTTAGACATTAAATAAATTAATGACATCGTGATGATGCAGTGATTACCTCATAAATGAATGATTTAAATAAAATGAGAAGATAGGATGAAATATAAGTCTTCCACTTTTCACAAACCCATTGGATGGGTGGATTTCAAAAACATATCACCTTATCATATAAATATATCATTTTGGGACCTTTTGAATCTGAAAATCATTTTATAATAAAGTAATATTTTATTATTTTCCAAGAGTGCCCCTCCTCTCCTCTTATAAAAGGCCCCCACCTCTACCACCTTACACACACCTCTTAAGCCTTTGGCTCATCCAACCCCTGCCCTTTTAATCACTCCACATCCCTCTCTTCATCATTGAATCCTCACTTTGGGAATAATCTTTTCCAAGGAAGCCTTTGATCTCAAATCAAAGAGAGTTACCCGATTTAAAGGTAATGTCTTCCCTTGTGTTCTTTTGTTTTATTTTTCTTCTCCAAACCTCTAAAATATTTTTATTACTTTTTTTTGTAACAACACCAGTATATTAAATATACTAGGATGTTTTTATAATAAGGATTCGATCTACACTTTCACACACCTCCGTCTAATGGTTAAAGAACATATTGTTTCTGTGGATGGCGAATTACTGCCTCACGAAACGATGATTGTTCAATATTATTTTAAAACCTTAAAAGGTGTCCATTAAGATGCCACTATATTTATATATTATATATAATATGTTTATGTTTTCCTAAATCTTATTTATTTTTCATTTATGGAATACCTTTATGGTTTCCATTATGGGTAAACGCGATATCTTCATTTTAGGAAGTGCGGACTACCGCCCCCTCAAAGTGATTTGATTCGTTAATGCCATATGTGGGGCATATAAAGGATGGAATTAGTGATATTACATATTATATCCTACTGGAATTATAATATATCTTTATATAATTATTATTAAATTCCATTTAATACAAAAAAAAGAAATGAAAGTAGCGTTCATGCATACGTACGGCTTACCGTCTCAATGAACGGTACATTTCATTTCATATCTCCAAATGTTATGTACTGTTATAAGTACATATATATAATGGATGTATATGTAATATATTACATATAAATGATGGATATCATTATGTAATTATAATATATATATATATCTCATTTTGTTTTAATTCCATTAATTTGGCCAAAAATGAAAGTAACGTTCATGCGTACGTACGGCCTACCGTCTCCATGAACGGTACTTTTAATTTTTTATCTCCAAATGCTATGGAATAGTATAAAATGAATATATACTGGATATATATGATATTTAAAACATCAATACTATTCTGGATATAATTTACCTATAACTACATGGAAAATTCTTTTCCAACAAGTTCGATTTTTACTCATGTACCGAACATCGACAAAAACGTCTGATATAAACTCACTTTATTTACCAATTATTATAACCTTATAATATGTTATATTAACTGAATAATAATATTTAAATTAGGTCCTTAGGAAATTATAAATTGACCAAATTTTATTATTCAGGATATTAAAGAACGATCGAATCATGTCAGACACGAGGTAAGGGATCCTACCCCTCTCTTTCTTTTTAAGTACACTCTTTTATTTCATTCCTTTTAAGCTCATCTTTCTTTTGATTGGGATGTTCTTTTATATTAATCCTACTGTAATATTTATTTTCATATGATGAGAGACCCTATTTTCTCTCATAAATCCATTTTGGAAGTTTTGAGTGGCGCCATTAGGCTGCCGAATTTTCGTAAGAGATCTAACCTCTCTCTCTCTTTTTAAGTACTCTCCTTTATGTCACTTATTTTAAGCTCCTCTTTGTTATGATGGGGGATGTTCTTTTATATTACTCATTATGTAAATTTTATTTTAATATGATGAGATACCCTATTTGATCTCATCAATCCATTTTTGGAATTTTTAAGTGGCGTCGTTAGGCTGCCGAGTTTTCATAAGGGATTTTTCATCTCACTTTTAGTCCCGTGAGATTTATGCTACATTTTCCACAATTTCAATTGATTGGTGTTTTTACATCCCATTATTATACTCTTTGTGTAATATAATTTCATTTATGGGAATTTACATATTCATTGTATGACCCTTCTTCAATGGGGTGTACGTTTTGAAAGTAACCCAAGTCGGTAAGGGAACCGTTCACCCTCATCTTTTTAAAAGACTTATTTTGTTATGTATTTTAATTCACATACTATTATGTTGGTATATGTTCTTCTATATCATTATTGATGTAAATTTTATGTCCAAGTGATGAGATAACCTTTTTATCTCTCATGAACTCTTTTTATGAATTTTGAAGTGACGCCGTTAGGCAGTCGAATATTTGCAAGGGAACTTCTTAACCCAATTTTTGATTCTTTGGGATAAACTTGTACTCCTTGAATATGTTGTTCTATGAATATGTGTGAATGTCCTCTGAATTTTTTACACTTAATATACACTTATATTTGGTGCATTCTTTTTTTACACATAATTATGTAATTGATTTATCCTTAATCCAAGGATACCGTCTTTGTAAGGGACATCGTCTCAATCTCCTTTCATTGAGGCAAATTTTGTTTTATACACAAATTTATTTTATACGGTGTATAAACCCCTTTGACTTTTCATTTATTAAAAAGGAATATTTTTATTCGAAGTGTTTTACTGAACAAAAAAAAGGAATGTTTTTCTTGTCGTACGTATGCGGCGACAATGACTTCTCCGTCACTGTGACCATTATTTGAGTTTCGGCTTCCTCTACAAGCCATAACTTTTTTTGAATGAAAAATAAATACCAAGTTTTACTCTTATTTTATTTTGGTATTGAAAATGGTTTTCATAATGTTTTTATATCAATATTTTTTATTGATATCTTGTGATTGAAAAGTAGAAATGGTATGTTTCCTTTATACATGTTTTATGTGATACGATTATGTAATGGTTCTTGGGCATTATTATGAAGACGGGTGGTTCTGTGATAAACTAAGGGTGGGTGAGCCCGATATAGCTCTCCAATGCATTGGGTAAAGCGAAGGAATTAAAAGTTAAGGTTTCTCCGAAGAGATTTAGGGAATATACTGTGACGGGTATTCCAAACGTAACCAAGAGGGTTACTCCCTATGTAAGAATGTTATGAATGCCTCAAGTTACCTTTATGCATTCTGATTTCTATGATTTATTCATGATTTAATGAGGTATGTTAAAATTATTATGTTTTATGAGTAAATTATGATTTCATACATGGAATAATGTTTTCTTTTCATACTTTTATATCCCTTACTGAGCTTTTTATGCTCATCCCATGTTTTTGAAATGTTTTTCACAGGTCAAGGGAAAGCTGCATGATATGATGATGGTGTCAACAAAGTGTCAAGAAAGAATCCATGTTTTATTTTAAATATTTTTATGTTGATGGGAAAAATGACTTTTATCTTTTATGTAACCACTTTGTTTAAATGTGGAATGTAATTCATGATTTATGATCTCATTCTCTAAAACTGTAAACCTGAGAAGATCCTCAATGTGAATTATTCATTTAATTCAATATTAAGTAAGGTTTAAGGAGTGGGCCTTATAATATATGCTATTTTGGAAGGTATCTCGGATTACTTTGTTACAATTTGGTATCATAGATGTTTTTTCCTTAAGATCATTGACTTAGGATGTCTATTAGACTAGAGATAGGATTATCAGGACTAGAGAGGTATGTTGCAATATGTACCTAGCCAGCTCGTGTCATGATGACATTCATGTTTCCATGTATATTTGGGTTATATTTCTATACTGTTGTTTGTTTTTCAATTTTCAGTTTCTTTTTTTTGGGTTTTTGGGTTTTTCTATGATTTTCTCTATTTTTGAATGGTTCCTTCTATTTTGTTGTGGAGAAATAAGCCTCTGAGACCCCGTCCACGAGTTCTTCAAGATGTTCTAGCTTAGTATATAAACATAAATCAAATAGTGAATCAAAATTCTATGAATACTATCATATAACAAGTTCATTTTATTGATCATTTTGTTTTATGTGTTTAGAATGCAGTTGTTGAGGTACATCTTGGTGTTGGAGGAAATATAGATCATTTTCTGAAATTCTTACGAGAGAATCCCCATCAATTTAATGTAATGAATGAAACTCCACAGGAGGATGACCAGATAGATAGGTTTGATAAAATCATTTATCTTCTAGATAAAATGAGAATATCATGGTAATGTGTGTAGCATTCAGTCTCAGGAGTTCTAGAAAGTGACGGTGGGATTCTATGGTATTGGGAGACAGATACGTAGACCTCAATTGGAAGGGATTCAATCCCTTGTTCTTCCAAAATAAATTCAAGAGTCATGGATGCAGGAAAAGTCTCAATATTTCCTTTCCATGAAATAGGGAGAGTGTGTGGTGTCAATGTACACCAATCATTTTACTAATATTGTTCATTTTTTTCTGGATGTGGTGATGAATGACCAGCTCAAGGATTAGAAGAACCTGCAGGTTTTATAATAGGATATCAGATTACACATATTTATATTGAAGATTTATACCTTTGTGAAGACAGTTGACAGATCTATTATTGTAAATATGGATATGGAATGAAATGTTTGTTTTCAAAACTCTCCTCTTCTATATAGTGGTATATTTAGTTGCATGCATGGTATGAATGTGAATTGGAAGGATCATTGAAGTGGTGGTGGTGGTGGGTATCAGCAGCAAGCCTCCTCAACACTATCAACTATAACTAGTAGTGTTACTCTTAATTGATATTTGTGTGTTAGGATCAGACACCCAAGATCTTTTTTCCCTATGCCCGTGATGATGTGCAATAGCTATAGACATTTTGGTCATATTCAATTCTTCAGTCATAATATGACAAAGCCTCATTATGGTTAGGATTTGTTAGCTCTATAGGCTACTGTGTTATGATCAGATGTTTCAAATACTACATGGATTTATCACCCGGCTTTAGGAGTGAATCACATTAATCTTTTAGATCAGTGTCCAGTGGAATTTGATGTAGTCCCAAAAATAGTGAGTGGGATTATCTTTATTCAATCATAAATATCCATTTCATTATTTTATAATAGTTCCTCTGAATCATTTATGTCTTCCCTTATTGTTGATATGCTTAAAAATCCAATGGAACTTATGTCTTTTATAGTTGATATTGTGACACCCATTGTAATTTGGAGAGAGGAGCGGTTTCGGTTTCATTTTTATTCATTAATGATGGCTTATATTAATTTGGTCTAGGATTTTATCATTCCTGATATTGATCTATTTGACATCATCACCAATAAAGACATTCTTGACTCTCATTGAGCTAAGGTTGATTGTTATCATTAGCTTGTCTCGTTTCATTCTCTTAATGAGATCTCTCGTGGGTTTCACGGATAGTGGGACTGAGATCAGGGTGTATAAGGCCTTCCATCCAAGATCTCAACTGTTTTTTTTTTGTCCAGTATTGTTATTGATCTTGATGATGTTTAACATTTTTATGAACTTCCCATTATTTTTGTAGACATTCTCGATTTTTTCGAAATGACTAATCTCGTCTACCTCAAGAGATTTAGGTAGATTTTACATTTTATATGGTTCCAGGTACATGGCCGATAAATATACCTTCTTATCAGATAGCACTAATAGAGCTAAAATATCTCGAAAATAAATTGGATGACCAATTGGAATAAGGGTTTTTTCACTGTAGTTATTTTCTTTGGAAACACCTATGGTTTTTCCTAAAAAAATTTATGGTTCATTTTGGTTGTGTGTGGACTAGGGGATGTTGAACTATGTAATGTTTAACAAAAAATACAATTTTCCTCATGTTAATGACTTGTTTTATTAGTTAATAAGTTAAATGTGGATTTCAATGATTTATATTTGGATGGGTTGTCATCAACTGAGAATTAGAGAGTCTAATATACTGTAGAAAATTTTCAGGAGTAGTTGTGGCCATTATGAATATATTGTGATTCCTTTTTCTCTAACAAATATTCCTAAAATGTAAATAAAATTTATGAATTAGATATTCCATAAATATATTGAATATTTTGTGGTAGTTTTAAAGGTTGATATTCTGGTCTGATCGAAATCCATGTGTGGGATTGGGGACCATCTGAGTTTGGTTCTAAATTTTTTGATATGTCATCATTTTCATGGAAGGATTTGGAATTTTAGTTTCTATATTCGAGAAGTGAAGTTATTTTGGAAATTTTTTGTTGAACATGTATTATAATTTGATACGGAGAAGGTTAAGGCCTTTTCATAATGGTTATAACTAAAGAATCTCTTTGAAATTGGGATGTTCTATGGCCTGGTTGAATGATACCAAAGTTTTGTTGACAATTTCACTATGTTAACATCTCCTTGGAATTATAATTCCTCTAATGTGGTGAAATTCACCTAGGAAATGACGTGTTAGTAATAGTTCAATGGAATTAAAATAATTCCAACATCGTCTCCTTTTATGATCATACATGAGCCCAGTATAGGGTATATTGTATTTTGTGATTCTTATAGTGATGGTTTTGGATGCATGCATATACTAGATTACCATGTGGTAGGTTATAGATCTCTCCATATATGACCACAAGATATGAATAACCCTACTAATGATTTAGAGCTTCCTACAATTATTCATGTGCTTAATTGTTGAAGAACTATCTTTGTTGGGAGAGGTTCACATTTTTCACTGATCATAAAAGTTTGAGTTATATCTTTTCTCAGAAAGACAAAAATCTTAGACAATGGTGATGGTTATAATTCATTCATTTTATTGACATCATTATCTCCTACACCCACAAAAGGGGAATAACATTACAGAAGCTCTTAGCAGGATTGTACCACTATAAAATGTTCTAGAATTGAGGTAGGAGATGAACCATGTTGGGATTTTCAACCATTTTCACCTAGATTACCTAGACGGTGCTTCCAGTATGGTTATGAACAATGTTTAGTTACCATCATCTCTAATCCACTCTACCTTGTAGTGTTAGTAGTATAATGTTAAGTTTAGTACTATTTGAGAAATCCATTATGGTTTCAAGGCCATTTCTGATTGGTCTCTCTTTTTAGATGGTATACTTCAATTTGGTATGTGAGTTATGATACAATTATTCATGAAGTGTATAGTCTTCTCTAATTGTGAAATATCATTGTGGGTTTTCCGTTCAGGTGATAAAAAGATATATATGACATGGTATGATGATTCTGGTGGTGGGGTATGAAGCATGACATTGTAGATTATGTGTCCTGATCTTACACCTTCCAACTGATTAAGGTAGAGCACATGAATCCATTCGGGTTTCATTATCCACTTATGGGAATGACTTGAAATGGGATGAGGCATCCATTTATTTTTTTTGTTGGGTTACAGTGGAATCCCCAAGGGGGGAATGCGAACTGGGTGGTTTTTGATCTGTTGATAAAGTTTGTTCATTTCATTCCAATCAAGGATACTAGTAAGGTTTTATATATTAGTAATCATCATATGTAAGAGATTGTGAGGTTACATTAGATTCCATTTTCCATTCCTTCATATAGAGATATTAGTTTTACCTCTTGGTTCTAGATGAGTATCCAAGACGCAATACGAACTCATGTCAAGTTGATCACATCCTACCACCCACAGACATTCGGTCAGAAGAAGCACCTGATTCAAATCCTAGAGGATGTGCTTCATGCATGGGATTGGGATAAAAGTGGATCATGGGATAACTATCTAGGACTACATGATTTTTCCCAAAAACAATTATCAGTCATCTATAAGAATGTCTCCCTTAGAAGTGTGGTATGGTCACCCGTTTAGATCACCTCTTTGATGGGTGGATGTGGTAAGAGTATATTTGGTTGAACCATGTTTGGTCCAGGATACATCTGAAAAGATTCATGAGGTACCTCAACCTCTAGTTATAGCCCAGAGTCAACATATATCATATTAAAATCAGCCAAATATTCCTCCAGAGTTTTCAAAAAGGGAATGGTTTTTCTTGAATGTTTAACCTCAGTTGGGTCACCATCGACTGGGAAAATAGGGACAACTGGCTCTCAGATATGTTGGACAGTTTGAAATCACTCAGCGTCCTAAACAGGTTTCTCATCAGTAATCATATAATATTCTATTGATATGTATTCACGATTTTATCACAAATCCAAGTTGAGGATTTACTATCCTGATACCTCTCACATTATGAGATAGGAGGAAATTGAGTAAGATCTAGATGATTCTTTTTGGGATAAGTTAGTTGAGATTGTTGACTCTCATGTGAAATTTTTGTGTCGGAATTTTATTGTGTTGGTTAGATTACTATGGAAACAACAATAAGATTCTAATGAGACATGTTAATTAAATTCAATGATGAGGGATCAGTGGAATCATCTTTTTATAGTAATTACATCTTTTACATGAATTACTTGGGACGAAATGTCATTATTGTTGGGATTTTGTGATATCATGTTACTGATCTATGAAGTGCATCATTATTCGCGTTGTAGTTTTCCTTTTTCTCATTATCTGTCTGGGATAGGGAATAAATTAGAAGGATACGTATAAAGGTGAATTCATTGATTTTTTGGTTTTTGTCATTAGCATGATTTTTCAACAAGATGTCGGAGGATATCCTACTATGTAATTGAGTCAAATGATGTGTAAGATTTTCTAGATGCAATTATTGAATTTCTTCATGCTATGAATGGTTACATGACCTCAAGATATATTTTTCACATCATGAATGTTTTATGTAATGGGGTTTTAATCTGAGGAAATGAATTTTTAAGCATACTTAGACGTTATAGACTTCATAATGTCTAATGGGATTACATGCCATATAATTTCAATAGTCGTGATGTTTTAGATATTTTTCAATGTTTTTCATGAGAATTCACATTACAATTCTTCATTTATCTCAAACCAATTCTAAAATCTAATGATTTTGGGAGATTCATCATATTCTACAACAATCCAATCAGTATTTAGTCTTCATTGTGGTTGTAGTGCATCTCTCCAGGTAATTGATCTTTCAACTTATTTAGCATCCTTTATCATGGTAACACCTTTGGGATGCATTATCAGACATGTTGGTATATGTATGTTTTTTATATTACCTTATTATGGATTCATTAGGCAATATCATTATAGAGGCCATTCCATTATTGGGCATA
Source organism: Viscum album (assembly GCA_963277665.1). NCBI lineage: Eukaryota > Viridiplantae > Streptophyta > Magnoliopsida > Santalales > Viscaceae > Viscum > Viscum album. The sequence continues at coordinate 1,705,063,317 of OY728147.1, read as the reverse complement.
GTGTGGTGGGTGTTCATTCTTGATTTATATGGGTTTCATCCTTCTCTAATGACCCCTTGTTTTCTAGTTTGGATTAATCTTCTGATGTGTTTTTCATTCTAACATCTTCATATACAACTTTGGGGTTTCATGGTTGGTGGATCCCATTGTGAGTGTTTTGTAAACCGTTTATCAAAATAGGTGGTCATGCATCTTTCCTATGTTGATAATCGCAATTTTTACTGATTTATAAAATGATTTATAAAAGGAATTAGAAAAGTTTCATTGTGTTTGTTGAAATGAGTTTTTAAAAGAAAAAGGTGTTTTCCCTGATTATTGATAAATATAATGAAAATTTTAACATATAAATCACTAAAAATTGTTTTTTGAAATTGTTTTGAAATGATTTTTGAAAAATTAAAATGATTGTGAAAATGTACTCAGGGGTTACCTTGGGTACTAGGTGTAAGGTCTACCTTAAATAAATCTTATATTACGAGGTTCAATTTTTGTTGTGTTCTACTTTTCCTAGAGTGTAGATTATTAGATCTAGGTACATATATGATCTTGGGGGTTTACATTATTGGGTGTCACCTAACTCATAGAGGGTAGATCATCAGTTTATGTAACCACATTTCATTGTTCAAAGATTAATCGGTATGAGTAGTCTACTATCACACCATTTGTATTCCATATTGTCATGATTCCTATCCTCGTACTATTGTATTTTTTATTTCATGGTTGTGTATTATTTTATCCTTGATATGGATTTTTATTCCTATGAAAGATGATATGGAAATAGTTTCTTTGAAATTGATATACCTTATTGTTTTAGAGTTGTGATAAAATAGAATGATTTCCATGTTTTCTATAAAGCTATTTTTATGTATATCATTCCAAGTAATATTAAAAAAGTGAAAAAGTGAATAGTTATATAGAGACTGGTTGTGGAACACATGGGTGGGATCCTAGTGAGCCTACTTACTCACACCATGCGCACATTTTTAGTGGTGATTAGACCATTGTATTGTTCAACATTATGGAAAATAAAATGTTCCATAATTAGGTGTCGAAGATTCAAGTTAGATGATTTGGGTATCTAGTGGTGAGATGTTGGGTGTTCATTTACACCATCACTTAGAGTAGCTACGTGGTGCCCCTCCATTGTAGTTGGACATGTATTTTGGAGTTTTATCTTCTTTTATTGTCATTTTATTCTTCTATCTTTCTTATAGTTATGTCATATATTTATTATTATTATTCTTTCTCTTTATTTTTAATGCATATATATATGACATGTGTTTTTACAGGTTGTGTGAAATCGTCTCATCTAGTTTTTTTATTTACATCTTAGTGATTTTTTCTAGCTTATTTAGATTAGGAATTCCCATCAGGGATGTTAAATATTTGGGCATGTGTTAATTTTGAGTTCACCCAGTCCTGTTCATAAAAATTTGGAATTAGAGCATGTTTTTTCTCTAGAGTATATTCCTTAAGATGTTTGTTACCCTTGGTATTAGACTTTTTGGAAATGATAGGTATGTTTTGATAAGTTAATGGAAATCTCTTTTAATGACCATACAAACATCTCCATGAGATGTTGGGATATGTGTACCTATTGATGTGTTTTTCTTAAATCATAGTTTCCTTATAAGGGTTTTTAGTTGAATATGGGATTAACTCGATTATCTTATCATTCCTTCTATTTGTGTGTCCAATTTTATGCCTCTAAGATGCCATCCACCTGTTACTCATTAATGATTAGTTGATTCTCCATAATTAAATTTAGCATTGGATCAAAATATCATCGATATATCATACTGTCACATGGTGATGTTGATTAAGATGTTCCACGAGTTCAGAATGAAGTTGTTGAGGTATAACCAATAGCTGCATGAGGTACAGTTCCATTGTGGGAATTCATATATGAGAATACACCATCCATTAAAATAATGAATATACATTATGTGGCATAGAACATTCTTGATAGGATTTATCAAATCATCGTGTTCCAAGAGACATATTATAATATCCTGATAATGTGTGAAACATTTATTCTTGAGGGATCTAGCATGCGATGGTGGGATTCTATGGTTTAGGAAGACATACACCTGGACTAGTATTGAAAGTGTTTCAAAACATTGTTCTTCTTGTAGTTTTTATAGATTTTTTGATGTCAAAAAATTATATAGAATTCATTTAATTATAGTAGGATGTGTGTTTGGCGATGGTGTGCACCAATCAGTTTGCTTACCTTTTCCATTTTTCTCTAGACATGGTAAGGAATGAGCACCTGATTGTGCAAAAGTACCAGTGGGGTTTGTGACTGGATATCAAATTGTAGGTATATATATTGAACCTCTATACCTATGATGATATGGTAGACATAACTATGGTGGAAGATATTTATATGGTAGACCACGTTGGTTTTCCTAACTATTCTCTTCCATATAGTGGCTGCTTTAGTGGCGTTCACGGGCAGAAGAGGAAGTTGTGAGATCATCACAGAAGTGGCGTTTACAGGTCGTTGCAGAATTCATCTAATGCACTATATACAATAGAATACAGGGTTCTCCTAACTTGCTATTATTATGGAAGGGTCTGACATATCAGAAGTTTTTTTCCAATTCCAGTAAAGGTGTGAAATAGATAGGGGTATGTTGGTCGTATACAATGTTTTATTAGGCTATGACTACGTCTCATTCTGATCTAGGTTCGTTTCCCCAAAATGATATGATATGTCAGCTAGAATAATCAATTTCTATACGAATATTACTAAAGGCCTCATAAGTGGAACACGTTTGCAAAGTTGATGAGTGTCATGCTGATGTCGATGCCTGTCCGACAACAGTGAGTGGTATAATCGTTACTTCATCTTCTGTAGCAATTGATTTATTTAATACAAGTTCCTTCCTCAAATTTATATCTGCAAATGAGTTTGATATGATTAAACATCTAACAGAACATATTTCCTTAGTAAAGGAGTTGGAGACACCCATTTGAAAAATGAGGGTTAAGGGTTTTAGTGACCTTATTGTCCATTAATGATTACTCGTACAGAGTTGGTTTAGAATTTTATCATTATTGATTTGGATTTTTTGGACATCATCACCGGCGTGGATTGGCTTTCCACCCAATGAGATGAAGTTGATTATTATCATTTGAAGTCTTGTTTATTGCTTCTTATAATAGCTATTTTTTGATTCATGGATTGTGGGTCCCATGATCAGGACGTCCATGGCCTTCCCTCCCAGAGATCCAAGGTTTGTTGTCTTCAGTTTCATTTAATACCGATGACATTAATCTTGTTATTGATATTGTAATTGTTCTTCAAGACATTCCAAACTTTTTTGAAAAACACTAATATGGTGTTCTTCAAGAGATATATGTAGAGTTTATATTTCTTAATGCAATAAGAAACAAAACAATAGTGATTTTTTTGTATTATATCATACCCATAGAGCTGAAATACATAATAATTTATTAAGATGACTGTTTGAAATTGTTTTCCTTCACCCTGGTGTTTCAAATTGGGAATCCAAGATTCTCTTTTCCAAGAAAGTAGATGGTTCCCATTGATTATGTGTGGAATCTTAAAACATGAACCAAGTAATAGATATGAAAAAATAACATTTTTTTCTCATTAATGAATTGTTTTGTTAGTAAAAAGTGAAAATGTGGGTTTCAAATATTGATCATTGGTCGAGTTAAAATCAACTTAAAGTTTGGGAGTCTAATATATTAAATATAGATTTCAAGAGCAGGTATAGCCATTATGAATATAATGTGATTCCTTTTGGTATGACTAACACTCCCACAGTTTTTAAGGATTTGATGAATCGCATATTCGAAAAATATATTCACACTATTTTTGTAGTTTTTTTAGTGATAATCAGGTTTATTCGAAATGTGAGCATGATCGTGAGAACAATATGAATTTGGTTATGTAAATTATAATAAGTCAACATTTCCATTCAATGATTTTGCAATATAGTTTCTCAATTTAATAAATTAAGTTCTTAGGGCACCAAATAACTTAACATGGCTTATCAGTTGATCTGGAAAATGTGATGGTTTATTGGCCATGTAAGGGATAAAATAATCTCTTTGAAATTTAGATATTTTTTTGTCTTGTTGGAAACAAATTATGGGTTTTTAATGATTTATGTAAGATGGTGTCACCCATGACTACTCATACCAGTAATGTGATGAAATTAACTTGGGATGTGATTTTTCCTTCTTATTTCGATGAACAAAAATATATTCGGGCATCAGCTTTTATAATAATCTCAACTGATCCTAGTAACGGGTATGTGGTATTTTGTGATGCTTGTAGTGATTATTTGGTATGTGTACTTATGAACGATGACCATTATGTAGCTTACAGATATCATCAACTCTGAACACATGTGATGAATAATCCCACTCACAATTTTGATCCTAATAAGGAGAAACAATCTTTTTTTGGAGAGGTTAAAATACATCTCTGATCAAAAGAGATTTATTTATATATTTTATCTAAAAGAAATTAATCTCAAATAGGGATGATGGGAATAATACATATAGGATCTTAAAATTGATATCACCAACTCCTTTGGAATGATGAATTTCATCATCGATACTCTTATTAGGAATGTATCATAGCATGATATTCTAGAATCGAAGGTGGAGTATAACCTTATGGGGATTTTTTTCAGTTCAACCTAAATTCTCAAAAGGATGATTCAGGTATTGTTATGACCAGTGTTCAGTTATCATCATTTTTCAATGAGTCTATATAACAGATTCAAAAGTAGTATGTTGAAATTAGTAATATTCAAGAAATTCGTTATGGTGGTGAGACCATTTATTGTTGGTATCTCTCAAAATATGGTATAATCCTCATTGTGAAGTAGGTTGTTTTCCCGGTAACAATAACATATAATTGTGGTGCATCCATCAAGGCCTAAAAAATATGTATTATTACAAGATACGAAAATTCATAGTGACCATGTATGAGTGACATTACAGATTATATGTCATATTGTTACACCTTCCAATAGATAATGGCAGAGTACTTGAAGTCCTCTAGATTGATTCATCATATTTCAGTTATGATATCGAAATGGGATGAGGAATCCATGGATTTTGTTGTTGGATAAGTATGAACTCACAAATGAAATAATCCTATCTGGGTGGTTATTGATCTATTAAATAAGTATTCTCACTTCATTATGATCAAGGATACCACTAAGGTTGATTATATATGTAAGTTGTTTGTTTAGGGGACTTTGAGGTTCAATGTGATTCATTCAAACATTTTTTCTTATAATGAACCTAGGTTCACCTAGATGTTATATAAGAGTTTTCGAGTGGAAAATGAAATTTATGTAAATTTTTTAAAAACATACCATCAACAGAGAGACAATCATACCTATTATGTGATTCAGATCCTAGAGGATATGCTTTGTGCATGTGTATGATATTACAATAGATCATGGGATATCCATTTAGGACGTGTTGAGTTGTATAAAAAATATTTTTCATTCGTTGATAATAATGTTTCCCTTCTAGGTGTCTTATAATCATCCATTCATATTACCTATTGTTTTGGTAGAGGTGGGAATGGTATCATTGGTTAGATTGTGTTTGGTCCATCATACTTTTGAAAAGATTCAAGAGGTACATCAACATATGGTTCAACACAAAGTTGACAGAAATCATACATGGATCACTGAAATTGTCTTGTGGAGTTTTCAATTAGTGACTATGTTTTCATGAATGTTTATCCTCAATTTGGCCTCTATATTCTGCGAAACAAAATAAAGTCAGATCCATGATAAGTTTGATTATTTTATGTCAATGAGTGGCTTAGACATATTGTTTATCAGATAGTATTAACAATTTATATGAATAGTATTCATGATTTTTTTTATATCTTAGATAAGGAAGTACCATCCTAATATTACTCACATTACGAGTTGGGAGGATATTGAGTTAGATTTAGATGGTTCTGTTTTAGAGAACCCAGCTGAGGTCGTTGAATCTAAAGTGAATGAATTGAGTCGGAAGCTGATTTCATTGCTCAGATTACTATAGAAACATGGATCAGATTCTCATGGTACTTGGGAATTTGAGTCGATGATAATGGATTAGTGTCCTGATAAATTTCCAGGGATTACATCTTCCCCATGACATTAAATGGATGAAAAGAATTTATGATGGGAATTTTATGACATACCTTTACTAATCTATTTGGTACGTCTATAACCTCGTCATCATTTTCCTTTATCTTGTTTTAGATACACGGCTAAGAATAAATTGGGAGGATACAAATGTGTGTGCATTTATATATTTTTGGAAACTTAGATTTACCTAGTTTTTTCTGCAGGATGCAGGTGGATTTCATGTCATGTAACTATGTTACATGATGTATAAGAGTTTTTTTAAACAAGTTGTGAATGACTACATTATATGAACAGTTGCATGAATAAAAGTTATGTTTCACATCATTAATGTTTGATGTAACATATTTTTAATTTAATGTGATGGATTTCTCAGGGCACATAAACACCTTAGACATATCATTGCATAAATAAATTGCATGCTGTGTAATTCCCGGAGAAGAATGTTTTAGGGTGCCCTTCTGTTTTTAGTGACCATTTGGCTGTCACTTTCCTATTTCACTCGAATAAAATCTCATATCTAAAAATTTGATAAGACTGCTCCCATTTTATATTGATATGATCAATGTTGAATATTTATTTTGGTTGTGGTGCATCTCTTCTAGTATGTGGTCTTTATTATTATTCATTCTCTTTGATTATGGTATCTCCCCTGTGTTTCATTATCTGACTTTTCGGTCTATGATAGTTTTCTTCTCTTAACTTATTCTGGATCCATTAAGTGATTTCATTCTATAGGATGTTTCTTTGATTTTAGTGGTGGAAAGCATTCGTTCTGGCGGTTTATGGGTTTCCTCATTTCATCAAAAACATAGTTTTCTAAATTTGATTAATCTATTGAGGTGAATGGGATTCTCGGGCCTTTATAGACATCATTGTGTTTATATTGTTGGTGGATCCCATTGCTGGTGTGTATGACCATAGTTTCAATGTAGTTGGTTCTGTATCTTGCCTATGTCGATGAAAATTATTTTTTCTTCATTATTAAATAATTTATAAATTAATTGGGAAAATTTAATTATTTGTTTTGATAAGAGTTTTTAATGAAAAATTATTTAATATGATTATTGATAAATGGAATAAAAAGGGTTATTTTCAATGCATTTAAAATGGTTTTGTTAAATTGTTTTGAAATTTTTTCGGAAAAGTTGAAATGATTTTTAAAATGAACACATGGGTTACATTTAGTACTATGCTGATGGTTTAACTTGAGGACATCATATATTTTGGCGGTTCACATTCTAGGGTGTTCCTCTTATACTAGAGTGTCGATTATTGGATCTAGGATAATATATGATGTTGGGTTTCACATTCTGGGGTGCCTCCCTAGTCTTGGAGTGTATATGTTTGGCATCAGGTACCACAGTGCGCAGTTCATTGATTAATGTGTATGAATGGTCTGTTGCTTAACATTTTGTATTCCATGGTGTCGTTGTGCATGAGCAGCTAGTATTTTTTTATTTGATGGATTTTTACTGTTTTATCATTGATATTTATGTTGATGATTGTGAATGATGATATAGAATAATGTTCCTTGAAACTGATAAAAATTATTTTTTTTATAACTATAATGAAAGGGGAATGATTTCCATGATTTCGATAAAACTGCATTACTTATTATCATGTCACGTCATATTTAAAAAGGGAACACAAGAATTGTTATATAGAGACTGGTTATGGATAACCTAGGTGGGATCCTATTTGTCATGTTATCTCAAACCCTTCAAACCACTTCGATGGTATGTGGACCAGTCCATGTATTACGTCACATGGAAAGGAATTGTGACATAGTGAGATGAAAAAAAAATCACTTCAAATGAGTTGGGTAGATGGTGGTGAGATGGTGGGAGTTTGACCATGCCATCACATGAAGTAGATTTTTAGTTATCATCATATATTTTAGGTCATTTCTTTTGGAATTTTATCAACATTTACAATCATTTATTTCTGCTGTATTTATTGTTGTTATGTTATATATTTTATTGTCTTCTGATGTCTCTTTATTTTTGGATTACAAATATCTACGATTATTTTAATAGGTTGCGAGAAATAATTTATTCTTGTTTGTTGATCGATGCACATGTTCTTTACTCTATCCCATGGGGATCAAGAATTCCCTTCATTTTTGTTATGGATTGGGTTGGGTGCCATTTTTTATGGAATCCCAGGTCTGTTAATTACAATTAATATATAAATATCATATGATTAAATATTAAAAGAAAATATATCATTTTCATTTATACATTAAAAAATGATAATGTATTTCATGTGTATGTGTGGACTTCCACCTCTGCAAAGAGCTATGAAGCTTTTTTCAACACCAAATAACATGGATGATATATAAAGGTATATTTAATTAAATAATATTTTATTTATGATATAATAATTTTTATAATAATATAAAATAATAAATATCTTCTTTCCATAATGATCATTGAAAAATTGAAATGTTACACATCTGTATGTATGGTATTCAATTTAAAATACCCTTACATAAGTAATTCTTTATAACTATCTATCATGATTTAGTTTGAAAGTATAATTATTTATTAGATATAATAAAATTTTAATAATAAATATTATATATATTTTATTATAATTACCTTTTAGACCATGGTCAACACACCAAATACATTTCGAAACAACGAACAAAACGTCCTAAAAACAGCTAATATAGACTTAATTGATTAAATAATAAAATTTGTCTTTAAAATAAATATGATAACTTATTTTTATGTACAATTTATTAGTCCTATAAAATGTTTTTAATATTTAAATTCATTGACATAATATTTTTATAAAGGATTTCATGGACACACAAGGTAGATATTGACTCAGGGTAAGGGTTTATCATCTCATTTTTATCTCTATAATACATATACCATATTCACAACTTTTTTTCAGTTTTTGTGTAAATATTATTGAATTTATTTTATGATTAAATTCATGAAAATTAATTTCATTTAAATATATATATATGGTGTTCTATATTTCATGGGGTTTGATCTGGTGATTTCAAATGTTGTTAAGGATTTAATCCCAATGTACATTCATTGTGAAAAAATTTATAATTATGAATTTAATTAATTATATGGTGCATTTACTTCCATTTTTTTAAATAATAACCCTAATTTTTATTAAATAATGTTATTTACTAGTGAAATTTTAATTATTTCATTCAAATTGATTTGAATTGAAACATACCATGTTGTAATGAATTTAAAAAACACTATTTTTTGTTGTGTAGAATATCACCTTCATTTTATTTGAAATTCTACAATTATATATGTAAATAATTTTGAATAAGTTAGGTTTTATTTCAACTTTTTAATGTGGATTTAAATTTTATACATATAATATATTACATTGTTAATTCTAAAATTCAATGGTATGATTTATGTAAGAGACATATGGGTGAAATTATATTTCATTGAGACATATGTTTATGATATAAAACTATAAAAAATTGTGTGGTCTATAAACATCACTAAAACATGTTATATCATAAAAATATTTTTATTTATTACATTTATTGGATTGTTTATTTGTCATTATTTCATGGAGATTAAAATTAAAGATTCACTAATGTGGTAAAGGATTTATGTGACAATCAACATTATTTTGGGATATTTTATTTTTAGTGTTCTTTTTAATGAAATAATGTGCTATTATTTTCAGGAACCACATCTATTTTACACTCCCCTAAATATTAATGTGCCTAAAATTTCTAATTTCTATTTCCTCACATTTTTATTGGTTAAACATCAATTTTTTTTGGAAATAAAACGGATCATTTTTTTCTTTTAGTTTGGTTATATTTTTCTTCCAAATTCATATTTTATATAAAACATTTAAAATTGTTTTTCTATGAATGATTAATATAATTTTTTTTCAAATTTTATCTTTTATTAAATGTTTTAAAAGGTTCATTTTTTATTGTTTTAAATGATGGATTTTTGACATTAATATAAAATGTTTAAGGAATAATTATTTTAACATACTCAAAAGGAATAGGATTTATGAACATAAATGATCCCAAAATTATTTTAATCATTCATTTTATGTATCAGTTTTATTTTTAAAATAAAATGATTATTTAAAAGTTTATAATGATTTATTATTAAAATATTTTTTTTTTCAAAATGGAAAGGGTTCTTTCTTCATGAAATATTTTATGTGATAGTTCAAAATCATTTATCAATTTATGATGATTTCATTTTATGTTACAAAAAATTAAATTGATATTTCCCAAAAAACATGATGACAATTTAATGGTATTTCAATTCATATTTTTCAATAATCGTTTCTATTACCTATGCTTCAATGTGGATATTTTGTAATGATTCCATCAACATTTTCTTATAGATGAATAAATATTTTTGAAATGATATTGTTATGGAACGTATTTCTTTTCAACTAGTTAATCATGTTTCAAAATGATTTTAGTGATACCTATTTTTATCATAGATTAGTCATTTTTATGTAATTTTTATGGAAAATGTTTCTTTTCCATTAGATAATCATGTTTCAATGATATTACTATATAACCAAATTCATTTATAGGGGTTAATCATGTTTATTGGTTGTTGTTATGAAACTATTTTTTACCTGATTTAATCACATGTAGAAAATAATAATGGCTATTTTAGGAGTTTTATGACGAAATAAATGAATTGAATTCATCATTCATAATATGTTTCATGGAATATTTTTATTATGATGGGTGGTTTTATTATAAATAAATTATGGGGGTTATTCTATTAATAATGTTTGGTTAATTTAAATTTAATCCAAGGACTTATGCTTCCAATGATAACCCAAGTATGAGATGGTCTATGGTATACCTCTAATTAATTTCATACTCTAGAGATGGAAGTCAACCATTATGTTTATTCCATTTGTTACAAGTAATATGTAGATAATATACCAATATACTAATATTTTTTCATTTTTCTTATTGAGTTTATAAATATTTCTAGGGATAACTATCTATATCACATCAATAGTGATTATTTATTCAGATAAATCATTCAATTGTAATGCCTTCTTCCATTTTTTTCATGTTTGATGATCCAGGTATTGATGGGTATGAACATTATAATGTTATTCTCATGAACATTCATTATCAAATGATAAACTTTTACACATACTATTATCACTATTTGTATTAAATTTTTAATTCATATGTATATCCATAATGATAATTTGATATCACACTTATTTTTTACTTTTACCCTATTAATCAAAAACAATGTTAAATGAATTATTTACTAAGTTGTTTTATATGGATACCGATGATAACATAAGGAGTAATATGATTGTCTACATATTTTGGGAGATGATGTACTAATTTATGAACCAATTTTTCATGATAAAATTGATGTTAGTAGTTTTAGAAAAAAATTTAAAAATACATACTTAAATGTCAATGAGAATATAAGTGATCTAATCATTCTTTTTTGAAACAATATATTTTGGATGGAGAAAATTTTATTATATTCATTCATATCAAATCCATAAATGTAATGTTTATTTTTTCAACACTAGATATAAGAGTATAGGTTAATGGATGTGATATTTGGTTTTAGAGAAACATTTAGAGTACTTCAGAGATAATGATGATTTCATTTGATTTTAACTTATGAATTTTTAAATCTATCATGGTTTTAAAAATTTATCGTCTTTAATATGTTCATCTAGTAGACACCCATTTTGCGGATTTATGTAATCATATTTGGAGGTGATTAATGATTTTTGGGTGATAAATTTTGGGTTATGGTTATTATAACCCTTAGGTTGAACATCAAGTGTTATGAGGACATAATAAGGATGTAACATTAGGAAGAATGAAAAATTAGAGGTTAGGTAGTGACTCATCATATATGGGATAGCGGTGGTTAATGATCCCAAAACCAATGATGACAATGGTTATGAACCTACCACTAGCCTATGTTTTTTATTGATGAATTTTATTGTATTGTTGAGCATGAAGGATGAATGTGAGGTTACCCAATAAGAATCCACGTATCATGGAGAGGGGTAGTTGGTGAATCAGTTATATATTTTTCTTTTTTATTTCCATTATATTTGAAAAAACCATTTCCTATTTTTAAAGATCTCTTTCCCAACTGAACACACAAAACCAAAGGAACACAAGATTTACAAGGTTCATTTCACAATACGGGTAGTTGCGTTCTTTATATTGTATGAAAATAATGCAATACCACTCAATCCACAAGAAAATGATCCTTGGATTTGAAATACAATGAGTAAGACGTACCCTTAAACATGTGTAACACTTCGAAGACAATCCTCAAGTGTGTCTTCACCCTCATTGTACAAATAGATAAATACAATGTTTCAGTGCTTATTTACTACTCAACAAGTGTATTATCTAAAGTATATCTCTTCACTTTCCTACCCAGAAGCTGGTATAAACTCTTATACATAGAACTAAATACTTGTGAAGACCCCATATTTTTTCATGTACTCATTAGGGTATCTAGAGAGAAATTCAAATGCCATGCAAGTAAAAAATCATTTTGGCGTGGAAAACCTATTTCACACAAATTCTATTTTCAATGCAACATTTATCTTTTTCGTTCTACTTTCTTTTTTCACGCAACATCAAACAATTTTGCGCAACTCACATAGTGTATTTTTTTTGTGCTTCCGATATCATAATTTATCTATGTTTTGAGCCTTAAAAAATAAGATGGGGTCGCCTCGAATTTATATTCATTTTGGTCCCTGTGCAAAAAACACAATTCCTCGCATAAAACCCACATCATGTGCGTAAATACTATTTCACACAATAATATATTTCATGCACTTTCATGAGTTTTTTAATGCTTCAGGCATTTTCAATTTCTATCTATTCTATTCTCAGACCACCCCTTACACACAAAATTTTAATCATCATTCCACATTGATCCAAAAACCAATCTTTCATGTGAACTCATTTTTCACGCACATCGCTCAATTTTTCGTGCACTCCATGCCTTTTCCAAAATTCGATGTTCTGATTCTGAAAAAAAAAATGCATGCAGCTATTAAAACCCCATTGAATTTATCACTCAACTTTATCTACCAAAAACACATGTCTTCATCTTTCCATTTTCAAGTAATAAAATTTGAAAAACACTGGAGTACAATGCCCTTTAAATCTATGCTTTGATCACAACCTTCATACATCTTTTATATTATTTAGCATCTTTAACAACTCTTATTCTTTTATAAAAAACTTTATTATCTTAATAAATATTCTTCGATAGATCATCTTTAGTATCATCAGTGTTTCCATGGAATGTTATATAACATCCCTGTCTTCCTCCATCATCTTTCCTTCCATTCAAAACTGTATATGACTTATAGCACCATCACTCCCCCTTTCCTTCATTAGGTATGAGTCATAAGTTCTACTAACTTATGATATTTCTGAAATACAAATCAACAATGTGTTGTCTAATTTAACCAAGGCTTTTACAAAGTGAATCGATTAATCCTCTTTGAGAACTAAATTCAACACTCTACAAAATAAAACTCTTCTAACTTGTTTTCCCATCCAATTTGTTCCCAATAGAATGGTATTAGATATATTTTGAGATTATTTTAAATAATAATTTTGTTTATTTTAGTAATTAATTGGGACAAACATTAGGTATGGTTGTATAGATTTAGATATCAATGTATAAATTGATAATATAATTATTTATTCATTTATAAATTATGTTTCAGTGTTCTATCCATTTTTAATTTTCCATAGATAGCAGGAGTACATTGATAACCCTCTCATATAAATATTGACCCTTTTAATTTTAAATTTTTGATTTAGGTATGGATACAAAAATCATTCTGAATACTCATCGTTTGGAGAAAGTGATAATATTGTGGTGAAAATTAATAAAAGGATAAAAATATACTCATAAAGAAAGTATAATACTTTATTTAACTAGTATATATAGAAAATTAATTCCTAAAATCTAGGAAAAGTATCTTGGGAAAACAATTTGACATATTATAATTACTTTAATTGATAAAATTGATTTTTTAACACTTATTTGATTTATATTTTAATGCATGTTGAATTTTTCATGATAATTCAAATTATTGTGATTAGATCTCCCAATCACATTCCATCAGTTTTTAAAAATTATTCCTTTCTTACATGTACACATCATCCCTTTCTATCTATACTATCATATTTGTAAACCAATTATGTGTTACTCTAGAGGGCCTATTTAATTTATTTTCTCTCATAAGCCGAGGATATTTAATGAACCTTTTTTGATATTCTCTTGGAAGAGACGATGTTTTAAAAAAATTAATCCTTTAATTAATGATTTGATGTCAAAATTCCAAGGAAAAAAATTTATTAATGTGTGGCGGATGTAACGCCATATTATTTTTAAAAAATAAAAGTAGGTTCAATAGCATTTTTTAAAAACATGAAAGATATTAAATGACATACATAACATATAATTATTGTAACCAATTAATAAAATTGGAGGGTATGTATATTATTAAATAATTTATTATATATATAAATATTTCATAATCAATATAAATTGTTTATAAATACTTGTTAATAACCAACTAGTTTTTAGTAAAGTAGTTCTTTAAGAATATCATCTACTTTTATGGTAAAATTAGAATATTTATATGAAAAAATTAACATAATTTATGAAATTATATAATCAATATTTTATAAGGGTCAATTTTTTCATTTTTTACAATATATATATTTTTAGTGAAACATGAAAATTTATGTCTTCTGTTGAACTATTATTTAATTCCAATGAATGAACTTACTAAAAATTACCATTATGTTATGAATATTATTTAAATAAACATAATTATTAATTACTTATATTTATTCCACTTTATTACATTTAATGATCATTATATTGGATTATTGTTTAATTTTATATTTTGGAATAAAAGCATGATTTTCTAAAAACAAATTAAATGTGAATAATTTGGTTTCTTTTTAAATAAATAATAAAACCCCATTTGTGGAATTATTTAAATTTATATTATATATTAATCAGAAGACTCAGAAGTTGGAAAAACCTGCCCCCAGAAAATTTTTATTAATAAAAAAGTAGAGACGTCAAAATAGGAGAAGCATGATATCAACAAAGGCGCGTGTACACATCACCACGCGCATCGGCATCAACCAAACCACAAAAAAGGTCGGTGTAACAAAGGACCATAATAAGCAATGATCCTCAATAGAGCGCTTGGATTAAGCATCAATAACCTGATTTTCCTCTCTATAAACTTGAGTGACAACCAAGAAAATCTGCTCGACAAGCCCGAGACAGTCATCCCAGGAAGATAACATCCTCCACCGTACATTCCTTGAACGAGTCCTAATAATGTCAACTGCAAAGGTTTAGTCAGATTACTTCCATATGTTCACCCAACCATGAAAAGAAGCATACCGAACAGCTTTAATCATAGTTAATAACTCTGCCTCAATCGCCAAGACATTCCCTAAAAAGTGATAGAAACAACCCTTAACAATGCCTCTGAAGGTGCGAAAAATACCACAACATCCTGAAGGTCCTAGACCACCTGAATCTGCACTATACACATTCACTTTAAGACATTGAGAGGTCGGAGGGATCCATCATATATATTTCATCATAACCGGATTCTTACACCTGCCAGAAACACCCAAACTTTGCAAAATAACCCGATCTGAAATATCATTCTTCATCACCCCAATTAGAGCTCGTGTAGTAGCAAGAACACCAATATAAAGCTCGAGAATGACAACAGAAAACAGTGTGCTTCTGTTCTCAAAGACAAGTGCATTTCGAGCCCTCTAGATAAAAGAAAACAGTGTTGAAATTGTAGAAAGGAGCAGCGGCTTCACCTGAGAGCTGCAATCAGCTCGATAAATTATATATTATATTTCAAAAAATATTTTTTATTGATAATATTATTTTTATTGGTCATTGAGTTAATATAAAATAACATGTTTATGAAAAAATACGCTTCATTTAAAACCGCATTTTCATCGCATCATCTGGTTTATTTTTAAGTTATATATTTCCACATCTGTGAATATAATTTCATAAAATGGATTAAATTTTTTATTCTACATAATTTATATTACTACATATGATTAACATAATTTTTTATTGTAATTATTTTTAATATCATTAAAGAGGTATTGTCACTGTTAAATTGAAAATGTGTTTAATGATGGTTAAAATAAAAATATTAGGTTCAACATTCATTATTAATATGATTAATATATATTGGTTCTCCCTATTAAAATATTATCATGAATAATTATTTATTATAGTATATTTTTAACATATTAAATTATTAATGTGGTATCATCTTTGTTATTTTAAAAAAATACTATTATTCCACTCACCTCACTTATAACAGACCACCAAAAATATTCTACTCATGGAAAAATTAAAGACATTTAGAGAAAAATTAACCTTATATAATTTCTTCCAAATATTCCTCTACACTACGTAGATCCACTAAATTTATCATAAATTATTAATATGATGGATTTTGGTGCTAACCTAAGGTGGTTCTCTCTTGATGATGTATCATTCTTTACCAAGACCTTTTATTTTCTTTTTTCTTCCCCATAATTAAAATTATCTTTAATTATTATGATATAATAAATATGGTATATAAATTATAATGAGAATTTATTATTTTATTTGTTTGAACTTAATTTGTGTCATCTATTATCAATTGATACACTAATACACCATTCGTGTGTATGGAATACTATCGTCTCACAAACTGATATCATTCATTTTCCATAATCACCTATAATGGATTTTTTAATGATTTATTTAAATTATATATATGAATTTTATTACATATTTACTCAAAGGGACTTATTATATCCCATATACATTCTTACATTCCATTTTATATGGGATACCATAACGTCAGTTGTTTTTATGGTGGGCTAACACCTTGCAAGGAGAAGTGATTATTATTTCATTACCTCTTGACATAAAATTTAATAAGGATAAATATAATGAATATTTGTTATATAATTATATTATTATTAAATTAAGTTATAAATTATAATTCATATAATATAATATATGTCACATTCATTCGTACACTGAAAAATGAACATGTTGTTTGTCTGTAGTGTAGACTAGTGCCTTCGTGAAGGGATGCAACACTTTTTTATTCGTAATTCAAATGGATGATACATAAAAATATATTTAATGAATTAATGAGGTATTTATGATATTATTATCTTTTTTAAAGATATAATTATACTTAGATTCTTTAGATAATGATCAGTGAAAAATGAAATTGGTACTCATGTGTATGCATGGACTACCATATCCATGATCATAAAATAGTTTATTTTCTACAACTATCATTCATGATTGTAGTTAAATGTGTAATAGATTAATAAATTATATAATTATGTTATAATTTTTATTATATTTATATTGAAACAATGAACTCATTGATGATTAAACATAATTGTTTTGTAAGGGAAGACGAATATGGGAGTGCGTGGGAAGACCGATTCGAATACTGCCTTCTCAGATGGGCATCTAATCGAGTTCTAGTTCAGATCCTGCGCAATGGAATCATTTAATCCTAACTGGGAGATACCTATTCCTACACACAGAAAGAGTGAGAATGCCTTGGGTGTGAAAGCTCGTGAAAATAAAGGAATTTCATTTGCAGAAGACCTTGCGGGGTATTCTCATCTTGAGAAAACATAGGTCAGGCCTCCAATGGTTTAAAGGACTGGAGAAGGTTCAATTATGATCACTGCAGTCCCTGAAGTTGTCAAGAAGTGATTGGAGGTTTGCAACATTTGTGTAATTGGTCACATATATTATGAGGAGGGCATGAGGCCTTGGTCTTACTCTGATCTCAAACAGAGAATCTCAACTTGTTGGAATTTCTCTTGCTGGCTCTTAATTCCAATTGGAATAGTTTTGTTCATATTATTCTATAGAAGCAAGATGAACTGAATCATGCCTAGTGTCACGACCCATCCTCGGGGCCCGTGTCGTGACTACCCCAAGCCTGCCTTCCATAGGCCAGGGGCTGGCGACTAGCACCAAAGGCGTAATTCCCGATAACTGGGAAGGCATTGCCTTAATAAAAGTAAACAAAACACCACAGAGTACAAGCGGAAGTAATAGAAAAAATACAAAAGGAAGTGCTGAAATGTAAATGGGCCAGAATAAAAACCCAATAGAAAGTATAGCTACAACTGAACAAAAGTACAACAGAAAAAGACAAATAGCTGGAAGAATGGAAGAAGCTCCTAGGTCGTCCTCCTCGGATCCTACCTGAAGGGTAGGTATAGATAGAGCAGCTCCTGGATCATCCACCACGGATCCTACCTGAAGGGTAAGTACAGATAGCCTCCATAACGCTCTCGCCTATCAGCCTCCTCCGAGTGTCATCTCATCGTGAAGTCCTCCTTCGGATACTGACTCATCATGAGGTCCACCTTCGGGTACTGTCCAGTCCTCGAACACTCAGCCTAAGTCAGTGTTTCCCGTCATCTACAACCAACACAACGAGGTGCGGGCATATCAAATGTATGGGTGAGTATACAATACTCAGTAGGGACATCGAGATCCTCGAGGTCTCACTAAATCCAACAAGGATAACCACAAAGAGGATCTCAACAGATAACCCTTACTTAGGTATAAGACCATACTTATAAATAAGTTATCAATTAACCCATCTCAATCATGAAGAAACACAAAGGTTATGAAATCAACGGATAATGACTACCTGGGTATATGCCCATACATATACCTAAGTTATCAGGTAACCCATTTCAATCAGGAGGTAAACACAAAGGTCATAGACTCAGCTCAAACCAGGATTTTCATTATCGAAACTGTAACTACTGAAGAGCCCCGTCTCTGGAGAGCACAGTGATCCTATCATGACACTGAGGTACTTCTCACTTACCTATGACTGTTGAGGTACTCCTCCTATCGAGTACCGTGGGTTAGCCACCCAAACACAGTAGTGCTTCCCGACGGGGTCTTCCACCCAAACACAGTAGTACATCCCCCCTAATGGCCTGTAGAGGTACTCTCCGGACGAGTACCGTGGGTCTGCACCCAAACTCAGTAGTGCTCCGTCCGCCATGGGTCTGCACCCAAACAAAGTAGTGGTTTGTCCACTGGGCTAGTCGACTCACTCCAAGTCAAGTCGGTCAAGAAGTCGTCAGGTCTCAGCCGGCTACACGGTCTCCATACTCCGTACGCTCTCCTCCGGGAGGGTCTTCTCCACGAGCTACATGTCGATACTCCATGTATCTCAAAGTCCCATGAAGAAGTATCTTAAAGTACCGCCTCGTCATAGGGGTCTCAACGCAACAGACGGCGCGTCAATCGGATGCTCGGTCTGTGAGTTATTTGCCTTTTCGTCCTAGGGTCCCGGTTGGTTTCGTGTGCAAACCAACCCGGCCATATCTCAACTGTACCCCGAACTCACATAGGTTATACTCATAGGGACCGTTTCTCAACGTGATAACCAACGCCGCTGACGGTTCGTCAAGTGGATGCCCGGTCTGAAATTTATCAGCTTTTCCGTTCCAGGGGCCTGGTCGGATTTCGGGTACAATCCCACCCGGACACAATCCAACTAAATCCAACACTCAGGAGAAGCATGCCAAAAGTTTTGCCTCATCAAGATAAATCCAACAAGTTCGACGGCACGTCAATCGGATGTATGGAACTCAAGATATAAGCATTTCCGCTTCGAGGGCCCGGTTGGTTTCGTATCCGAACCAACACGACCGTACTCAAAGTCCTCCGAAACCTTGTGTGTAATATACCAAAATGACCGTCTCGATCCAAGGATCGCATCATAGCTTACAGTGCGTTAATCGGAGGTCTGTATCCCACGATATGGGCAAAAGACCATAAGGATTCTGCTAATAGGGGGTACGGGCCCGGTCCGACCTAGCCCGATACCCCCTGGGTCGACCCAAACTGGGTCCATGTCCGGCCCGCTTGGGCGTGGCCCGGCTAGGCCTGCGCAGACCAGCCCAGCCTGTGCGGCCCGGCCCGACCTGGGTACGGCCTGACCCGGCCTGGGCGGCCCGAACTGGCGGCCCGGCCTAGCGTGCTCGGCCTGGCCAGCGTGGCCAGGCGGCTCGGCCGTAACGGTCGAGCGGAAGGAGTGCGGGGGGGTGCGCTGCCCCTCGCCTGTTCGTGTAACTGCGGCCCCCATGTGGGGGGCCGCTCTTGTCGGCCAGCCGGGGGTTATGACCCCCGGCTTTCTCGGGGACCGGCCGGCCGTGCTGCTGCCTCAGGACCCCGCGGTCTCGCCCTCCTGCTCCGGCGTTGGCGGCCGGAAGCCGGCCTCCGCTCTCTACTCCGCCGCGGACTTGGTCCGTCCATCGCAGTGCGATGGCGCCGCGTCCCTCTGTCGCGGTGTGATGGCACCGCGGCTTGTTCGACTTCAACGACGTCGCGCGACGGCGCCGCGCTTCTTTGCCCAATCTTTATTATTTTCCGCGCGGTGCACCGGCACTGCGCTGCCTTGTTCGTGCCGCAAACAAATCAACAATCAAAGCGGAAGGAGGGTCGGCCGTGTTCATCCATTCTGACCTCCTCCCGTTATTGTGATATCAGGCAGCTCAAAAAGGATGATAAACAGCGAAGAAAGTATTCAGGAACAAAAATAAATAATCCCCTACTTCCAAAAAAAAGTTGAACGAAGGTTCGTTGTGTAATTGCACGTCGCAGAATAAGGCTTCACGGAAGGAGGATTGTCGCGTCGTGGAGAAATGATTTGTCAGCGTCGCATCGTCGATCTCCGAGGATCCGGCGTTCTTTTCGACCTTCGTCGGAGGTTGATGTTCTTCGCATTCTTCGCGTTCTTCGTCGAGGAAGGAGTTATTCCAGGCTTTGAGTGATTTCTCCCCATCCCTCTCGCACAACGAACCCCTTTAATAAAATAATACTTGTCTTATTTTATTAACACAGAAGCCAAACTTTTTGAAATTCAAAATTTGAATCAATCAATTAATTGAATTAATTGAGAAGTTTAAACCGCCCAAATTAATGAGGCGTTTAAACATTAAGTTAAACGTAAGAGTTGACTCTCAATTAAAGGGGGGTGCGGGTGCGTTACTTAATTAAAGGTGGGGGGTTTCGAGAAAGTTGAAAAGGCAGAGCTCATGTGGGCCCCACCCCACAAATATCCTACCTAGTGGAGTATGATATAGTGGGTCCCACTCCAGCCACTTAGCTTAGGTTAAACAGCTTTAAATAAAATAAAATTGGTTGCACCATTTTATTTTATTCCTTTACTTAATCCAAGATTTTTAATAACCTCACCTGAGAAAACACAACTCCAGAAAAGGTGTTCCTAATCAATTACTGGTGCTGCGGTTTTATGGGTGCCCTCGGATTTCGATTCCGAGCACTGGTTCAAAAGTTAGAAAAACCCTCTTGTTCGTTCACTGAACGTACCCGAGCTAAACTTCGGAAATTGATTCCGGGCACACCGGGCCTCAGAATTAGGTGTCGTCAGAAACTGCGTTCTTGTAAAATTAAGAAAAAAAAAATTCCTTGAAATTTTCGGGTCTTTACATTACTCCCACCTCAGGGCTTTACGTCCTTGTAAAGCTTTAACACAAACTAGGGATACAAAAGCGGTACTGAGCATGCATGTGAGCATTACGCTCCCATGTGCTCACCTGGAGGTTCTCGTGCTGCCTATCAAAGCGCATAAGAGGAATCAACCATCCTCGTAGGACCCGCTCCTGTCGATCCTCAACCTCTACTGGAACCCCATAAAAGTCACCCCATCACCAACGTCCAGCTCCTCATGGTCATTGATATGCGAAGGGTCGTGCTCGTATCTCCTCAGCTGAGATACGTGGATGACATCATGCACCTGGTGCAACTGAGGTGGAAAGTTCAAATGGTAAACCACCTCCCCTACCCTGCTGAGGACCTAGAAAGGTCTGTTGAACCTCCGAGATAACTTTTCGCCTGGGAAACATCTCCGAAAACCTCGTCGAGGTGAGACCTATATAAGGACGTGATCGTCATCCTTGAACTCTAGAGGTCTCTAATTCCTGTTTAGAACTAAAACTCAAAACTCCTACTGCCACGAGGGTAAGGTTGACCGACTCAAGAGTGGTCGGTCGCACCCTCCTATGCATGACTTTATCCTGTGCTTCCTGGGGTTTCCTTTTCACTGACCAAGGAAAACACATTCTGACGTTGTAGTTAAACCACAACCTTTTTGCCTAATACCGTCAATTTGTGTATGAACTGTGATTGCCCAGTCCATACTCAAACCAACGTCGTAAGGCCTCGATGCTGCCACCAAGAGATTCCAACTGAAACTCTCGCCTCGAGGGTCTGACCACACTTTCGACATAAGTGTGATTATCGAGTCTTCTCCCAAGGTATATCCAGACGTGAGGGTCAAGACTACGGATTATAGGAAACTCTTGGTCTAGGACAAGATTTGTGAAAGGAAGGAATAATTCATATCAATGTCTGTTACTACGGCAGCTAGTAGTGGACACAGACTGTCCCTTGAATCATTTTTAGAGCCATTGGGTCACACTCCTTGACCGCATGCAGCTGTACTCTTCCCCTGCTCTCCATCTCCCTGAGCCTGGCGGGGACAACTATAGTTGGTGGTTGTAGCATGTTAAAATGTACACCACCTCATGTTCCTCTCCTAGATCTGCCTCCACGTCTGCTACTTCGTAGACTCAACTCTCCTTAAAGCTTCCTCTTCTTGAAACATTTAACATGCATGAGTCTCTATGTTTGGCGACAGTTTCCTGTTTCTTGCTGCACTGTGCAGTCTTCATCCGCTCCTAGATGATATGAACATTCTTTGCCTATGATCTGTAAGAGCTGCTAAGATTTCTCCTTTGTCGAAAAAAGAAACTTGGTCTCATCCCCTGGATGAACCACGCCCATTGCCTAATACAGTAAATCCTGACATGAATGATGTATTCATGCCATGGACAACGTCGTAAGGCCTCGACGTTACTACCAAGATATCCAATTATCACTCTCGCCTCCAAGGGTCGAGTCACACTGTCGGCATCAGTGTGAGGTCCCTGGGTCTCCTCCAGTAGAAATATAGAAAGTGAGGGTCAAGTTAATAGTTTTAACCGGGACCTCTCAGTTTCAACCAAACAAAAGGACAGGAAAGCAAACATCACAAAGATAAGTTTCTTTTTATTATTGTAGCTCATAGTACAAAGACACGAATAAAACAGCAACATGGAACTAGAAGTACAAGGGACGTATCCACTAGTTCCACTCCTGTCCACCTGCTCCCGGAGCTCTACTGCCTTGTCCACTGCTCGGATATTGTTCAAGCACCCACTGCTGCTTCTTCCTTAGTGGCTCCTCTAAAGCCGGCGGATCAACTCTGCGGGGGTCGGACAGTCACGTGCCAGGTGACCCTTCCTGCCGCATTCATAACACTTCCTGCTCCTCATACGGCTAGCTCTAGTCATCTTGGACCTCTTCATCATCTGTCTACTGCCCACAGATGACTCGGGTACTGATCGAAAATCCTGAGGCAAAGGCAGCAGCTCCTATACACGCTCGGGGTGTAGAGCTACTGGCACAAACTCCGCCCTGAAGAGGGTCTCGAAGTCTTCCCATGTGAATGTCATCCCGCCGCAAAACTGGAACAAGTGCCTCCACCACCTGCCTACTGCTGCCTAAAGAAGGATGGAAGAAAAGATCACCATGAATTCTGCTGGCGCCCCCACTAGCCTAAAGAATCTCACCACAGCCTCCAGCCAATCCTCAGCCTCCTGTGAGTCAGTCTCTCCCCGAAACCTGGGTGGTCTCTGGCACTGGAACACGTGCAGCGCGCTCAAGCGGCGTGCATCGCCTACTGCTGGGGCTGGTGGCATCAGTGGCACAACGTATGGTAGTACAACTAGTGCCTCTACTGTAAGAGGGTCATGTACCGAAGCCTCGTCGCTCGGCAGGCTGTCAGTACACACATCCCTCTGGGCATTAGCTGGTCGTCCGTTGAAAGGCATCCTAAAAGAAACAATGTGACACGGTCAAACGATTATACCTGGTGAGCTAACCTGGTTTGAGCTGACTTTTTAAAAACTTTTGGAAAGACAAACGCAATCAGTGTTTTCGTGCACAAAGACAGAAATAAGTTTTCAGGGTCCTGGTGTATGGATACGTCAGCTACCCGCACCAACACTGGACTCCCGGAACCGAAAACCACACTCGGTACTCTTAACAATATTGCTTCACAGAAAGAAAATATAAGAGTTGTAAGTTCTGCGGTAGAACCAACTCCTCTGATACCAATTTGTCACAACCCTTCCTCGTGGCCTATGCCGTGACTACCCCAAGCCCACCTTCCATAGGCCAGGGGCTGGCGACTAACACCAAAGGCATAATTCCCGAAAACTGGGAAGGCATTGCCTTAATAAAAGTAAACAAAACAGCACAGAGTACAAGCAGAGGTAATACACAAAATACAAAAGGAAGTGATGAAAAGTAAATGGGACAGAATACAAACCCAATCGAACGTACAGCTACAACTGAACAAAAGTACAATAGAAAAAGACAAATAGCTGGAAGAATGGAAGCATCTCCTGGGTCATCCTCCTCGGATCCTACCTGAAGGGTAGGTACAGATAGCGTAGCTCCTGGATCGTCCACCACGGATCATACCTGAAGGGTAGGTACAGATAGCCTCCACAACGCTCTTGCCCGTCAACCTCCTCCGAGTGTTGTCTCATCATGAAGTCCTCCTCCAGATACTGACTCGTCGTGAGTTCCACCTCCGGGTACCATCCAGTCCTCGAACACTCGGCCTCTGTTAGTGCTGCTCATCGTATACAACCAACATAATGAGGTGTGGGCATAGCCCGTGCAGAGGTGAGTATACGATACTCAGTAGGGACCCCAAGACCCTCGAGGTCTCACTAAATCCAACAAGTATAACCACAAAGAGGATCTCAACAGATAACCCTTACTTAGATATAAGCTGATACTTATACCTAAGTTATCAATTAACCCATCTCAATCATGAGGAAACACAAAGGTTATGAAATCAACGGATAACCACTACCTGGGTATATGCCCATACATATAACTAAGTTATCAAGTAACCCATCTCAATCATGAGGTAAACACAAAGGTCATAGACTCAACTCAAACCAGGATTTTCATTATCAAAACCTTAATTGCTGAAGAGCCCCGTCTCTGGAGAGCACAGTGATCCTGTCATAACTCTGAGGTACTACTCACTAACCTAAGACTACTGAGGTACTCCTCCTGTCGAGTAACATGGGTCAGCCACCCAAACACAGTAGTGCTTCCCACCGGGGTCTGCCACCCAAACACAGTAGTGCATCCCCCCAAATAGCCAGCAGAGGTGCTCTCTGGACGAGTACCGCGTGTCTACACCCAAACTCAGTAGTGCTCCGCCCGCCATGGGTCTGTACCCAAACAAAGTATTGCTCCATCCACTGGGCTACTCGACTCACTCCAAGTCGAGTCGGTCAAGCAGTCGCCAGGTCTCATCTAGCTACACGGTCTCCGTACTCCGTACACTCGTCTCCAGGAGGGTACGCTCCACGAGCTACATGTCGATACTCTAAGTATCTCAAATTCCCATGAATAAGTATCTCAATGGACCACCTCGTCATAGGGGTCTCAACGCAATAGACGGTGCGTCAATCGGACACTCGGTCTGTGAGTTAATATACATTTCGTCCCAAGGCCCCAGTTGGTTTCATGTGCGAACCAACCCGGCCATATCCCAACTGTACCCCGAACTCACATAGGGTATACTCATAGGGACCGTTTCTCAATGTGATCACCAATGCCGCTGACGGTTCGTCAAACGGACGTCCGGTCTGAAAGTTATCAGCTTTTCTGTTCCAGGGGCCCGGTTGGATTTCAGGTACAATCCAACCCTGCCACTATCCAACTGCATCCAAAACTCAGGAGAAGCACGACAAAAGTTTTGTCTCATTAAGAGGAATCCAACAAGGTAAACGACACATCAATCGGGCGTTCGGAGCTCAAGATATAAGGGTTTCCGCTCCGAGGGCCCGGTTGGTTTCGTATCCGAACCAACCCGGACATACACAAAGTCCTCCGAAACCTTGAGTGTAATACACCGAAACGACCATCTCGATCCAAGGATCGCATCTTAACTGACGGTGCGTTGATCGAAGTTTTGTAACCCAAGATATGGGAAAAAGACCGTAAGGGGTCCGTGAATATGGGGTTCGGGCCCTGTCCGACCCGGCCCGATACCCCCTGGGTCGGACCGAACTGGGTCGACCCGACCCGGGTCCGGGTTCGGCCCGCTTGGGCATGGCCTGGCCCGGCCTGCGCGGCCCTTACTGGTACGCTCAGCCTGGCCGGCGTAGCCAGGTGGCTCGGCCGTAACAGCCGAGCGGAAGGGGTGCGGGGGGCGCGCTGCCCCCTGCCTGTTCGTGTAACTGTGGCCCCCATGTGGGGGGCCTCTCCTGTCGGCCAGCTGGGGGTTACAACCCCCGACTTTCTCGGTGACCAGCCGGCCCGGCTGGCGGGCCGTGATGCTGTCGCGGGACCCCACGGTCCCTCCCTCCTGCTCCGGCGCCGGCGGCCGGAAGCCGGTCGCCGCTCTCTGCTCCGCCGCGGCCAAAGGTCGTGGCCTTGGTCCCTCCGGCGCGGCGCGACGGCACTGTGTTCCTCCGCCGCGACCCTGCTCCGGCCGCGGTCTCTTCAAGGCTCTCCGGCGCGGCGCGACGGCGCCACGGCTTGTTCGACGTCAACGACGCCGCGCAACGGTGCCACACTTCTTCACCCAATCTTTATTATTTTCCGCGCAGTGCACCGGCACCGCGCTGCCTTTTTCGTACCGCAAACAAATCAACAATCAAGGGGAGAGCAGGGTCGGCTGTGTTCATGAGGTCCGAACTCCTCCCGTTATTGCGATATCAGGCAGCTCAATAAGGACGATAAACTGTGAAGAAAGTATTCCGGAACAAAAAGAAATAATCCCCTTCTTCGAAGAAAAAGTTGAACGATGGTTCATCACGGAATTGCATGTCGCGGAAGAAGGCGTCGCGGAAGGAGGATCGTCGCGTCATGGAGAAAGGATTCGTCGGCGTCGCTTCGTCGATCTCTGAGGATCCGGCATTCTTGTCGACCTTCATCGGAGGTTGAAATTCTTTGCGTTCTTCACGTTCTTCATCGAGGAAGGAGTGCTTCCAGGATTTGAGTGATTTCTCCCCATCCCTCTCGCACAACGGACCCCTTTAATAAAATAAGACTTGTCTTATTTTATTAACACACAATCCAAACGTTTTGAAATTCAAAATTCGAATCAATCAATTAATTGAATTAATTGAGAAGTTTAAACAGCCCAAATTAATGAGGCGTTTAAACATTAAGTTGAACGTAAGAATTGACTCTCAATTAAAGGGGGGTGCGGGTGCGTTACCTAATTAAAGGTGGGGGTTTCAAGGAAGTTGAAAAGGAGGGGCTCGTGTGGGCCCCACCCAACAAATATCCAACCTAGTGGAGTATGATATAGTGGTTCCCACTCCAACCACTTATCTTAGGTTAAACTACTTTAAATAAAATAAAATTGGTTGCACTATTTTATTTTATTCCTTTACTTAACCCAAGAGTTTTAATAACCTCACCCGAGCAAACGCAACTCCAGAAAAGGTGGTTCTGAGCAATTATCGGTGCTGCGGTTTCATCGGTGCCCTTGGATTTTGATTCCGAGCACTGGTTCAAAAGTTAGAAAAACTCGCTCGTTCATTCACTAAACGTACCCAAGATAAACTTCAGGAATGGATTCCGGGCACACCGGGCCTCGTAATCAGGTGCCGTCAAAAACTGCGTTCCTGTAAAATTAAGAAAAAAATTCCTTGAAATTTACGGGTCTTTACACCTGGTGAATTGGATCTCTCTATTTGAAACCAGGTTTCTTTCATCTCTCTGAATGGGATCCACATTTTAACCCATTCACACAGAAGCAGTCAATTTCCCAAGTTTGGACAAAAATCCATGGCCTTCCTTGGATTTACTAGCAGCCAAAAATCCTGAATGGTATTCCTTCAGGAATTGGGATTCCTTTGAAGATTGATCAAAGAACTATCAATGGGGATCTTGCCTTCTTTTCAAGAGTGCTGATTGAAATTGATATGGATTCTCTGCCTCCTGAATGTGTTCTACTAGATGTTAATGACCATTTTATTGACATCTTCTTAGAATTTAAAAAACCTGCCTAAGTATTGTGAGCACTGTAGGAAGGTAGGTCATTTCGTTGATCAGTGTCTCATTGTTCAAAGAACCACAAAGACAACTTCATGCAAGAATGCCTGGAAAGATTCTCCTAGAAAGAAACCTGCTCTTACCAAACAATATGTTTAAAACACTCAAATAATGCCATGTAGGTAGATGCACATACTGCAGGATCGAGAAAGGCCTGGGCTAACATGGATGAAGAGGAAGACTGTGATAACTCACTGGAAAACAGACCGGCTCCTGGAAACTCTACTCAATTACAAGATGACAGTAGTTCTTAGTCAGAACATCTAGATCTCTTGAATGACTTTTTTAACACTGTTGTTAACCTACAATATGAGGATATTACTCTCGATATGATCAACTTAAGACTCCTTCAAGTGCTGGATACCTGTCAATCTGAGTTAGAGAATATTTCTCTAACCCCTGACCAAACTCTTGACACTTCCCTGTTAGAAATCGGATCTGATCAAAATACCAAGGGTACATCTATAGAGGAACATACTTTGAGAAGTCAGGGCATCTCATTCCTGTCTGAGCCGAATTTAAAACAGGTTGAGGATGTCTTATTTCAATCTAAGCAGAACTCTAAGCAGGATGACTCTCGGATATGTTCAAAAATGCACATGGATGCAAACCCCCGAGGAGATATTCTTAATGTAACTACCACTCAAGATGAAACCACTCCAGAAAAGTATACTTCTACAGACACCTCCAAAATCATTGAGCCAAAAAGATCTCAAAAAATTAAGGTTGGTGACAGCCTGTAGAAAAATAGGATCAACTCCAAAAAAAGTATATAATGTGGATTCTCTTCTGGAACTGCCAGGGCATAGCCAACTCTAGCACATTGAGTTCCCTTCAGCTTCATGTGACTAAACATAAACCTGATGTCATTGTACTTGCTGAAATAAAGACAAAGGATACAAGTTATGTCTCTCTGCTTGATAAACTCGGTTACACTCTGTTCCACTCTGTACATGATGACCATCATGATCGGCTCTGGATCTTGGTGCACAAGAGGGTTTCCAATATCACTCTTGTATCTATCCATGCACAAATTATTACCTGAAAATTCACTATCCATGGTCAAGATTTATTCTTCTCGATTGTTTATGCTTCCAATAATTATATGGTCAGAAGGGACTTATGGTAACACATATCTAATCTATCACATAGCGTTGGTGATTCTTTGCTGATTATAGGCAATTTTAATGCTATTCTCCAGGCTAGTGAAAGGTTGGGATATTCTTCTAATATTTCTACTATGGATTACTTTTGACTATGTGATGAAAAATCAAATCTTATTGAGCTTAATCTGCTCAGATCCAAGTACACCTGGTATAGGAAACATCTTAATCGCATGATATCTAGTAGAATTGATCGTGCCTTTGTTAATGATAAAGTGATGGATAATTGGACGACAATATCTTATGTGACTCTTACCAAACATAATTCTAACCATCACCCAATCATGACTAACTTTTCTATAAAAAATGATAAACGACCTCTCCCCTTTAGGTTCAACAATGCTTGGACTACTCTTCTCGAATGATCCACACTGGTAAGAGATACTTGGAGTATTAGAGAAAATAATCATCCTTTATCTTGTGTTTTTAAACTTTGATATATCAAGATTAAGATGAAACATTGGAGTAATGACAGATTCAGCCTCCCTGACTAGGAAATTGAATCTCTTGAGAATTCTTTACATGGTATTCAACAATCAATGACCGATTCTGATTTTTCATGCCTGGATGGATAGGTATCTCCTTAGACCTTAAAAATATTCTTACTCATAGAGACAATATTAAAATAGATGTTTATAAATTTAAGTGGCTTACAGATGGTGATAGAAATACTAAGTATTTTAATGTCATACAAAGGAGCAAAAAAGCTAGATGGCCACTCTCTCTTCTCAAAGATGGAGATGTTATTCTTGATGACCACCAAAGTCTCTCGAATCACATTGTCTCTTTCAATCAAAACCTCTTAAATGGACCTAAACAAAATGGGGAACTCTTGGATGGAATTATACCTACCCTTGTTAGTGATGATGACAACTCAATGCTAATTAGATTACCCTCTGATATAGAAATAAGGAATGTTATCCTCGGGGTAAAAAAGATAGCTCTCTTGGGCCTGATGGATTCACAAATCACTTCTTCCAATTTTACTGGGATATCATACAGGTATATGTTTGCAGGATGGTCTAGTATTCTATTACTAATTGATCACAAATTCCTGGAATCAATGCACAATTCATTGCCTTAATTCCAAAGGTAGACAATGCTAGTGATATAAATCAATTCAGACATGTTCCCTGATTAATACTTTATAGAAAGTCCTCATGAAGATCTTGGCTAACAGGCTTGCTTGTATCTCTGATAAAATCATTTCCTGGAATCTTTTTGGCTATGTTAAAGGCAGAAAAATTCAATATTGTCTATTCAAAGCATATGAATGTGTGAACCTTATTCAAAAACTCACACGAGAAGGGATTATTGCCCTCAAATTGGACATCAGAAAGTCTTTTGACACCATTGATTGGGACTTCATTGGTAACATTATGCATAAGTTTGGGTTTCATCTGACCTTTATACAGTGGTCTTACACTTTGATTAGTTCATCCTATATCTCCCTTCTTATCAATGTATCACCTGAAGGCTATTTTAAGTGATCTAGAGGAGTAAGGCAAGGATACCCCTTGTTTGTTATTATCTTTTCCATTGCAGAAGATTATCTCTGCCGACAAATTACTTACAATGTTGTCAAATGGAAGATGAAAGTTCTTCATGATAACAGAAGTAACTATGCCCCCTCACATATATTCTTTGTCGATGACATCATCATTTCTACTCAGGGCATCAAAGGAAACATTTATAATCTCAGATAAATCCTCCATCACTATGATCTTGTCTCTGGACAGGAGGTAAGATGGAATAAATCCTTCATATTCATTGGAAAAATATTTCAAGTTCCAGGAAGAATTGTATGATACAGAGCCTAGGTATCAGAGAAGCTTCCTTTCATTCCATATATCATGGTGTCCCAATGTTCTTAGGTAGACCGCACTCCTCATAGTTTACTGATGTGGTTTTTCAGGTTAGGATAACCCTCTCTAATTGGAAAGGAAAAGGTCTTTCTATGGCAGGAATAATCTGCTTAGTAAAACATGTGATCATCTCCAAACTTGTTTACTCATTTATGGTGTACTCCTGCCTTGCTTCTACAATTAAGATTCTCAATTCCCTTATGAGGAATTTTGTTTGGAGTGGAAGCATTCTTAAAAGTAAAACTAACACTGTGCCATGGACTAAATGTTGTTTACCTCTCACTATGGGGGGACATGGGATTAAGAATATTGAGCTCTTTAATCATTCCCTTCAAGCTCAATTTATTTTGAGACTTATTAATGGAAAATCAGAATCTCTAGACTTTATTAGAGTAAGAATCCTTACTATATTGATTTATATAATGTTTACATATATGCACTCCTATGTTTGGCTTGATTTGAAAAATATTTTTCAGAAGATCACTAATCACTCCCACTGGTTGGTGAATTCCTTTTTCCAAGATAAAATTCCAAAGGGATAACTAGACATGGACTCCTTTAATTGAGTGTATAAATGCAGATACTTTGGATGTTGATTTAGATGCCTCTATTTGTGATCAGCTCGAGCTGAGCAACAATCTGCCTACGCACGTTGTTCAAATTGTTAATTCATATGACTTCATAAATTCTAAAGATATCATGGTATGGGAACCACATGAAAATGGACTGCTTGACTCTAAAACCATTTACAATAATTCAATACAGGGAACTCCTTCCAATGTTATCCAGAATTTCTAAAGATGGGTAGAGCCCTCTTGGTTCACTCTTCTATGGAGAATTCACCTGAAAAAACTGCTAGTGGACAAAAATCTTTAAAAAGTTTCTATATCGTTTTGCTCAAGATGTGATTTCTGCAACCAACATAGAGATGACATGGACCATTTATTCCTATATTTTAAAACCTCTAAATCAATCTAGATCTTTATTTTTGACCTCTTTGGCATCTCAATACCACATGTTGACAACATTGTAGATTTTATGCACTTTATTTCAGTAGAACAGTTTTCCAAGCAGATTCATATTCTCTTCCTTATTGCTTGTGCAGAAACTTTCCACACTCTTTGGAGAGGCAGGAACAAATGTAGGCATGACAATGCCACTTTCAATCACAATATGTCCATCTCCAATATTCTTGTAATGACATTAAATGAAAATCAGTTTCACACTGAGCAATGTCACAATTCTATCAAAGACTTTGCAGTCTTGAGAAATCTTCATCTGTCCGGTAATTTTCCCAAACCTATGGGCACTATGGAAATTTTCTGGAGTCCCCCCTTTGCAGGTTGGACCAAATGAAACCTTGACGTTGCCTCAAAGGGAAACCCTGGACCAGTTGGTTATGGTATTGTTTTCCGAGACCACAATAGTGACTTACTTGAGGGATTTTATGGCTCTTGTGTTCATTCCACTACCCTTGAAGCTGAGATTATGGAACTAATAAATGCAGTGGAGATGGTTCACCAAAGAAATTATAATAATCTCTAGTTCAAAAGTGATTCCTCTACTATGGTGCACGCTTTTAGAAAGAATCAGATTCATCTTGCTTGGAAACTTACCTTGAAATGGATCAAATTTCTTGACACTCTTGCCTCAAAGAGCTTTATCATCACACATGTATACCATGAAGCCAGCTCTCATGCTGATAGACTTGTAAATCAAGGTATTTCTGAAGCCTCTGGTGTTCATTTGACCACTATTGATAAGGATTTTCCCAGTATTATTAATAGAGACAAATGTGAAATTCCCTCTTTCAGACTCTTATAATTTATTTTGATTAATTGAGATTTTATGCTTGCCTTTTTTTAAAAATGAACTCTTTGATGACATTCAACACAACACTATTGTTTTGTGACAATAAAACTAACATCATTGATACCCCTAACATTAAATTAAATACATAATTGATTAAAAATATAATTAGAATAAATAAAATAAATCATTGATTTATAATGTATTAAAACTGTATATGATTTTATAGAAATCAAGAAATTATACCTGATTATTATAAATGAGTTAAAGGAAAAACACCAAATGTTGGTGCTTAAGGTAAGGGTTTCTCATATCACTTTTATTTCTATGAGACATGTTCTATATTAAATAAAATTTTTGATTTGGTGGTGTGTATTATACACTTTAATCCCATTTATAATTGATTTATTGGAAAAAATTTATTATTTAAAATTTATATGTGGTCCCCCTCTTCACGTGATTTTGATCAAATGACTATATAAGACTTCGTTGATTTTTTTTCAATTTACATTTTTTGAAAAATATAATATTGGTATGAAGATAATTCCATTTATATGGTGAATGTATTGACCCTTTACATGTAATAATATGATTCTTTAATAAATCATGAAATTTAATTTTTCAGTTGGTTTTATTCTATCAATGAATATTATAATTAAGATTTATAATGTTGTAATGAATTTCAAAAATAAATTAATTTTTATTGGAATATATTTCGACTTCAGTTTATTTGATATTTTTTGATAATGTTTGAAATGAATTTTGTATAATTTTTTTTATATACACTTTTTTATTTTATTTATTACATTTTATTTAAATAAACTAGTTAATAATAAAATCTTATGTTCAATTTTATTATTTTTTTGAGTTGTTTGACTCAAATTATTTTTCTTTGAGATGGACGTCTATGATATACACTTGTATACATTAGTGGGATGAATATACTATCATGTAAAAAGTTATATCAAGAAAATAATTTTTTTAATTAAATAAAATGTATTGTTTGACATTATTCATTCATGGGTATTACGATTTAATAGATACCAAAGTTGAAAAAATAATGATGATATAATCTATTTTATTTATCGATTTTTTATGTTCATGGTTCTATTAGAATAAATAATGTGAAATTATTTTCCTAAACAAAATTTATTTTTTAAACTATGTTTTTAAATATATTTCACATGTATAATTTCTACTTCCTTTAATATTTATTGAACAAACATCATGAATTTAATTTGTATATATATATATATATTTATTATTTTATTTTAGAGAAGGTTTCTTTTTATTCCAAATCCATGTTTAAAGAAAATCATAATGGTTTAATATGAATGTTTAATGTTTGTAAAAAAAATTCTATATTAAAATAAAAATAAAAAAACATATTCTTATAATTTTCTAAATGATGAAATTTTTGAATTTTAAAAATGAAAATGTGAAGGGAATGATCGTTTTAACATATTTCTTAAGAATGGATTTTCCCTATGTCATGACTCTTAATGTCTTTATTTTATGTTTCCAATGTTAATTTCAAGGAAACTTTTATCTCAAATCTAATATAATGATTTAGTTATAAATACATTTTTTTTAAAATGGAATGTATATTTTTTAAAATAAAGGTTCCAAATGATCTTTCAAAATAATTATTAAATCTAAGAGTGAATATATTGATGTTACCCAAAATGAATAGTTTTTTCATAGTTTTAGTGTAATGATAATTTAATTTTAGTTCCATTAATCAAATTCCATAAACCTTATTTTTATTTATTCTCAAAAAATGATATTTTTTAATGATTAATCCCTAATTCTATGTATATACGCAAATCTTGACGTACATGGACATTACATTACTTTTTTAGAATACATAATACATAACAAAAACAAACACACAAGGACCGTAATAGTTAAGTGTCTTTTGAAACTCGGAACATAATATTCTAAACATGGTGAAAGATCTTCAAAATCTCCCATAAGGATCTTCCCCTTTTGTTTTCTTACCTAAAACCATTATTTATATCTTGGGGAAAAATCAAACATACAAAATGGTGAGGTCAAATGCTCAATAAGGGTAAGCATGGAGAAAATAAAACAAACCATAAAAATTTGAACTTAAAAACATGAACATAATGTTTAAACATCAAAATCTTGAGCAATGACATAAAACATGGCAGTATGTAAGGCATAGATCATAATGGAACATCAATCATGATAAAATAGCATGGGAATAAAACATGTAATTTTGGAAAACCATTAATAACTTGATATTATTTCCATAGTAGCCAAGGCATTGCTACCAAGACCATCTTAGTGGACAAAGTCCCTTACTGAACTGGGATCACATGTCGTTATAGCCCTGTAATACTGAACTGGATTTACTTGTCATTCCTGCCATGTCAATATCATGAGATATAAATCATTACCCAATGCATTGGAGGGATATATAGGTCCCACACATCTCATAATGAAATCATTCTTACGTGTGCCACAACATAAAGTTAAATCATTCATCATAACCCAAAGAATAAAATGGGTTTCATAAACATCATCCCATCATAACATAATCCATATAAAACAAATGGATATCATTTCATCATAAGAAAATTTAAACCACGTAAATCATAGAGATATTATACTTGAAACATACACATATGAAATAATGTCATCTTAGATGGAAAATGGTTTTGATAAAACACATGAAACGAATTCTTGAGGAAAATATCCTTTCTTCTTCAAAATAATTTTCTTTTTACAAAATGCCAAGAAATTTTAAAAGAAATGGATTTTATTGAAAATAACAATGAAATCATGTAGAGTAAACCTCAAGAAAATAATGCATTATGAAACCATAAAAATCTGTTCATGCTGTATAAGTTAATAAAACATTCTTCTCGTACTTTTTCCAGAAAAGTCAAAAAGGTACCTTGTAACCTAAACAAAAGAAAGATTCCTTACATACCATGTAGTAAAAGTAAAAATTGGGTAAAAAGGACTTTAAAAATATATGGAAACATTTTTAGAAAACAAGGACATGGATGATAAATATAACCCTAGTAAATTCTGAAATATAAACAATCTCAGATAAAAATGAGATTGTGAGATTTTCCCTTACCTTATGTCTGATATGCTTAGTATATATCCGAACCTCCTGTATAATGATATGAATAATGACATTGACTTATTAAAGATTCATATTAATTGTTATGATATCATGTATGGTTCACTTATGACTTTATATTACCTGTTCTTTTGTAAATTCCATGTTAAAGCAGCGTTTTGGGTAAAATCGTTTCATTTATCGTACGTGTTTCGACATGTTGATCTGGATATTATTACTTTTATCCTGATTTACATAATTCTAGAATGTAAAACAATATTTATATATAATATATAATCAGCATATAAATATATATGATAGATCGATAAATGGAATGGAATACACTGTTCATAGAGACGGTAGGTCGTACGTACGCATAAACGTTGTTTTCGTTTCCTTATAGAATTAAATGGAATTGTGTAAATGAAACATATATGTACATAAATACATTATCATTATTATGTAATATATTTCATAATTATTTATTATATATACATTATAATCATACTTGAATGGTTAATCATGGAAAATTAATCACATCGCGTTCGTGGAGACGGTAGTCCGAATGTACGCACGAGCGATGATATCATTCCCATGATAATGGAATTGTATTGATGTGTATGTATAATATTTCAGAATCAATATCACTTTACAATAATCATATATAGTTGTTTTTTTACACCGTTATACCCATCCAAGTAACGTGGTGGTGGAAAACATATTACACCATGGTGTGGAAACGGTATTCCGTACGTACGCACGCCCGATGATTTTGTTTTCCGTAGGATGGATAGAAGATTAAAAAGGTTGTTTCATATTTATAATAATATATAATTATTTTAGTGATACTGATGTTATTAATTTATGATGAAACAAATAAATAAGGATAAGTAGAAATAGAAATTAATTGGAAAGAATCGGTAAAGGATATTACCTCTTCTTTGACGTGACTCTTCTTAACCTCCTCTTAAGGCACTAGATTTGATCTTTTGAGGAGAAAAAATCCTCTATAATGTTTTTAGGGAAGTTGATAAGGGAAATGGGCAGGTTTTGGCCGTGCTTGAAGGCTCAAAAGTGTGTAAAGAGATGAGGGAGGAGGTGCCCTTTTATAAGGGAGGAGAGGGGCACCTTTGGAAAAACATAAAATATTGTTTTATAATAAAGTCATATTCGGTTTATAATAGCTCCAAATTAATTTATTTCAAAGCTAACGTGGGTATGGGTCGAAATCCTCTTAACCAATAGGTTTTATACAAGTTAAGGGTACTATTTTAACCTTATCATTTAGATTTAAGTCAAAGTTAAATAATTTTACTTTTACAATCTCTTCTTGTTTTCTTAAAATCTATGGTTATGAAACTTACTATAACAAACCAAACGAACCCAAAGTGGTTCATTATTAATATATATAACCTTATCTAAGTCATTTTTCTGAACCTTATATTTTTAGAAATAGAATAACAATTAATAATATAATATTTTTTTTAAAACTATTTTATGTCAATTTTGACACTATTTGGTAATTGATTTTTGTGAAAATCATAACAGCGTGATTAGTTCGAAAAAAGTTAATTAAATCACTACTAACATGTCATATTAACCTAGAAAATTATTTTAATTTATTAAAAGTCTCAAATTAAATTTATTTGGGTATTTATAACATCACTTATGTTAATATTTCATTAATAATGTAATTACTGCATCATCATTGTGTCATAAATATATTAAATTATTTAATGTCTAAAAATTATAAATAAAATACCATTATGTAGGAAATATTTTTATATTTATAATTAATATTTATAGTTGAATTTACCTTATGTATACCCCTATATTAAAAATGTTTTAGTTATTAAATGTTGATTTTAACTCTTTTAACTCTTCTTTGAATTAAATAATAATAAATGTCCTAATCTAATCCAAGTGGACCTAAATGATAATATTATATTCCTAAGGTTTTTTTTGGTTGAATTATAATTATCCAATAGAATTAGAACTTGTTTTAGGGTAATAATAATATCATTTTTACCTTTAATTACATTATTTACTTTTAATCGTGGTAAATAAAAGTAAAAAGTTACTATTCACCAAAAATATTTATCTTATTGAACTACATATAACTCCTTGATATTAACCGTGTATCTTGTTTTTTGAAATTCGACTCATAGAAGTGGTAAAATTATGTTTTATGTAAATTTTCAAATTCTCCTAGGAGGTGGGTAAAATACGGTGAAAAGTTCAATAAAATTTTTATATTTCTAAAATTATTATAAAATGACTCCAATTAATTAAATTGAACTTATATAGGTATTATGTATCAATTTTGACCTAAAATAAATTTAAATAAAATAAAAAATTATTTAAATAAAAAGTTGGGTTTTAAATAGTAACCTAGTGTTTTCACTATTCATCAAAAAATTGAATGTTTTCAAAAAAAATACCAAAAAAATCACCCTAGGGTAATTTTGATATTTCTAATCCAAAAATGAATTCCATTTTAAATGATAAAATTTATAAAAATTTTAAAAGTGGGTATTAATATTCATAACGGCTAGTTCATAATAATATTATAATAATATCGTGTTTAGTGAAACTTGGTATTGCGTACTACACACGCTATCGAGGAAGGTCTTGATTGCATGTAATGCAAGCCAAGTCAGGGCTGCATGTAGTGAAATATCTGTTTGGTGTTGCGTATAACATAATCAAAACTTATTTCATTTATACATTAAAAAAATCTATACTTAATGTTGCGTAGAACAATTTCCACAAAATGAACATGAAATTGTGTGTAACACGAACCAAGAATAGTGTTGCGTATACTTTATGATAATATGGTGTTGTGTATATTATATGCTAATTTTTTTTAGTGAAAAACACAAGAAATCAATGAAATTAAAAGAATATTTTTCATAAAATCTCGGGGTGTTACATTCTACCCCGTTAAAATGAATTTCACCCTCGAAATTCGTCGGGGTTATAAATGGTTTACTAATTGAAAATTTCTTAAATAGAATCCCACATCGTAAAAAGGAATATCAAAACATAACTTTAAAAACTAAAGTATGAAACGTAACGGTTACCCAAATTAACTAATCACTGAGTTTCTACATAAGAGAACATAGATGAAAATATGGACATGGAAGAGAAATCTAACCATCAATTTCTGATAGAGAGTTGTAGAGAACATGGCTATGATAAAGAGAACAATCAGAAATCCATAAATTTGTGATGATCTAAGGTACCATCCTATTCATCATATATGAGGGATATAGGACAATATTTTTTGTTTTCAAGATCATTTCCCTAAAGTTGTTGAATTTCTTTTTTTCATAAGGATATTTACTTACCTAAATTCAGTGTAAAATCATCATTGGTCATACCATGAACAATTTTCACTTCATCTCTATTTAATGAAATGAAGTTGAATTTTTCATTCATGAATTGTTATCAGATCATGCGATAGAATGATAATTCATCCCATCTGTCACAAACATAAGGTTATAAATAGTTATTTACATAAGTCCATCTATGGTGGGATTAATCGTATATGGTTCCAAAAATGGACTTATACTTCATCTATCATACCACTTAATAAAATAAAACTAATTTCTTCAAAACATGGACTTCCTGTAGGCCTTTGGTAGGTGATGAAGTCCTGTCACACTTCAATTGTGTGTTTGATTCCCGCAACCTTTTCTAACGCGACAGGTTGTCACCCGTCCTGTAGGTTGTCCTTTTTCTATAACTACATAATTATAACATTCCATAAATAATATAAAAAAATGTTCTATCCTTAAAAAATACTAATTTATGACCAACATAATCCATTTCAAATCTTTAGGCTTATCCAAAATAATTCTATCCATGCTCATAGTATAAAGAATACAATTACTAGAAATGTCATATACCGAGCATGTGAATACCATCATTTATCCCCGATATATCTTGTTGGTCACATTCCAATCATAAGAATACCTTAATCATGTATTCTCATGAAAAATGAATACCCATTGGTCCTTAGTGAAAACATGAATGCTGTAAAAAGATAACTCTTTCCATATACCAAAATCCCTAAATTTATATATACTCAAACCATGATATAAATTTTTCCTTATATCAGTCATGAGCTCGTTAATATTATCAAACATCTCAATATCTCCTTATCCTTTCATTATGTACATATCATCTACCTTCCAAAAATATTTGAATAACCTTTCATGGTTACCAGTACCATTCATCATATACTTTCAAAAAATCAAGGAAATACAATAGAGTAAAAATCCTTAGATTTTTCTTTATTCTATAGTACCATACATTATTCTTGATAAACATACAATCATTCAACTACCATCTTAAACAACTGACTGAGCTTCATCATTTCATTCATCTCATATATCATTTTTAGTCTCTTCATCATCATCTACATAAATGCTACCCATGTGACCATGCTGATTCTCTTCATGAGATTTTCCCTTAGAGAATTTGTTTGCATAATGCCCGTACATTACACATTTAAAACGTTTAACCGTTATTGATGTCTTAGCAATACCATTATCCTCGTTCATGGTGTTAACTGAATATTTTCCTTTACAATTACTATCTTTGTTTCCTTATTTTCCACACCCAAAATATCTTCCAGTTCCTTTGATACATTCTCCTAGATTCCTCTTCCCACATTATTTACATGGGGAAAATTGAACTTTCTTTCCTCTATGATCATCATGAAACTCCATCTTTCTCTTATTAGCTGAGTCTGGAAACTTTCCAAAGTTGAGATTATTGATCATATTATGAGATTGCTGATTAGGCATAATAATGATGTTTCGCCTTCCAAATCCCATTTCATTTGCTTGATCATGAAGAATATCATTCCATTATCAATCATATTCTCCATTAACATAAATCTTCAGGTTTCCATACATTTTCAAAAACCCAATAAGTATAGTGTGAGAGGAAAAAATAAAAATCAAAGGGATGTACCTTCAATATCTAACATCTTAGGTTTAATTATAATATCATTACTGTAATTCTAGGACTATAACCTATACTTATACTTAACCTTAGGGACATCCCTAGACATACCTTAGAAATATCTCTGGGGATCTCACTAAATATTTCGCATCCTAGTTTCCAATGTCTAACTAAACTTTTCCTCTGATACCAACTGTAGAGACCCATATCTTGGTGTAATTGGACATTAAATTACTTTTGCAGAATTCTTAATACATAACAAAAAACAAACACACAAGGACCGTAATAGTTAAGTATCTTTGGAAACTCAGAACATAATCTTCTAATCACAGTGAACGATCTTCAACATCTCCCATAAAGATCTTCTCCTATTGTTTTATTACCTAAAACCATTCATTATATCACGGGGAACAGAAAACATATAAAATATTGAGCTCAAATGCCAAGTAAGGGTAATCATGGAGAAAATAAAACAAACCATAATCATTTGAACTTAAAAACATGAACATAATGTTTAAACATAAAAATATTGAGCAATGACATAAAACATGACAGTACGTAAGGCTTAGATCATAATGGAACATCAATCATGATAAAATATCATGGGAATAAAACATGTAATTGTGTAAAACCATTAAGAACATGATATGATTTCCATAGTATCCAAAGCATTGCTGCCAAGACCATTTTTGTGGACAAAGTCCCTTACTGAATCGGGTTTACTTGTTGTTCCAGCCCTGTATTAATAAACCTGATTTACTTGTCATTCCATCCATGTCTATATAATGAGATATAAATCTTTACCCAATACATTGGAGGGAGATATATATCCCACCCATCTCATAATGAAATCATTCTAACGTGTGCCACAACATAAAGATAAATCATTCATCATAACCCAAAGAATAAAATGGGTTTCATAAACATCATCCCATCATCGCATAATCAATATAAAACAAATGGATATCATTTCATCATAAGAAAAGTGAAACCATGTAAATCATAGAGATATTATACTTGAAACATACACATATGAAATAATTTCATCTTAGATGGTAAATGGTTTTGATAAAACACTTGAAACGAATTCTTGAGGCATATATCCTTTCTTCTTCAAAATCAGTTTATTTTAAAAAATTACATTCAATTTTAAAAGAAAAGGATTTTAGTGAAAATAACCATGAAATCATGTAGAATAATCTTCTTGAAAATATGGCGTTATGAAATCGTAAAAATATATTCATGCAGTATAAGTTAAAAAACATTCTTCTTGTACTTTTTTCGGAAAGTCAAAAAGGTACCGCGTAACGTAAACAAAAGAAAGATTACTTACATACCATGTAGTAAAAGTAAAAAATGGGTAAAAGGGATTTTAAACATACATGAAACCATTTTTATAAAATAGGGACATGGATGATAAATATAACCCCAGTAAATTCTGAAGTATAAACAATCTCGGATAAAAATGAGATTGTGAGATTTTCCCTTGCCTTATATCTGTTATGCATCGTATGTATCCAAACCTCTTGTATAATTATTTAAATAAGGTCATTGATTTATTACATAATCATATTCATTTTTATGAAATCATATATGGTTCACTTATGACTTTATATTACCCATTCTTTTGTAAATTCTATGTTAAAGCAGCGTTTTGGGTAAAACCGTTTCATTTATCATACGTGTTTCGACATGTTGTTCTTGATATTATTACATATATCCGGATTTACATAATTCCAAAATGTAAAACATGATTTATATATAATATATATTCAGTATATAAATATATATTATAGATCTATAAATGGAATGAAATACACCATTCATGCAGATGATAGGCCGTACCTACGCATGAACGCTGTTTTCGTTTCCTTATTGAATTAAATGGAATTAAGTAAATGAAACATATATGTACATAAATCAATAATCATTGTTATTTAATATAATTCATGATTATTTATTATATATACTTTATAATCATACATTAGTGGTTAATCATGGAAAATGAATCTCATCGCGTTCGTGGAGACGGTAGTCCATACGTACGCACGACCGATGATATCATTCAAATGACCGTGGAATTGTATTGAAGTGTATGTATAATATTTCAGAATCAATATAAATTTACAATAATCATATATAGTTATTTATTTACACAATTATAACCATCCAAGTAAGGTGGTGGTGGAAAATAGATTACACCACGGCGTGGAGACGATATTTCGTACGTACGCACGCGCGATGATTTCTTTTTCTGTAGGATGGATAGAATATGAAATAGGGTTGTTTCATATTTATAATAACATATCGGTATATTATTGATATTTATGTTCTTAATTTATGATGAAAAAAATAATTAAGAAGAAATAAATTGGAAAGAATCGGTAAAGGATATTACCTCTTCTTTGACGTGCCTTTTCTTAACCTCCTTTTAAGACACTAGATTTGGTCTTTTGAGGAGACTAGAACCTATATAATTTTTATAGGGAAGTTGAGAAGGAAAATGGGTAGGTTTTGGAAGAGTTTTAAGGCTAAAAATTGTG
Organism: Viscum album; assembly: GCA_963277665.1. NCBI lineage: Eukaryota > Viridiplantae > Streptophyta > Magnoliopsida > Santalales > Viscaceae > Viscum > Viscum album. Next base: position 1,705,019,416 of record OY728147.1, on the reverse strand, counting down.
TAAAGTGAAGAGGGAGGAGGTGCCCATTTATAAGGGAGGAGAGGGGCACCTTTGGAAAAACTTAAAGTATTATTTTATAATAAAGTCATATTCGGTTTATAATAGCTCAAAATTGATTTATTTCGAAGCTAAAGTGGGGCTGGGTAGAAATTCTCTCAACCAATAGGATTTATTCAAGTTTAGGTTACTATTTTAAACTTATCATTTAGATTTAACTCTATGTTAAATAATTTAACTTTTACCGTCTCTTCTTGTTTTCATACACTCTATGGTTAATAAACTTACTATAACAAGCCAAATGAACCCCAAGGGGTTCATTATTAATATATATAACCTTATATAACTCATTTGTCTGAACCATAGATTTTTAGGAATATAATAACAATTGATAATATAATATTTGTTTTAAAAACTATTTTATGTCAATTTTGACACTATTTGGTAAATGATTTTTGTGAAAATTATAACAGCATAATAAGTTCTAAAAAAGTTAATTAAATCAATACTAACATGTCATATTAACCTAAAAAATTATTGTAATTTATAATAAGTTTCAAATTACTTTTATATGGGTATTTATAACATCAATTATGTTAATATTTCATTAATAATGTAATTACTACATCATCATTGTGTCATAAATAAATTAAATTATTTATTGTATAAAAATTATAAATAAATTTCCATTATGTTGGAAATCATTTTAGATTTCTAATTAATATTTATTGTTGAATTTATCTTATATATACCCTATATTAAAAATGTTTTAGTTATTAAACATTGATTTTAACTCTTTTAACACTTCATTGAATTAAATAATAATAAATGTCCTAATCTAATCCAAGTGGACCTAAATGATAATATTATATTCCAAAGCATGTTTTTGGTCGAATTATACATATCCAATAGAATTTGGACATGTGGCAGAGTAATAATAATATCATTTTTACCCTTAATTACCCTATTTACTTTTAACCATGGTAAATAAAAGTAAAACGACACTATTCACCAAAAAATATTTTTATCTTATTGAACCAAATTTTACTACTCGATATTAACCATGTCTCTCGGATTTTCGAAATTTCACTCACAGAAGCGGTAAAATTATGTGTTATGTAAATTTTCAAATTCTCCTAGGAGGTGGGTAAAAGACGGTGAAAAGTTCAATTAAATTTTTATATATCTAAAATTGTTATAAAATGAATACAATGAATAACATTGAACTTATATATTTATTATATATCAATTTTGATGTAAAATAAATTTAACTAAAATAAATAATTATTTAAATAAAAAGTGTGTTTTTAAATAGTAACCTAGTGTTTTCACTATTCATCAAAAATTGAATGTTTTCAAAAAAATACCAAAAATTATCCCTAAGATAATTTTGCTATTCCGAATACAAAAATGAAATCAATTTTGAAAGATAAAATTTATAAAATTTCAAAAAGTAGGTATTACTATTCATAATGGCTAGTTCATAATAATATTATAATAATATCTCGTTTTGTGATACTTGGTATTGCGTACTACACATGCTATCAAAGAAGGTCTTGATTGCGTGTTATGCAAGCCATGATAGGGTTTCGTGTAGTGAAATCTTTTTTTGGTGTTGCATATAACATAATCAAAACTTATTTCATTTATACATTAAACAAAATCTATACTTAATGTTGCGTAGAATAATTTCCACAAAATGAACTTGAAATTGTGTGTAACACGAGCCAAGAATAGTGTTGCGTATACTACAAGCTAATACGGTGTTGCATATAGTAGAAGGTAAATTTGGTGTAGCATACAACACAAGACATCAATGAAAATAAAAGTGTATTTTTTATAAAGTCTCAGGGTGTTACATTCTTTCTCTGGATGGATTATGATAGTATCAAAGAGTTTTTTAGGGAACATGATTTTTTTCCATGGTTTAATATTGTACCAATGTGGTTATTATAGAACCCATTTCATTACCATGTGTTAACAAAGATTCATTGTAATTATTGTGAAAACTTTTTCTTTTCCATTTTTAATCATATGTCACGTAAATATTTATAGAACCTGTTTCTTTTCTACATGTTACTCATGTTTCATAATTATTTTAGGGAACCAAATTATTTTCTAATTTTTAATCATGTTATAAAATAATAGATTATTTTTTATGATTCTTATGTTAAAATTATGCAATAGATAATATATTCATGATTAAATTATTATAAATGGTTTATACTGATTGGTGGTTCCATAGTAAAAAATCATGGGTGGTTAAATTTTTAAAAAATGACTTGTAGTTGTATTATAAACATAGGATGAGTATTTTCCTGATTAGGAAAGGATCAGTGGTTCAGTATAGCCCTAAAATGCATTGGGTACTTTAATGATGCAATATAACAATATTTGTTATTCCATTTGAAAGATGTGATTTGGAGACAATGTCCCATGATACCAATAAGTTTTAATTTTTTATGAAATGGGTCTAAATGTCTCCATTGATCATGATTGAAGTCACGTGGCTCGAGATAATTTATTTTGGTGAAAATTTCTTGTGTGAAAGAGTTATTCCATTTTTTTATGGTTTGATTATCCAAGTATTTATGTGTTTGAAAATTATTATCTTAAACTTAGGAATGTTGATTATGTCATCAGGTTCATATATACAACCAATTCTCACAAATATAATTTAATTGTTAATGCATATGTATACCATTATAGATAACATGAGCCTGAACATCTTATGATTCATTTTCCCCATGTTACCATATATAATGTTAAATGAATTATTTCTATTGGGGTTTCATATAGATAATGATGATGACCTAATGTGCAATATGAAATGTTTTTCACAGTGTGAGATGGTAGAAATATTGGTAAAATATCTATTTATACATCCATGATGTTATCACTTTTTCATACTTCTACATAACTCTAATTCAAATATGTTCTTGAGAATGTAATGGATCCATTTTTTTCTTTTCGATTTTCTATGTTTTGGATGAGAGAAAAGCTTCCACCATCATCGATATTGATGCCAAAAATGTAATGATTTTGTTTTTAACATAGAATCAAAGATTGAGTGTTTTGGGAACTTATAAATATTCTTCTTCTAACCACATCTTTTTTTATTATGGTATGACCTATTTCAATCCTTATTAAATTAAGGGATTAAGTTAATAAGTACCATAGATCATTGATTTAAGAAATATTAATGGAACATGGACTATTAAAGAATAAATGATAGTTTTATAAATGATTACATGTTAGGATTGAGTTTTCATATTCATATGATCACTTACATGGATTTTATTGACAAGCATTTTCTATTTTTGTATATCATTGAAATATGGTCATGAAAATTAATCTCGAAAAATTATGTATCTCATACAATTATTGATTATTAGAGAATATGTGAACTTAATTAAATGTTTGATCCTCATATTATTGTATTATTAGGAAAGAAAATGTCATTTTCCAATTCTATTATATTATTGTGAGGTTATGGTGACAATATATATTATTTATATATATTAATAACTTTTATTATTTTTTTATATTTATCCATGATATATTTTTATATAAAATTTTCATGGCTATTGTGAGATGTATATATTTTATTTTATTCATTATTTCTACATTAATGGTTTGGAAACAATTATTTAATTTGATCATTTACATTAAAAACTGATTTTATGTGAAATATTTGTTTTTGGGAACAAATTGTTTAGAATGGATTATTGAGGGATAGATAAAAATATGTTATATATATATGATGTTAATTTAATAAAGGGTTTTATTAAAAAAAATTGTCGTATAGTATTGCTTACGTTGAGGTTGATAATCAAACAACACTATTTTAGGTTACGTTAATATTAATGTTGTGATTATGATATATATATTGACAAGATTATGTCATTATGAACTAGTTATTCAAATATAATTATTGGTTAAATATATAATTCATTTTCTAGAATAAATAATCTCATTATGCATAAATTTCAGGGATATTCAAATGTTGTTTCAAAATGTTTGTTATATAGAATATATTATTACAGTATATACATACTTGGGTATATGATTATTGAAGCGAGTATCCTTTTTTGATGAAGTATTAGGAATGTAATGTCACCTATGTGGGTAATGTATATGTACTACATAACATCCTAGATCCGGATACCACTGAACTGTTAGTCCATATATGGTTGGTCACACAGCCTCTAGTGCATTTCCCAAAATTACATTGGCTACCGACTAGTAGCGAGGGCCTAGTTTGTGATAGTGGGGAAACTATGCCCTCATTAAATGTGTGTAACATATCAGAATAATAATATACTACAGCGGAAGCAGTAAACACTATAAAACAAAAACAAACAACGAAACACAAATAATATTGATAACTAGAAGTCAAAACATACAAAAGATGATGCTTCATATCGCATGTTTTATGAACTCAGCCAAAAATGGATACACAGTAGTCCTATAAGGAATACAAAATATGGTACAAAAAAACTCGAATGCATCGCAAGCCACATCTTGGTCTCATGCTCTCCTACTCGTAAACAGTAAATCAAGTACATGTAGAAGGGATATTTTCTTTTATCAACACCTGTAATAATATAATCAGTTTGGGCCCAAAAGCATGACAGAAAAAGTTTGTGAGAAAAAAATCCAAGTATGCAACCACCCACGATTTATGCCTATCTATCAGTTATTATATGCAACAACTAGTGTACGAAAAGAAAAAGCAATAAACTAAGATGTACACAAAAGTATACAATCCTACAAATCAAATCAAAAAAATAGTTTAACTAAAAAATTGTAAAATATTACCCTAAAAATATAACAACGAATTTATAGAATTCTATCGATCTTATAATCTTTCAAACGAATAATATTGTTTCCTCACATTGTTCTCTCATGCATCAATATAGTTCTATGGTAAAATGGCCTATCCATTGATCCCACATATCTACTTCCCTCTCCCACATTTCCTTCTAATCACAACCATGCTTCGAAATTACTCGAAATATCTACATTTCCATTCCAAACAACACTTTCACAATACGATCCATAACATAATTTTATTTATGATCAATGTAGGAAACTACCTTAAGATCAATGACATTATCATTTATTAAATGAAATGGGTAGTGGTGATACAGTTGATTCTATGTAACCTAAAAACACATTTCATTGAACTGAACCTATGCAGAAGGGGAAATTAGTATGATGTAGCTCTAATTGTCTCCACAATATGAAAAGGTCCCTCAAACATGGGAGCCAATATGCACATTATATGAATCTAATTATGTCCCATTCTATGTGACACTTTAAGGAAAAAATGACTGCCTAATCCACACACAAGTGGCAGTTGACCTCAATTAGCATGTGTCTTCTCATTAATATGGAAATATCTATCCATTTATGAGTCAACTAGTCCACCTCTAATATCTGTTACAAGAGGTCAGACCCCAAAAAAGTAGACAGACATGCCTCTATCTTTGGTAGGTGTTGTTTTCATATCATATAACTATAGTTATTGGTGAACTGAAATGAAACTTTGTTCTTCTCTATAGAACCACAAATATCTAGAATTCACACCACTAGAATATCCTCCAACAAATGAATAATATGTTCTAACTACCCATCTATCTAATGATTTAAATCCATACTAAAAAATATCAGGGTACCTAATGAATTCTATAATCCATTCATGAATCATGATGTAATGGACATGTCATGGTCAAAAATTAAACTATTTGATACCACAAATCAATATATTATCTCCCAAATGTCCATTTACCCCAACTAATCCACTCTAAAAGTACAAACAATTGTTAATAAATCATATAAATTAATCAATCAGTCTACATTCAGAAATAATGCCTCATTATTCTGAGGCTTATATGGAAATCACACCTCAATGTCCCTAGTAACGTCATCCCAATTCCATTACATAATGAGAAACGAATGTTGTAAACCATTATGTCACTGATTCGTAGACTTCACATGTTGAAAAGTGTAAAATATTTACAAAAACCCTTCAATATACTTTTTTATGCCTGGACAAAAACATTGTCGACACATGTCATTGTACGTTTTTTCTAGACCTTAATTTACCACCCACATCAATTCATTACTCATCCATCATCTCTTATCATGTAAAGATATGGACAAAAATATAGTTCCCCTAATAGATGATAAAATCCTCATCTATAGAAAAATAAAATGACGAGTCCCCAAAATCATATCTTTCCCATATAGACAATCACTCTCGATCCACGTACATTATCTCCATGATATGACTGAGACATGTGGAAGCTATAGATAAGGATACAAGGGTCATATGAACCAAGCCCTCCAAAACCTCACTATGCATCTTATCCTGTACTGTACTAATATTCCAAGTAGAAGTGGACTAATATACCTTATTATTATATGTCTTATGTTTCAAAGAATCATCAACATTTGTTTCACTTCATATGTTAATATTCTATGTCAAATTCAATAGAATAAATATACTCAACCCATATCCATTTACATGGAAGAAAATATCTCTTCCAAAATATGTACATTAATATTATTTTCTTGGTATAGATACTAAAAATTCGTCCCAATAATAATTCCACCAACACCTAGAGTCTTAAACCACCACGACACAGTCTAGATTGTGTATAGAGTAATTCTGTTCATGTTGCATCAACATCCATGACCCATATGTCGGAAATAAAAATTCCTGCTTCAATATTTTTCTCTGATAAATCATGGCTATGACAACCCAATTCATTCATAAATTATTATTAAATATAAATATATGAATGTTGAATACATATTCCAGGACCTTATGGGTTAAGTGTCTTTCGAAAATTGTAGACAAAAACAGCTAGTTCATAAAACATATATATCATCTCTTTGTTATTCCTTAGTAACTAGAATACCTTATGAAATGTAATACTTAATACCACCCTTAATATCCTTAGAAAAATAATCATCTGAAAAGGGATATCTTAGATTCCCTATAATGGAAAAAAATGTGTCATCAATCATAACAAAACTATAAGGGCATAGGAACATAAATACAATAATTGAAAATTACACTCTATATATCAACGAAAATAATCCCGAGACATGTAATAAATCACACATGTTAATAATTTATGTATCCCAACTAATCAATGAACATAATCCATAAATCATAATATTTACATGATACATTATATTATAGAATACACATAAAATTATAACATTTTGACCACGTATAAATAGAAACATTTTCACTCATTATGATTGGGATATAAATATACACCCTTGAATAAAAATATTTACATGAAACAATGTCTATGAATAATCACATTTACTTGAATATCATTTCCAAGCATAAACATACGTACCAAAAAACCATGTCTATGCATAAAATTATTGAACTGAGATAAGGACCACACATTAAATTATGAACACGAAATTTGGATAACACATAAAATATTTCCCTCATGAGATATTATAACAACCAAATTTATTTTGGGAAGATATATTTCCTATATATAATAAAATTAAAATTAAACCTATGTGTTATATAGGAACATAAATCTTTCACCACATCCGAACCAATTGAATAAAATGAGTTTCATAAACATTTTATCATAACGTAACACATAGAAAAGCAATGGGATTCATAAAAATAATGACATCATAATCATAAACCAACTATATAGATAATGAAAATAGTATCTTAAATAATATCACCATTGAATATTATGTAACATCAAATAATGTTATCTTATATGTAATGTAATTTTGAAAGATCACTTGAAATAATTTTTGAGTAAATATCTGTTTTATTTTGGAAACATTATTATTTAAAAATGGCACACAGTTATAATAAAAAACATATTATTTAAAATAAACATGTATTATTTTAATGTAATATTCAAGTAATAAATGCATACTTTTATTAGGGAACTCTTCTCATTCCTAATAAGTTAACATTGCATTCTTTCTGTATTTTTGTGAAAAAGGTCATAAATAACCATGTTTAGAAAACTACAAAAAGAATCCTTCCAAATTTTTTGAATAATGTGAAACATGATTATATATGAACTCAATAACTCATAAGAGAATATAGAAAAACATATTTGGAATTTTTTTTAGAAAACAAAATTGGATTGGAAGAAGAACATTTTTTTAAGGGAAACATTAAAAAAATGACATTTCAAAGAATATCCATTATAAATATCATATAATTGGAGAGAGAAAAAATAAAATTAATAGATTATGCTTATTGAATATAAATCCATATAATACAAGTTTAAATATAATATAATTTAATATAAATTAATTCTTTCATATAATCAGTTCATGAAAAAATAAATGATGTAGAAGTTCAGCCTAAAGAATAAAAGTTAGGTTATGAATTCCCTTACCACTTTATAATCATATGATTATTATTCCCCCTTAAAATTAATTATTCTCAAATTAAACATTTAAAAACATTTTGAAAATGATATTATTGATAATATATATCAAAGGTTAACATATACCACCATCGTAATAAATGTGTGGAGAATATTTCATATATCTGACCGAAGAAATGTGAGACGAGAAACCCTTACATTACACCTGACGTTAGTTTCTCATAAATTAACCACCTATAAAATGATTTAAAGAATGTTACATATTCATTAAATACAAAAGTCTATTTATAATACATTATGTAATAATTTAATAAAATCATATCATCCATTCATTAATAATATATAATTATTTTGTTTGTTTGAGGTGCATTCCTTTTATAGTTTCAACATTGGTTCATTTGTTTAACATTTTGGAAAATTCAGGTAAAATGGAAATGAAACACTATAAGTGAAATGAATTCTATTAATTAAATTCCAGTTGTGTGTATGGTATTATATACAATTTTATTTCTCAATAAAATAGGATGATTCTCTTGAGAAATAGTTAATGAAAAATGATTAGTTTAATTTATTGGTTTTTTGACCATGATGAACATGTTTCAATTTGTTTTACATTTTTTCTATATAATAGTCAAAAAACATGAAATAGGTTTCAATAATCTTATTAAAATATACTTTATCTTTTATAATAGTATTAAGACTATCCATTAAGGTGTTAATGGAAAATAAATACTTATTATTCACAGAGGATGATAACCTCCATAAGTTGGACAATAGATTATGTTCTTTAAATAATATGAGGTAATAAAAGGATAGATATATGATATTAAATTTGAAAAATATTTTATTTATGTATATATTTTTTGATAGATTATGTATGTTGTGAAATATTAGAAGATGAAAATGATATAAGAGAGGTGTTTTGATAATATTACCTCTTGAATATCGCCTCATTGAAGGATCCCTTTAAGAGAATATAATTAGAATTTTGGTAAAAATAGAAGAGCATTGAATGTGGAGATATTGTATTGGATGGGGTTTGGTAAATATTTAGGGGAATCAAGTATAATGAGGACAACATGGGCGGTGAGGGGAGGTATTTTAACTTGTGGAGGAGTGGTTTTAAGTTACTATATTATGATTATTTTATATATAAAGCAACCCACTTATGATACGAATTAATTGAAAAAAATTATATTGATAATAGATGTTTTGAAATATGGTTTTGGATTAGAAAAACATCACCCAAATATTTAAATTTTTTACTTTTAGCTATTTTATTCTTTTCCATTTATCGTTAATGAATTTCATTATTTTACATATATTTTAATAAGTCGTTTTTTTACGATTGTAACTTTTTTGAAGCCTAAAATAAAAATGAATGTGAAAAATAATTTGGGTCATCTTATTTAAAATATGGAAGCCACTTTTTCAAACTATTTTAATATAATTATAATATTTTCTTTAAAACTAAACCCATTGACACGATGAAAAACTGGGTTTCCATAAAGTTTATTTTTCATGAAAAGAATGATTGTATACTATCTCTATGAATAATAATAACAATTTTAGGTAAATAAATTATTAGTTAGTGATATATTATTCATATATTAAGTTTTTAATTTTCAACATTATTTATTATATTAATTAATTTAAAATGAGAAACATTATGTATATTTAATAAAGTTTTCTTAAAAAATCATTTTTACCCCAAAATATTATTCTAAAATATAATATAATGTTAAATAAAATTTATTTTACTGGATTATTTATAAATAAATTACAATTATACTATTTTAATCATATTAATAAAATGAATATACAATTAAATTTCTCAAAATATTTAGAATAATTGTCATTTTTACAAAAAATTATATTTTACATTTTTCACTGAAATTATTATTCATTTCAAAAGATTATCAAGAATGTAACCTAAGATAATTTTGAAATAGTAAATAAAAAATGATTTTAATTTTATAAAATTATATTCCATATTCTTTCTAAATCAATTATGTTTATTTTCCTAAGTAATGAAATAAAAATCCTTTATTTAAGTAAACATATAATTAAAAAAATGACTTTAATAAAAATGATGGGTTTGAATTTATGAAATAATTAATATGTTAAAAATGTGTGTAAAAATAATATATTTTATAATTTGGTTAATAATATTTATTAATTCTAATTTAATATCTATTTCATACTTTTCATGTTCAATTGATTAAATTTTTGTCTATTCTTAAGCTCGGTGTTCTATGAAATGTATGTGATTGAAAAGAGTTACCATTATCTAAAAAGGGACATACCGTAAAATCATAGGGGGTAACATTCTATCCCCCTTATAATGAATTTTTTTCTTATATTAGTCAGCTATATAAAAATTTATGACGATACATATACCTCATCACATCCTAATGGTATAGGTTATTGACTGTGGTGTGTTACCTTTTTCATGAAGGGCATCGTGAATTATCATGGAATCAGTTTCCACTTGCACAATGTAAATATCCCTCAGCCTGCAAATGGTGATTCATGTAAGGATAGCATTAGCCTCTGCCTGTATGAAATTTCCACTCCCATAATGAGTCGTGAAGGCTAGGATCACACTTCCACTGGCCTCCCAGACCACCCCTCCATCGCGCATCCCACCCTGGATACAAGAACCGTCTGTATTCAATTTCAATCCAACATCATGTGGACTCCACCATACCCATTTCCCCTATGGTCTAGCTCCGATCTGCTGGTCCACAACTTTAATCAAGCGCATCGCCCGCATGGATGGGGCCTCTTTCCAACTTCCATCAAGGGCAAAAATATCCTCCAAGATGCACCTTACTCTGGTTATCACAACACTTCCTATGGATTTAAACTCATCTAACCTGGACCAATTTCGAGCTTCCCATATTCACCAGCAGCCGACATTAAAGATAATCGATCTCGGCATTTTTTCATTCCTTGCACCGTCAACTCCATGAATCCATCACTCGATGAACCCATTGAAGCTTGTAACCAGAGAGGAGTACCCTGTGCATTCTCTAAAGAATCCCCATACATGGAGGGCCCAATACCCTTCAATGAAAATATGGTTTATAGTTTCTTCACACCTATTCATATAGCAATGGATGCATGAAGCCATGCCGATACCGAGACGTTTGATATTGTCATCAAAGGGCAGCGCACGATTCTGGATCCTCCATGTGTGGAAATTATAATTTGTAGGTATCCTTCTACACCATGCCATGTCGTTCCACCCTTCATGTTGTCCCAAAGGCGCGCTGATCTTGCAAAAATACTTCGAATTAAACATTCCCATAGTAGAAGGAGTGAAGACACACTGATCCCGCTCCAAGATGATGAGGACAGAGTCGAAGTCCTCACGCTATAGTGAGTCCAAAATTTATTTGAAGAACGAAGGATATTGTGCCTCCTCCTTGAAGGTGATCATTGGGTCTGGACATCCTGAGTAACCCAAGATCCTTCCCGACCAATTATAATTCCAGAGAAAAATACTTCCCTCCCCAATTATCCATTTTGAATGGTGGATAAGGATTGGAATCATGATGCAAACCGAAGATCATAGTGGAGATCCACTTGCCACTAAGAATTCATTATTTCCTTTATACCTACGAGACATAATAACCACCAACAAAGTACGTTCTTCCATTACCTCACAAGCTATCTTTGAATGCATGTAATGGATAGTGGTTTTTAAGCTTTTAACATTAACCCATCCATCCAAGATAGGCCGATCCATCTTCCCCCAAGAGACCCAATGCCTCTTTCCCTATGAGGATGCATCACATATGAAAAGATCGAGAAGTAGATCAGTAGACCTAATAACCCCCTTTGGTACGTTGGTGGTCGATAGTGCATGCACAGGTATGGCAAAAAAGACGCTATTTACAAGAGAAATACTGCCCCCAGAGGATAAATAGTTTTTTCCCCAATTTAGTAAACACCCCGAAATTATACTCATTAAATGATCAAAATCACTAATACGCATTCTTCCTGGAGACATAGGAGTACTAATATACTCTATGGGAAATGTACCACACCTAATACATAGACCTTTCCCCAGAGTAGTCACCCTTCTTATATTGCATGCTTTGGACATATAGAATTCACTCTTCTCCTTGTTGATTATCTGGCCACTCCAGTGGCAGTACATCCCAACTATCATGTTAATTACCTACACATATTTCCTCCCCGCATTGATGAAAATTATTGTATCATCCACAAACATCAAGTGAGTTATAGCTGGTAGGCTCAACTTCCTCTAGTAGGGAAGAATGTCTGTGTTTGATATCCCTCTGGTGATCAACCCAATCAAGGTGACCTACATAAGAATAAAAATATTCGGGGATAATGGATCACCTTGACAAAACCCATGAACCAACTTGAATATGTATGAGTAGGCCCCCTAAACGAAACACAAATCCATGCCGAGCTAACACACCTGAAGAAAAATATCACAATCCCAGCTAGAAAAACCCATCCTCCTCAAATACTTGTTAATAAAACCCCACTCAAGCATGTATTATGTCTTGTTCATATCCAGTTTGATTACCATATTGGACCCTTGAGTCTTAATGTTAATGTCTCTCAGTAGCTCCTGATCCAATGCTATGGCTCCCTGAATCGAGCGATCCTTCACAAACTCGGGCTATTCTAGAGAAATCCACTGAGGGAGGCTCCCAGAAAGCCGCCTGTTGATAATAGTCAACAATATTTTATAAGGGATGTTACACATACTCAGCGGCCAGTAATTTAGGAGGGAGGAGGGGTATTTGATCTTTTTTAGGAGCACCATAGTCATGGCAGACGCTACCTGGGGATGGCTTCCCCCTCTAAGAAAATCCTGAATGACATAAGAGATATCCCCCTTGACCACCTCCCAAGAGATCCAATAGAAAGTACCAGGAAAGCTGTCTGGGGGCTACTGCACTCTCATGATTGAGGTTCACCATCGCCGCATGGTTCTATTCCTCATCCGGGATACCTTCCAACATATCATCATCTTGAGAAGAAACACGGGTCGGGATCCCCTCCCAGAACTGATCACCCCCCGAGCAATATCCTTGAAGCATATTGGGATTTGGACCTGCAAGATTATCCTTAAAGTAAGAAAACACCAATCCGCCAACCACTTCCTTGTCATCAGTGAATGAGCCATTGGTAAGTTTCAAGTTTGCCTTAACAACCCTCCGCCTCTTCCTTATGTATGCGTGGAAAAACTTTGTGTTCTTATCACCCTCCTTCAGCAATTTATTTCTCGAGCATTCCCTCGCCCTACGCTCTTGAGATTGGATCATAACCACAAAGGCATTCTACTTCTCAGAGAGCTCTTCAAAGACACCATCACCCCAGGCCTCTTCAATATTAGCCTCAAGCTGCTCGATATCTTGTTTAAGCACATCCAGCTCCTAATCCAACCATGGAATGATCTGAACCCACAAAAGTTGGGTCTGCTTGAGACGCCTCAACATGGAGTGAAAGGCCACCCATGAATGACCATGGATTGGTTCTTCCTAGCACTTCCTTACCAGCTAATGATATCCAAGAAAGCCCGACCACTGGCTCATGTACATGATGTTATCCCATGAGGACTCCCTCCTGTTCAGAGTGATCAAAAGCAGAGAGTGGTCGGAGACGCTTCCAGTCAAGTGCTCCACCTTCGTGTTTGAGAACATAGAAATAGCTTGTACATTGGCTATACAATGGTCGAGCCAACTCCAGCAGTAGTTACCACCCCTTCTGTTGTTACACCATGTGTAAGGGTCGCCTGGGTATCCCAAATCCATCAGCCCGTTTCCAGCCAAAAACTGAGTGAACGATCTGCTTGCCCTCCTGGGAATTCACCTCTCCTTTTCTTCTCCTCAGGATCCATTATTATATTGAAATCGCCACCCAGAACCGAAGGTTGATCCCCTAGGTCGAACTCATTCAATTCCCTCCATAGCACCTCCCTCCTCTAGGCATCACAACTGCCATAAATGAATGACACAAGTGTGGTATCCCCTCCACATGACACTCTGGTTGTTAATTACTGAACCCATACCTGTATCAGTTCCACCATAGCATCCTTGTGCCAGAACACTTAGATGTACATGTTATCTATTTCTACATGCATAGATTCATTCAACTTAACCCTGTAAGTAAACTCATTAATTTTTACAGAATTCTTCGTGTGCTCAAGAATCCCAACAACCTTGATCTTGTGTTTCTTCACTTCCAAGGCTATCAAGCCAGTTTTTACTCTTGCCCTAATACCTCGAGAGTTCCAGATGAAGACAGGAACCATGGAAACAAAACGTTCCCACCTTTGGCCCCAGGCAACACAGTCTCTCTCACGGTGGCAGCAGAGCACTCCCTAACCTACCTCATCCTCATGGTCGACCTTGTACACACAGCTGAACTAGGATCAGAAGGAACTGGGGAGGAAAAAAGAAGACTCAATAGACGATTTGGAGCTTTCCCACTCACCTCTCGAAGGGTCGACCGCACCATAGAAATAGGCTTTTTAGTGTTCTGATCACTTTCTAGATCCCATTCGACAGTAGTTACCCTACTGCTCAGCATGCCAAGCGCTGAAGGAGGACGCTCACCAGGGAATACTGAAACCACCATGATATCAATATTGGACATCCTCCTGGAGTCTGCTGAAAGAACCATAGAAAGGGGCCTGTCCTCCTGGACAACATACCCCTTAGGCCGCATCTCAATAAAAAGGAAATAAGCAAGCCCCCAGAGAGAAACCTGAGATCCACTCTTCAACACACTCGGAAGAAACATCAGGACAGATTCCATCAAGGCACCTAGTAACAGCATCTGAGATGGGAGGAAAGCTCTTGTAGAAGAATCCATGGGATCCTTTCTACAACCCGGCTGGTGGGAAACTAGATCCTTGCTAGAAAGGGACGCAGGACTCTTTGGGGAGGCATCAGTAGCCTTGTAGGGCACAGAGAAAGCTAGAGGAGCGGGGTGAGCACAGACCGAACCAGCGTTGTTGTTCTCCCCCTAGAAAAGGAGTTCCTGGCTTCTTGATTGCCACCACCTTAACTACGTTTCCTACAAATTTGGACAGAATGCCTGTGCAATGGGCAAGATGGGAAATACCTGGGAATCAGTTGAAAAATGATGTCCTGGCTCCATAAAACTGAGTACTGCACCTTTATGGAAAGCTTCTCGGGAATTGTCAAGGTCATTTCCAACTCCACGCAAATCTAAGGCACCATCGTCTCCTCGCTGCAGCGGGTTCTCGCATCCACGCAATGAAACCCACCCAGAGAATCACTTAGGGCCTTGAGGAAGGTGCTATTCTGAAATGGACGTGGGAGACCCGGATGGAATTCCCAAACTGCAGCTTGAGAGCACTCCTTCCCCCGGTGAACCTCCATCGACCATCTTGCGAGATTGAAATGCCAACGACCCAATACCCGGGGAGCATTTCACCACGTCTGACCGGAATATTCCTCCAAATTAAGCACCAAATAGAACGAGAACCTGTGTAGCACCGAAATGCGAACCCCATCCTGAAACCCCCAGGAATCCACAAAACGCTTGAAAACTGGTAGGGAAGGCTTCGCAGAGCCGAAGCGCGCCACAAGCGTCCACTTCAGTCCCGTAATTGCCTCATTCAATGCGGACATATTAGCTGCCAGTGAATGAAGGGGACCATCCCTCACCACCGAGTGAGAGAACGTGGAAATCTCCGGAAAACATACATCTGTCGTGCCTGAACCCCTCCCACGCAGCACTTCCTTGAAAGACAACATCGGGCGCTTCATCCCCGGGGAAGGGGCAGGAGACCCCCACCGGGGAGACAAGGCACCGTCCAGAAGCTCGGACCCTGGAACAATCGCCGCCGAAGACGGAGGCACCACCACTGATCGGGACGCCTCAGAAACAACGGGCGACAAAATTTGAAAACCATCTGGTGCGTGAAGCTCGTTCTTTTGGAGATACTCTCCATTCATCTTCCATTATCAATTAATATTAAAGAACATATTCTATAAAAACATCTACAAACTGATCTTTGTAATCTTTACTGACTATATTTTTTAATTTAGTGATGTTAAAATGTATATTGGTATGTCCAAAGGCAACTACTATAAATTTATAATGACTATACATTGATTGGAACATTTCATTGGGTATAACGTCCTCCCTGACCCTTTGCTTATATCGTCAACATCAAAGACCAATCTTCGAAAAAATTAACTTCTTCATAACAGATGATACAAATTATCAATGCAGGGTATATAGTAAATATTATTAACAATGATATTGTTATATTCCATATAATCAACACATTGAAGAATTAAACCATATATCAGGTCAAAATAATGTACTGGTGAACCCCATGGTAAATCACTAGGTTGAATGAATCAGTAGTCTTAAAATTCTTATAGTTTTTTCTTCAACGCTTATAAAACATTATATTTCATTTGTTAAGGAATCCTTGAAATTGGTGTAGTACCATATATGAGTTCAATTGGAAACTCATATTCTTGATTTAGTTGAAAAATAAGAAATTCGTCATGAAATATAGTAATAAACTCCAATTTTTTAGAAATATGAATAATTTTGAGTTTAATCCCAACCATCTATGATAAATATCAATCCTGATTAGGTAAAAAAACAATATGATATTTTTAATTTCCATTGGGATTATAGGTTCGTCCTTACACAAAGCGAATATCATAAAATGGGTTTTAATTTAAATATAACATCCCTTTTTCAAAAAATAATATAAAATATATACATTTATATGGAATCCATTCCCAATATTAGATTAGTTTCATCTAGAGGAATAATAAAAATATTTTCCAGAATCACATTCACATAAATGTCTATAAAATAAGATCAATATAATGAAAGGTCGTTAATCATTCCATTAGGAATTTTCACATCCATATCAATGTCTAATAATTAAAGTATTGATATGATTTCAAAAGTAAAATATTTTGGTATAAATTGGTTGGTAGAAACTAAATTGAATAAAAAAACTCAACTTCTACGTTCGGGGATATGTGTGCCTTTCACCAATAACATGGTACAATCAGTTCAGCTGCTATAATTTCATATCACTTCACATATCCCCTAACCTTATATTCTGGAGTGTTCCCTAGATTTCATGGGGATCTATTTTAAAAAACAACTCATAATTTTATTTTTAATGCAATTTTAATAGTTTTTTCATTATATTCCTTACAATCACTATCCAAATGGACCTCGTGTCTGCACATGTAGCAAACTTACATCTCATTCAAGCATTTTGCATGATCATTTTTTCTATAATTTTTATATGGATGAAATTAATTATTCCCTTCGTCAACATTATATTTTACTTTTTTCATTGATCCTAATCAACCTCTTCTAATAATTACTTCCATATTTCATATGCGATCAAAAAAATTCATAATATTTCTTAATGGAAAATAATATTATATCATCATACGCTGAATACATGTGGGACTCTTGTTCCATTTAGAGACTCTCAATTATCCCATAAATGAAATTTTAAATCGTTCATTCAATATTATATATGTATTCGAAATTATGATTTTGTAATCATGTGAAATTTTCCTTACAATAAACCAGTATTACTTCTTCATTCTCCATTAATGTGTGATATATTCTCTATATTTCATATCAAAGTTAATTGGAAGATTATTTCTATAATTTCAATTCATTAGAAAATTCTACATTCAACACATTATATATTACCATCCCCTAGAATGTTCTGGATCAATGTCCACCAATTATCGAGATCTCCACTCAAATAGTAAATATATAGGATAACCATTTCAATTTCATTACATTCATAATCCCTAAATGTATTTTCAAGAGGCATAATTTTTTCTTCAAAAAAGAACGGATTTGTAGTTTAATTACAATCTGGAGGTTTATATATCATTATGTGATCAATATTAATTGAATATTGAAATAGAATAATACGCTTCCTCGTAAATGAATTCTTATTTTCAATAACAGGATTCTGTTAGCCTAATATGGCTATGATATAATCATTTCTAACACCATTGTAATTGGATAATCATTGTATGGGAAGTCTTATATTTACTATTACTGTTAATACCCTTTATTCAGGTATGAACCATCACTAAATAATGGTAGATGCATAGTTTCTTCATAATCATTATAAATATTTTTCAGTAATATAAAAAAACAATATTAGAACGTTTTCTCAAATATTATTAGGGATTATCATAATTCATATGATAACTATGATCATTTAAAATATTTTTCACAAGGCTTCAACTAAGCATAATCTTATACCAAATGTAAAATTTCCACATCCAGAAAAATATGTCCATTTATATAATCATTACATTATATATATTATATAAGGGTTCAAAACATGTAAGATTGAGTAGTTTAGTAGTATTTAAGAACCATATTAAAACATGAATACCATATTAAATTAGAAATAACATTTACATATCATAGGAAACAATCTATCTTCCATGTTATTAAATTTAATATCATTCATCATATACCGGTGAATGGAGAATTAAAAAGGGTGATCCCTTATTCTCAATAAGGACTATTTACAATGAAGTCTATCAAGAGTAAATGACTAGAAAATAATCATATAATCAATAACATGATCACAAAATGAATCCATGGGTAATATTAATACAATAATCTCATTCACAATAAAAACTAAATTCTCAACGAAATACGTTATAACTATTGTACATCTTTAACTTAGACATCATTGTATATTTACCATAAATTGTGTATGTAAAGTTATTTTAATATACTAGTAGGTATATACAAAAACCATTAAATAAATATGTCTAATTGTTTTTCTCATGAGACCTCTCGATCCATCGATGGTGTATCTATTACAGGGTTGAACCCAGAAATAAATCTCTAATGCATTCCACACATATTAAACGATATCATAATCTCCTATAAAATATATGCTCTGAATATATATAAATATTGTGTAAATGACACAAAATATATTATTTCCCCATTTAATTCATTAACATTGAGAACAAAATATGTATTTTAGAAATATTATTTGATACATGTAATAATCATATACATGATCGATATTAAATGGATATATAAGAGGAATGGATTTTCCAATGAAAATTGAGTGCAATTAAAGTAAATGTTTCCAGATAAAGTTAATGAACTTAAAATTATTAATATATAGAATATTAGCATCAATTCATCATAAATATTGATTTTTTAATAAATTTATATATTTTGGTGAAAAAATGAAAACTTTAATGAAATATTGAAAAATAATTTTTAGTTTTAAAACCATTAAAAATATGTATAAGGATCTAAATATAATAAATTGTTATGGATTTGGAAATTTTTATTGATGTCATATACATTAAAAATAAACATTCCTTTTAGCTTTTTATATCAATGTCGAAAATAAAACATTCAAAACACATTAGAATGAATCCATAATAAATTATAAAATTTCAGAGGAAAAAATTAACTTTATAATAAATTGTTCAAAATATAAAGGTTATTTTATAAAACATTTTTTAAAAATGTTGACATGGAAGAAAAAATTACTCATTTAAAAAGAGAAATAAAATAATAACTTCATTTAAAAATATCATTTAATGATATAACATACAAATAGATAAGATTATTGGAGTAAATATTGCATATAATTAATCATAGATTGAATAATTCAATATAATTATTTTATGAATAAAATATTATAACATTCTCTAAAGAAAAAAAAAACGATTTACTAAAAATTTGATGATGTAAAATGAATTCATACATCATCATAAACATTTCAATTGTAACCCCTTAAAAAATAAACAATTACAATCACATTAATCCTTATATATATATACATATATTAATGTTAAATACAATAAGTTTTTAGTGTATACAAAACATAAATATAAATAGGTGCATATTACCAAATGTGTCTTAATGAAGTAGAAATTCAGATAACATCTCTTACCTAAACTTTGAAATTTCATACATGTTATTTCATAAACATGTTTTAGAATTTTGGATATATAATAATTACATAAAATCACCATATAGATATCTGTTATATCTTATTTCTTCTATTTATATCATTTTTGTACCCATTGGTTAACAAATCTATACTAGAATCGTCATTTCAAAGTTTTATGGAATTTTTGTTCCCTAGTTTCAAATCGTGTACAGTGATAATTTTTCCATCATCAATATAATGTTATTCATGATTTTAATGTTATAAAAATTATATATTTAAATTCATCCATATAATATATATATTGAAATAAAAATTACATTGTTCATTGATGTGGTATTCCATACATACACATGGGTAATTGTTTTGCATTTTGAAGATAAAAGTAATGAAATGTATCACCATTTAATAATCAGTATCAACTCTTATATATCTTTTATAACCATTAAATATTTTATTTATTAATTCCCATGTAATGTGGAAATGAAAAATTAAGCACATCACATCATGAAGGTTGTTGTCTATACATGAACATGGGTGATGTTATAATTTTCCAAAGGATTACACAGTTATAATGTAGATATGATACTATAATTCCAAAGTGAAATAATAATAAAATATATATTATATATTCATTTCATAAATATTTATAACATTCCAAATAAAATGATGTTTAAATGGAATTACACCTCTATGTGGATAAAGTAATCCATATGTGCACATGAGTAATATTATCACATTCTGTTGGATGGGAAATATGTGTAAAATTGTTTTCAAATGATCATAATATAATATTATTACATTTTAACACTATATTGATTATATATTAATGGTTACGAAATATAATGTATAATTTAGAGAGGAAATGAAATCGAAATTAATTAGTTCAATGTTATACCACTTCATTGAGAAACCCATTTTGATTGCTAGAAAATCCTTAAACAAATGGAATTCAATGATGTTCAAGAACTCTAAGAAATGAGAATGGTACCTATGAATTTATTATAGATGGTTTATTCTAATATGGACGTCTCGCCATGTATAGAGAATAGATGATTGGTGGTATCCTATAATATGGTAGATAAAGAACACATATGGAATTACTAAAAATATTAAACAATATATATCATAATCCTCTCACATTTGAAAAAAATACAATAACATAAAAATAGAAAGTTTTGTGTGAAAATTATTAAATAAAATAACTATTTGGTAAATAAAGGAAAAATTTTATGCCATATACTTCTGTTAAACCCAGTAAATTTATTTTAACCTCAGCCATGAAAAATTATCAATTTAGTAGGATCAATTATTTTTATGACCAATGATAAATGTTGACATATAAAACAATCTA
The DNA here is from genome assembly GCA_963277665.1 of Viscum album. Taxonomy (NCBI): domain Eukaryota; kingdom Viridiplantae; phylum Streptophyta; class Magnoliopsida; order Santalales; family Viscaceae; genus Viscum; species Viscum album. The sequence continues at coordinate 1,704,997,692 of OY728147.1, read as the reverse complement.
CATGATTATTAAAAATTTGGAATCCTTATAAAATTTAGTTAATATAGGTGGGTGAAATTACATTTAATATAAAAAAAACCACACAAGAAAAGTAGTGTTTAGTAAAATAATTGATTTAATAGAAAAAGTTGTTTTACCAAGAAATATTGTAATAAATTGGTTTACATGAAATTTATTTTTAAATAACAAAAAATAAATTTTTTAGACTTTTTTTATCATTAATAAACCTAATCCAATCTACCACCCATTCCTCTAAATGTCATGACTCAAAAAGATTTGACCTTTTATTAGTATATGATATACCCTAACCAAAAGTATTACAAGGCTACCAAATTTTAAAATAATTTTTTATAATATATAATTAATCTCATTAGAATGAGTTTTTTCACGAAATCCATTAATACAAAAGGGAAATGTCATTTATCGGAGATATTTTAATGCTTTAGCTCATTGTATTATCCTAGTGTTACTGGATTTACCCTTACAGATGTGACTAATATTTATTGTGATTACTATTCATAATTTCCCAAATATATGTTTAAATTATTACCATATTTTAAATATGATGATTAAAAATATGGGATGTATTTTATCAAATTCAATAATCATATGAGATTGAATTTAATTTAATATTTGTCCCACAAATTGTGAAGAAAATATCATTTCTAGAAAAATGTTTCTATAATTTAAAAATATTTTAGTACATGTAATAAAAGTAGATTATATACTAAATTTTTTAATTCATTTATTTATAATATTTAAAAAATTATTTTAATTATGAATACATTTATTAAAAAGATAATATTTTTTAGATTTTTTAATAAAAGGATTATTATAAATAATATCCTTATTTTCTACTATTTAATGAGTAATTAAACTTTTGAAATGAAACCAAGAATTTTACCATAAGATAATTTTGATATTTGTATTTCAACAATGATATAGGTTTTATTAAATAATATTTATAAATTTGGTATAAATTAATAATATTATTTTTCCATTAATTAAATAATAACCATCATGAAGAAAAATGTTTTTTGAAAATAAAGTGATTTTACTTATAATTAAATACTTATTTATCAATAAGTTAACTTTTTTCCATAAAAGTTTTAAATAATTATCAAAAAAAAGATTGTAATATTCATAAATCCAATTATAATGTCTATATAATGATGCTCACCATTAAATAATAATATTTTAATATTATATCGTGATATATTTAAATTTATTATCTGATGTGTAACATTTTATCAAATTAAGTAAAATAGTTTTAATAGAAATATACCAACACATATTGATTGTTTACAATCGTAATAAAGAATAATTCAAATATATGTTAATGGAACCAAAGACTTTTTTTTATATTTTTTTCACTAAAGTCATGAATGAAGATGTTACCGAAAATATTAAAATGTCACTTCCCAAATTTAATATTTAATATTTTTTAAAAAAATTTACCTTTTTGCTGATTATTAAATAAATTATCCCAGAAAATATAAAAAAATTTTTTAGAGGATGTTTTCATGTAATGAAAAATATATAACTGAAAATTAAATACTCAACATATAATATTTTTTAAAAAAATTTAATTTGATCCAACATAAAAAAGGATTGTAAAAATTGTCTTTTAATTTGATAAAAAGAATTACGAAACTCAAATGGGATAATATAAAATTGGATTTCAAAATATGAATGGAAATCAATTTTTTTAGAAATGGATAGGGTGGAAACACAACCAAAATGGATTATAGGGATTAGTATAAAAAAATATTGCATTTTTATGAATAATGACATCCATAGAAGGAAAATAATTGATGTAAAATTAACTCAAAATGGTGTTCATGTGAAATAATGATAAAAAAATTGTATTTAAATTTGAATTAAATTATAATTAAATTCAGAGGTAGAATTTATAAAATCCTATTACAATAAATTTCAATAAGAATGATCATAACTCATCATATGAAATTGTATTTATATTATCTTTTTTATTTTCAAAACACATTTATTAAGAAAGTTAGAAACCATAGGGTCACATAGTAAAGAAAATAAAAATGAAATTAAAAGAAATATTATGTTTACTAAAATCAAACACTATAAATAACTTCTAGGTTAGTGTGTTCAACAGAGTATATGGATCTTTTTAAAAAAAGCACATTTATATGCCAGTTAGTCCAATGGAGGCTTGTCATCCGCTTAGCTGATCACCCCATAATTTCATTCTCTAATTAAAATGAGATCGTTCATGTATATCCATGTTCTCTATTCATTTTTGGTAATAATCCATGATAACCTACACTTCATCTTTTCAACTTCTTCACTTGAAGCATTAATCACTAGAACATATTCAATCATTTATTCTTCCGAGGGCTACATATGCTCTAAAGATTTAACCGGTGCAGCATGTAATTCTTATTGTTGTCCAGTAAAAAAATCCATGGGGAAGTTAAACCAAGGGACCATAGTCTCTTCTTGGCAGATATTTTTGTAAACATAGAATCACCATACAACATCTTGTCTTTCGATTTCATGGCAGATCTAGTTTCCATGTGTAGATGAAGAAATGAATAATCATTCTTCCCTTTTCGATTTCCCCTCTATATTTTCCTACTCCTCAGACTAAAAATCATACCTTTATATAGATCATTAACAGTATCACTTAAAAAATGAGCATAAAAATCCTCACTGAAATCATACTTGAATACCCCTACTTGTCTGAGGAATGCACCACATGTGTTGCAACTTTCTCTTAAGATGATTCATCGTTAAAATTACCCTCAACTTGATTGACTTAGTCAATACCTACAACCAACATTCTTGGTCTTGTCCAAATCTGATCCTCACCCATTATGTCTTCTTCTAAATCTTTTCCACCTGATGTGTTACACCCCCTTGATTGATTTGATGCAACAATCTGGAATCTATTACTATTATTATTCCATGAACGAACTGCCTCTACATATGATGTAGTCATTGGAGACCTATGGCCCCAATCAACAACCATATGTGATTTCACTCTTAGATTAATGAAACTATCAGATTTAACATCCAAATTCATGTGGTCCCTAACAGAGTTCTGTGGATCTAGAACAATTGTAGCCATCATTGCTTCATCATTCACATGCACTGAATGAGCATGAACATAATAATTGGGAACATCCAGGTCTATTTTCAATACACTAAAAATTTCTTCCACCATTGGATTACTCTCACATGTTTCATACTGATTTCCATTTGTATAATCTGTAACAGTTGAATCATTCAATTGCATCTATCATAAAAAAACTCATCAATATTAGACCTGGGGCCCTTTCCACTTCGTCATATGTCCAAATTCTTCTCTGTATCGATGTTCTTCAACCCCCTCCTAGATATTTCCATTGTCTGTCCCATTATCTTATAGTAGGAATAAAAATAATACCAGGATTCATAAACAACTTGTTGTCGATATCTGAATTCATCAAACACAAAAATATATATAATTTTGTTGTTAATTTTTTATTCAATTATCATTAATTCATATTTGGGTTTCATCATCATATTTATCATTTTTTCTTATTTATAATATAGTTTAAAATAAAAATGGAAATCCTCATTTTAAAAATAAAATATCATCAATACATGATTATTTGGTATAATTTAATATATTATATATAATTATTTATGATATTCTAATTCCATTTATGCTAAATTTCTGATTCCTGAAGACAAAATTAGTGATGGGACTATTTCAGTTAATTATCTAATATCAAGGATTTACGTTATAATGATTTTTATTTGTTTGGTATCCCTTAATAATCAATGTAATAACATATATTAATCAATATTATAATATAAATTCAGGAATTTTTTTTACAATAATCCATGTAAGGGAGAAAATGAAAACAGTGTATGATGTCTATGTATTCTGTAGACCAAACATATGTATGAGTGATGTTTTCATTTTCCATATAATGAAATGTATATAGAAATTGATTTCAATTTTTCGGAATCTTATTAATATTAAAGTAGTAATATAATTTCATTAATTAAATTATTTTAAAAATTCATGAATAATGGTTGTAAAATAACAAACTATGTTGTTCATGGTGGTGACAATCAGCACATATATATGGTCGGTGCTTTCACTTTTATAAAGAGAAGATAGGAAGGAACATAATTATTTTTATAATTAATAAAATTTCTCAATACTAATGATAACTTTTATATTATTTTATGAGTACATAATATATAATTAGGGGAAAATATAAAGATTCAAATGAATGGAAATGAAAATGAGTAATTTTAGAATTTTAATCTTACATATTAGATTAACTCCACTAAAAATTACCTTAATCCATTGAAGTGTGATTTGGATTCTTGAAAATAACCTCTATAACATGTCTATGATTGTTGGGAATGGATTTGGTTGCTGTTTTGTTTAAACAAGCAGCTAAAGACAACACGAATCCCTCCCCCCAAAGATACCACAATGAGGGGAGAGAGAAAACGAACCCCTCAGTCTTGCGTCTAGTAGACCCGGGTAGGCATCTAGCATAGAGGATATAAAAATATCACCATATAGAAGGCATTACCATTTATATAAAAATAGTATCAGGTGATATAATGAATATTCCATAATACACAACATGAAATAATATAAAATAAATCTGAAACATCCCACAATGAATGTATAATTGAAATTGATACATATAAAATTCTCCAACTGAAATCAGAAAATAATAAAATATATGGTTTAAACAAAACAACTGCTCAGATGGTATGAATTATAAATTCCCACCATAGTCCAAAAAGACATCCTAGAATCAGGAAAATATTTTTTCTATATGTGTGGTGAGAATACAAGGATAATCAGTGTGAAAACCGATGTATCTCGTACACATGTGAAATGATAATACTAATTCACCCATGTGAATGTAATAGATCCAAACAACACCTAAATCCATATAAAAACTAAAACCCCAAAATCACCTATGATCACCCACCAAATAACACATCCTGGTATAAAAATTTATAATATCAATAACATCAATGATAGTGTACCATGCACCACTTTTCCACTAGGATGTTACCCCCACACCCCCAACGTCGTTTTTCATGTTGATTCTACCTCTACCAAATAACATCATATCAACTCACATCCTTCCCACGCACACCTAGGCCATAACATAGAGTCACCTCCCACATGTAAATACAAGTTCCATCTCATCTCATTACATCACAACTCGACAATGGCACTTTTAAATTCCATCCATCACATCCCATGCATTTCCTTCTAATCTCATGGAAAAGGGAGAAGGGAAGATCAGGTGGTTGGCCATCAATTCTTCCATTGATAGTTTTGTAAGATCACCGATCAAGTGACTATATGAGTGTCGAAAAATTTTTCTCATCAAGGGTCTTGGGTATATATAAATTAAAAGAACATAAATTGTATGGGAATATAGATAAACAACATAGAAGCCTAGTCATGATGTTATATGACCAAGCTATAAAACATTTCACAAAAATACTCCAACTTTTTTGTGAAGATAGATGTTCAACCCCCTTACGAAAAACCAATCCATATTTTTTATTTCATTATTGGATTATCAACAAGATAATTCCCTTATTCTCCATAAGTAACATGTTCCTGTAAAAGATTAATTTTTTCATAGCACCAAGTTAATGAAAAATATTTTTTTCACAAAAAATTCTGAATATTATTACTCATTTCACTGTCCATTACTAAGCAGTATACTAACATATAGTAACAAACAAAAAGTATCCCCAAAGAATCCCAACAAACGTATCCAGTTTCACCTTCCTCCAGAGCCCCACTACACTACCACAATGTAACAACTATCAAAAACCCAGTAAACAACCATATATCATCCACTGCCCCACATAAAACACATCACATACAATAGAACAGCTATTTATAATATTTATATAAGGGTATTTTATTCAATTTCACTTTGTTAATAAAGGGTGTTATAACACATTCTATTCTATCCTAGAGAATCTATTATATTTACATAATATACATGGTTAGCTAGTTATTTAAGATTAAACTAAACAATAAAAAAAGAGTTTTCTTACAAATAAGGATGTTAGTGAAAATTTAGTAAACCAACAGTCATAATAGTCATTAAGGTATTACGCCGATACAAACCTAATATGAAATAAAATGAAAAACAATCAATACAATGTTTTAAGATAAGACTTCACATTACCCTACCGCTTGAAATTCAATTTGAACTGATTAATTATCTTTCATAATATGAATTCAACCATATTCAAGTGAGAAATCAATAATTAACCCATACCATATGATTCACATTAAGGGGAATGATGGGAAAAACTACCAGGAAGAAGAATAATTTTCGAACTCATTATAGTAACATAGTGGGTGCAAATACATGAGAGATATTCTCTAGGGGAAAACACAAAGATAAAATAACAACTAGTTTTATGAATACAAGAGGAGATGTATTTGGGGAATGTCATATTAATTAAATGTAAATCTAGAATGAATGAATGAGTGACCTCCTATTTATAATAGACATATTCTATAGTAGGGGATTGTTTTTCATTTCAACTGACCATTAATAGAATATCCCACTAATCTACACAGTTTACAAATTTACAAAGAAATATATACTTTTTAGAAATTATGGATATGATTACTAACCTTTTAATCAAATTTAAACCCCCTTAGTAATGCATGAAAACATATTTTTAATCATATAATACGTCAAAATGGAAATTATATATTTTTTTCTACAAATAAGAAAAATTATGGAAAAAATAGAAAAATATTGCAAATTAATCCCCACCTGAATGAATCACTAGAAGACTAAATCGCTGATAGAAATAAATCAATGTATTCATTACTCACCCCCAGAAATGAATCATCACTAGAAAGAGTCACATCCATAAATACTAACCAGTAGAAATGACTCACCTTTAGAAATGACACATTGACCGAATCACACACCACTAGAATAACTCACAAGAAGAATGATTCACTACCAGAAATGAATCCCTACCTGAGTGACTAATTTATATAATTAATCATCGCCAAAATGGATCATTTCCATAAATGAATCATCATCAGAAATGTATCAACACCATAATGGATCACCACCATAATGAATCACCTCCTAAATGAATCAATTCTAAAATAAGATACCTAAAATATAACACATCACTAAAATGAATCACCAAAAAAATTAATCACATGTAGAATTTCTAATCTCTATAATAACTCTCTATGAAAAATATAAAAATTTGGCAGAATCTAGGAATGTATATCTATTAGAATGTCTCCCATGTCCCAAAAAATAACATAATCCCCCCCCCCAAACACCTCAAGTGTAAAATTTTTATTTGTAACTGTCTTGATTGTTCTATCCTTTACACTAGATATGTAGAATAAATTACCTCATGAATTCAAAACCAACATAGATGGGTGGAGAGAAAGGGTCCAAATAGAGATCCCTCGTGATACCTATTAAGAATATAATTACACTCGAAACAATTCCATCAATTAAAACATCAATCCCCCCCACACACAATAACTATAAAGAATGTATATCCTAGAACTTAATAATTAGGGAATTCCATCGTTAATTTCATGATATTATCATATATGGGTTTCAATGACTCACTCACATGGGTTTTATTTCATCATAGTAAAAGGTGTCTTGATTGCGAATCAAGTCCTACCCTTTTCAAATTTTAGAAAATTATCACAGATCACACATCACAAAATGTAGATGACCACATATCTCATAAAACACCATGGTCCAAATAGAAAATCACAATGCAAATAGAGAATGGAAAACATAAAAAAACCACAAAAACTAGGATCGTATTTCTGTCTCATGATCCCAGGTACCCTCCTTTGGGCCACAATTCCACCATATCACCAAACCCAGTTGAATTTTTCATCATTGAGAATAAAAAAAACACAGAAGAGAAGAGACAAGTGGTCCAGAAAACTAACCTAGTGGATTCCATTCATGTCGTTTTGATAAATTTGGAACACAATATCTACTTGGAAAAATATCACATATACAATTTTTTTGGAAAACATCCCCCAAATGGATATACCTCCCAAAAAGTAAAAGTAACCATAGATGATAATAACAAACACATTAGGAAAATCATATTACCCAATTATTATTGAGACAATATTTTCAAAGAAAATCCTCATTCACATTTTGAAAACAAGTACATGCTTTTTAAAATAATCAACCACTTTAAGAAATTATTTTAATCTACATTAGAAAAAATACTTCAAAGTACTTTTCATTTTATTTTATTGGGTTTTATTTTAACAATTTAATATAATTCTCCCTAGTTATGCAATATCAAGACCCATAATATAGAGTTTTCATCAAAGGGAGTCTATAATCATCATTGCATTACCAATATCCCAATGTTATATATAAAATTAAAAATCTATAATTCATAAATTTAATATTTTTATATACAAGGAAAAAATAAATTTCAAAAATAACATTAAATTAACTTAAAGAAGAAAATATATTATATAAGGAACATTACATCATACTTTAAATTATTATAAAATAATCATAAAACAATAAAATTTATTTGGTAATTTAATACCAAATCAATGGAATAGACAATTAATGATCTTATGGAAATTATAAGATATACAATATTTCATATAATTAAAATTTGAAAAAAAACATACAAAACTATTGGATGGGAGAAAACTATACATTAATTATCATCATTCACTAAAGAGGTGTTAATACCACATGACCTTCAGTTTTTCATAATATATGAGGTTGTTTACAATGATCATCATTTTTATCCATTGGACTAGGGAATATGATTTTTTTAAATTGATCATTTAGTAGTTTTATATGATGTAAATTCCCCCCAACATATCAACTGAAATATTTATTTCTTCCTCATAATTTATTTTTGAATGTCCTATTTTTCCAAAAAAAACATTTAAAAACTCCATCAATACAATTTGTTTATTTCTTCTTCCTACATTATTGAAATTTGTGTAATATAAATTTATTTAATCTATTAAATTTATCCATATAAATTCAAGGAAATCCCATCCATGTACTCTCTACAATGTTTTAGACTTCATCTATGTCCAGGTTGTTACTTAAAATTAGTTATATCTATATTTTCCTTACCATAACTATCATAAAAACTAAAAAAATCTCCTTTATATTCTTATTAGGTAAATCATCATATTTTCCATCATTTCTATATCTAGCACCGTTAACCCTCTATCCAATCAATAATTGAATAATGATAAATTTGTTATAATAATTATACTAAAATATGTGAAAAAATAATATTTTAATCGTTTTTGAAATTACTCAAAATGGATTACATAACCAATATCTGGAATATAAATTTTTAAATCTTTATAATCCATGATCATATTCTAATTTTGTTCAAACACCAAGATAAATATATTTTATATCAACAACTTCAATTAAATTCCATCATAACGATCTCTAAATTGTATGTGAATGAACCAAAGAATATACCCTAGGGGTTTCAAACCATGTTTGATGTTTGGCCACTTTGTTTTAATCCAACTATTAATCACGAATGAACTAAAGAATCTATTTTAGGAATGTTAACCCAATGTTCATTTGTATCCCGACATGTATCCACATTTTTGAATCATAATGGGGATTTTGATACTAGGAAACATCATTAATTCTAGTTTACCAAAAAATATATATTTTGTTCTATTTTAAAATAGATCAATAGTGTTTTATATAGGTATATTCCCCCGTATTTATATTTTATTAAACTAGTTCCAAATTATTCTATAGAAAAAAAATCATTGATTCCAGCAGTGATTACCAAAATCAAGTAACCCTTTCTATGTGGTCAAATTATTATTTTAATGTACGATATAACTGATCACATCAAAAATGATCACCCAATTTAGTAGTATTGGGATAACAGATATATACATTTTTCCCTATAAAATAGGAAATGTTAAAATAAGATATAATAAATTTCATGAAAAAAATCATATTATTATTTATATATCCTTTAAAAATTCAAAGATCAAATTGTTAGTACCATGGGAATGTGAATGAAAATACACGTGGGAGGTTATATACTATCTAAGGTGAAGATTTTAAAGACAACTATTGTGGTCATAAATAGAATACACGTTATGTATATTAAATGATCATCAAATGTTTCATTTAATAAATATATTTTGAATAAAATTTAACCTCTTAAAAAAATTAAATTTTAATAATCACATATTGATCAATAACTAAATTCCTGGTTGTATAATGAATAATGTTAGATAACATTTACATTCCATCAAGGCCTTATATGTATACATCATGCTTACTACTAATCTAAAAAAAATACATCATTTGTTTCATAAAGGCCCCAACCAAGTTATAACTATTTCTATCAAGGTAATTGTTGATATATCATTATTTCTATCACTTACACAAATAAGATATCATTCTCTTAATATGTTGACAAAAAACACTTTAAAATTATTAGATAAATAATATTTACAAACAATATTAAATACATTTTTTTAAAATGCTTCATATATCCTCAAATTGATTTCATTAAAATGAAGTACATAGAGATTGATAAATAATTTAAAAAATTTACCTCTAATCCATGATGGGATTTCCAATAAATTTAATAAAAGATCAACTCTATTAGTAATATTCTTTGGTAATACATAAAAAAATATACAGACTTTTTTGCATAAAAACATGTCGTAAAAATAAATTTTTAATAAATAACTCTCTTTTAAAAAAAATATTAACATTTTACAAATATAAATATAAATATTTTTTACTTTTAGAATAATTATTAATTATAGTCATTTTGGATTTCATTTAGAAACAAGGATGGGATGATTCAAAATAATGAATGCTCATAACCAGACATAAATTTTTAATAGTGTTTTAGAAAGAATTTTTTACCTTAGTCATGAAAGAAAAATATACATGTCCAATAAAAACATAATTTTTTACAATATGATATGATATCTGTAATTTTAAAACATATTATAAATAATTCATACACAATAAATATATATATTATTTTTATAGTAAAAATTTAGTAGAATATAAAATATATAATTGTAAATGGAAGATGACTTTTCCATATTTTAAAATTTCCATTTCTAAAACAGACATTGTAAAAATAATTGTAACACATTCAATAAAATGGGTTATAAGGAAATATGAAACTCAAATGTGATAATAAATAATTTATAATAAAACTTGATAATAAAATATTATTGGAATTAATGAATACATATATAGTGTAAAAACAACCGTTAAGGTGCATGTAGTTAATTCCAAACAATACTGAATTTTTTTGTGAAATAAATCCATATGTGGATAATAACTGGTGTATAAATACATGAAAATTGAATTATTGTGAAATAATTATTAATCCATAAATAAGAAATTGGTATTACTGTATATTTGAATCATATATTTGAATTTTCAAAAAAATATTATATGAAATTTAATTAAGAATGATTATATCAAAATGTATGGAAACAAATTTACAAAACACTTAAACTTTTGTAACTCTTGGGTCAAAATACCTAGAAAAGATTGCATTAAATGGATTTATAACACTACGGGAAAAATCAATATTTGTGATGGGTTAATTGCGACGGGGTTTATTCCCGTCGCAAATAAGCCGTCCAGGAAGCTATTTGTGATGGGAGTATTTCCCCGTCGCAAATAGCCAATTATTTGCGACGGTTTTTCATCTCCCGTCGGAAATAGTTTGGTGCGACTTGCACACCAAATCGCACGAAGATTATTTGCGACGAGGAGATGTCTCCCATCGTAAATAGTTTGGTGCGGCTTGCGCGCCAAACCGTGCAAGATTATTTGTGATGGGACCCGATACAAATACCCGGTGGCGGTTAATAGCTTTTTGTGATGGGATGTCATCCCGTAGCAAAAAGAGTGTCGGGAGGACCTATTTGCGACAGGGCCCGTTACAAATACCCATTTTAACCGCCGACAGTAATTAATGCGGGTGATGGTATTTGTGATGGGGCCCGTCACAAATACCACTATTTGTGACGGGTATACCGTCGCAAATAACCTTGTCACAACTAATCTAACCTATATATACCCCCACCTGTTTTTTTTTCCAAATCACTCAGATCTTCCTCTATCACTCTTTATTTTTCAATTTCAAGGAAAAATTTTACTTTAGTTGAATTTTTTTAGGCGAGAGCAATTGGAATGTGCCAATACCTTCACAATATCAAAGATTAAGGTATTTATATTTTATTTTTTTTATATTAATTTTATTTTTTTTGTTAATTTTAATTGTTTTTTATTAGTTGTAATTAAATTAGATTTCAATTGAATTTTATTTATATTTATTTTTACTAAGAAATTGATATTGTTAGTGATAATTATAAGTAATTAGTCACAATTAATATTAATTAGATATAATTAGATATAATTAGTAATGAATAGATATAATTTGGAATAAATAGATATAATTAGTAATAAATAGATATAATTAGCAATAAATATATATAATTAGTAATAAATAGATATAATTAGTAATGACAAGATATAATTAGTAATAAATAGATATAAATAGATATAATTAGTAATAAATAGATATAGTTTGTAATAAATAGAAATAATTAGTAATAATTAGATATAATTAGTAATAATTAGATATAATTAGTAATAAATAGATATTATTAAAATAATTAGATATAATTAGTAATAATTAGATGTAATTAGTAATAATTAGATATAATTTGTTATAAATAGATACAATTAGTAATAATTAAATATAATTAGTAATAATTAGATATAATTAGTAATAATTAGATATAATTAGTAATAATTAGATATAATTAGTAATAATTAGATATAATTTGTATGAATTAGATATAATTTGTAATAAATATATATAATTTGTAATAAATAGGTATAATTTGCAATAAATAGATATAATTTGTAATAATTTGTAATAATTTGTAATAATTTGTAATAATTTTAAATAATTTTTAATAATTAGTAAAAATTTGTAAAAATTTATAATAATTTGTAATAATCTGAAATAATTAGTAATAATTAGTAATAATTTGTAATAATTAGTAATAATTAGTAATAATTAGTAATAATTAGTAATAATTAGTAATAATTAGTAATAATTACTAATAATTAATAATGATCAGTAATAATCAATAATAATTAGTAATAATTAGTAATAAGTAGTAATAATTAGTAATAACTAGTAATAATTAGTAATAATCAGTAATAATCAGTAATAATTAGTAATAATTAGTAATAATTAGTAATAAATAGTAATAATTAGTAATAATTAGTAATAAATAGAAACAAATAGGAATAAATAGTAATTAATAGTAATTAATTGTAATAATTAGTAATAATTAGTAATAATTTTTAATAATTAGTAATAATTAGTAATAATTAGTAATAATTACTAATAATTAGTAATAATTTGTAATAATTTGTAATAATTAATAATAATTAGTAATAATTAGTAATAATTAGTAATAATTAGTAATAATCAGTAATAATTAGTAATAATTCGTAATATTTGGTAATAATTAGTAATAAATAGTAATAATTAGTAATATATAGTAATAATTAGTAATAATTAGATATAATTAGATATAATTAGATATAATTAAATATAATTAGATAGAATTAGATATATTTAGTAATAATTAGATATAATTAGTAACAATTAGATATAATCAGTAATAATAAGATATAATTGGATATAATTAGATATAATTAGATATAATTAGAAATTATTAGATATAATAAGATATAATTAGATATAAGTAGATATAATTAGATATAATTATATATAATTAGTAATAAATAGATATAATTAGTAATAAATAGATATAATTAGTAATACATAGAAATAATTAGATATAAATAGATATAATTAGTAATAAATGGATATAATTAGTAATAAATAGATATAATTTTCAATAATTTGTAATAATTAGTGATAATTAGTAATAATTAGTAATAATTATTAATAATTAGTAATAATTAGTAATAATTAGTAATAATTAGTAATAATTAGTAATAATTAGTAATAAAAAAAATTATATTGTCAATATTTACGAAAAAACAATATTAATATTTTTAAAATAATAAAATATTTATAAAATATTAAAATAATCAATATTCGAAACATGATTTGCTCTATTCTTAACATGTTCAAATCACAAAGGGTTGCCAATTGTCAGGTCATGCACAATAAAAAGTTTGTGTCAGCCATGTCCAATGTAAACTCTATAATTGTCCTTTCATGGTTGATCACCTCGCATGTAGTGTTGCAATAGGACAACCCAAGTCATGCCCTTCTCATATATAAGAATGATCTCACATGACCCTTTACATAGACAATTCTTCCTTGAAAATTTAAGGGAAATATACTGACATCCCCTCAAATTTTTATGGAATAATGATATATGTAAATATGTTATAACTATTGTACATCTTTTACATGAGCACAGAATGAGTCCATGGGTAATATTAATACAATAATCTCATTCACAATAAAAACTAAATTCTCAACGAAATAAGTTATAACTATTGTACATCTTTAACTTAGACATAATTGTATATTTACCATAAATTATGTATGTAAAGGTATTTTAATAAACTAGTAGGTATATACAAAAACCATTAAATAAATATGTCTAATTGTTTTTCTCATGAGACCTCTCGATCCATCGATGGTGTATCTATTACAGGGTTGAACCCAGAAATAAATCTCTAATGCATTCCACATATATTAAACAATATCATAATCTCCTATAAAATATATGCTTTGAATATATATAAATATTGTGTAAAGGATACAAAATATATTATTTCCCCATTTAATTCATTAACATTGAGAACAAAATATGTATTTTAGAAATATTATTTGATACATGTAATAATCATATACATGGTCAAAATTAAATGGATATATAAGAGGAATGGATTTTCCTATTAAAATTGAGTGCAATTAATGTAAATGTTTCAAGATAAAGTTAATGAACATAAAATTATTAATATATAAAATATTACCATCAATTCATCATAAATATTGATTTTGTAATAAATTTATATATTTTGGTGAAAAAATGAAAACATTATTGCAATATTGAAAAATAATTTTTATTTTTAAAACCACTAAAAATATGTATAAGGATCTAAATATAATAAATTGTTATGAATTTGGAAATTTTTATTGATGTCATATACATTAAAAATAAACATTCCTTTTAGCTTTTTATATCAATGTCGAAAATAAAACATTCAAAACACATTAGAATTAATCCTTAATAAATTATAAAATTTCAGAGGAAAAAAATTAACTTTATAAAAAATTGTTCAAAATATAAAGGTTATTTTATAAAACATTTTTTAAAAAATATTGACATGGAAGAAAAAATTACTCATTTAAAAAGAGAAATAAAATAATGACTTCATTTAAAAATTTCATTTAATGATATAACATACAAATAGATGAAATTATTGGAGTAAATATTGAATATAATTAATCATAGATTGGATAATTCAATATAATTTTTTATGAATAAAATATTATAACATTCTCTAAAGGAAAAAATGATTTACTAAAAATTTGATATTGTAAAATTAATTCATACATCATCATAAACATTTCAATTGTAACCCCTTAAAAAATAAACAATTACAGTCACATTAATCCTTATATATATATATATATACATATATTAATTTTAAATACAATAAGTGTTTAGTGTATACAAAACATAAATATAAATAGGTGGATATTACTAAATGTGTCTTAATGAAGTATAAATTCAGATAACATCTCTTACCTAAACATTGAAATTTCATACATGTTATTTAATAAACATGTTTTAGAATTTTGGATATATAATAATTACATAAAATCACCATATAGATATCTGTTATATCATTTTTCTTCTATTTATATCATTTTTGTACCCATTGGTTAACAAGTCCATACTGGAATCGTCATTTCAATGTTTTATGGAATTTGTGTTCACTAGTTTCAAATTATGTACAGTGATAATTTTTCCATCATTAATATAATGTTATTAATGATTTTAATGTTATAAAAATTATATATTTGAATTCATACATATAAGATATATATTGAAATAATAATTACATTGTTCATTGATGTGGTATTCCATACATACACATGGGTAATTATTTTTCATTTTCAAGATAAAAGTAATGAAATGTATCACCTTTTAATAATCAATATCAACTCTTATATATCTTTTATAACCATTAAATATTTTATTTATTAATTCCCATGTAATGTGGAAATGAAAAATTAAGCACATCACATCATGGAGGTTATTTTCTATACATGAACATGGGTGATGTTATAATTTTCCAAAGGATTACACAGTTATAATGTAGATATGATACTATAATTCCAAAGTGAAATAATAATAAAATATATATTATATATTCATTTCATAAATATTTATAACATTCGAAATAAAATGATGTTTAAATGGAATTACACCTCTATGTGGATAAAGTAATCCATATGTGCACATGAGTAATATTATCACATTCTGTTGGATGGGAAATATGTGTAAAATTGTTTTCAAATGATCATAATATAATATTATTACATTTTAACACTATATTGATTATTTATTAATGGTTACGAAGTATAATGTATAATTTAGAGAGGAAATGAAATAGAAATTAATTAGTTCAATGTTATACCACTTCATTGAGAAACCCATTTTTGATTGCTATAAAATCCTTAAACAGATGGAATTCAATGATGTTCAAGAACTCTAAGAAATGAGAATGGTCCCTATGAATTTATTATGGATGGTTTATTCTAATATGGACGTCTCTCCATGTATGATGAATAGATGATTGGTGGTATCCTATAATATGGTAGAGAAAGAACACATATGGAATTACTAAAAATATTAAACAATATATATCATAATCCTCTCACATTTGAAAAAATTACAATAACATAAAAATAGAAGGTTTTGTGTGAAAATTATTAAATAAAATAACTATTTGGTAAATAACGGAAAAATTTTATGCCATATATTCTCTGTTAAACCCTGTAATTTTTTTTAACCTCAGCCATGACAAATTATCAATTTAGTAGGATCAATTATTTTTATGACCAATGATAAATGTTGACATATAAAACAATCTACACGATTATTAAAAATTTGGAATCCATTTTATAAAATTTAGTTAATATAGGTGGGTGAAATTACATTTAATATAAAAAAACCACACAAGAAAATTAGTGTTTAGTAAAATAATTGATTTAAGAGAAAAATTTATTTTACCAAGAAACATTGTAATAAATTGGTTTACCTGAAATTTATTTTTAAATAAAAAAATAAATATTTTTAGTCTTTTTTTATCATTAATAAACCTAATCCAATCTACCACCCATTCCTCTAAATTCCATGACTCAAAAAGATTTTACATTTTACTAGTATATGACATACCCTAACCAAACGTATTACAAGGCTACCAAATTTTAAAATAATTTAATATAATATATAATTAATCTCATTAGAATGAGTTTTTTCACGAAATCCATTAATAAAAAAGGGAAATGTCATTTATCAGAGATATTTTAATGCTTTAACTCATTGTATTATCCTAGTGTTACTGTATTTACCATTACAGATGTGACTAATATTTACTGTGATTACTATTCATAATTTCACAAATATATGTTTAAATTATTACCATATTTTAAATATGATGATTAAAAATATGGGATATATTTTATCAAATTCAATAATCATATGAGATCGAATTTAATTTAATATTTGTCCGAAAAATTGTGAAGAAAATCTCATTTCTAGAAAAACGTTTCCATAATTTAAAAATATTTTAGTACATGTAATAAAAGTAGAGTAAATACTAAATTTTTTAATTCATTTATTTATTATATTTAAAAAAAATTTAATTATGAATACATTTATTAAAAAGATAAAATTTTTTAAATTTTTTAATAAAAGGATTATTATAAATAATATCCTTATTTTCTACTATTTAATGAGTAAATAAACTTTTGAAATGAAACCAAGAATTTTACCATAAGATAAATTTGATATTTGTATTTCAACAAGGATATAGTTTTTATTAAATAATATTTATAAATTTGGTATAAATTAGTAATATTATTTTTCCATTAATTAAATAATAACCATCACGAAGAAAATTGTTTTATGAAAATAAAGTGATTTTACTTATAATTAAATACTTATTTATCAATAAGTTATCTTTTTTCCATAAAAGTTTTTAATAATTATCAAAAAAGAAGATTGTCATATTCATAAATCCAATTATAATGGCTATATAATGATGCTCACCATTAAATAATAATATTTTAATATTATATCATGGTATATTTAAATTTATTATCTCATGTGTAACATTTTATCAAATTAATTAAATTAGTTTTAATAGAAATATACCAACACATATTGATTGTTTACAATCGTAAAAATGAATAATTCAAATATATGTTAATGGAACCAACTACTTTTTTTTATATTTTTTCACTATAGTCATGAATAAAGATGTTACCGACGATATTAAAATGTCATTTCCCAAATTTAATATTTAATATTTTTTAAAAAAAATTACCTTTTTGCTGATTATTAAATAAATTATCCCAGAAAATATAAAATTTTAATTTAGAGGATGTTTTCATGTAATAAAAAATATATAACTGAAAATTAAATACTCAACATTTAATATTTTTTTAAAAAAAAAAATTTGATCCCAAATAAAAAAGGATTGTAAAAATTGTCTTTTAAATTGATAAAAAGAATTACGAAACTCAAATGGGATAATATGAAATTGGATTTCAAAATATGAATCGAAATCAGTTTTTTTAGAAATTGATATCGTGGAAACACAACCAGAATGGATTATAGGGATTATTATCAACAATATTTCATTTTTACGAATAATGACATCCATAGAAGGAAAATAATTGATGTAGAATTAATTCAAAATGGTGTTCATGTGAAATAACGTTAAATAAAATTGTATTTAAATTTGAATTAAATTGTAATTAAATTCGGAGGTAGAATTTATAAAATCCTATTACAATAAATTTCAATAAGAATGTTCATAACTCATCATATGAATCTGTTTTTATATTATCCTTTTTATTTTCAAAACACATTTATTAAGAAAGTGAGAAGCCATAGGGTCACATAGTAAACCAAATAAAAATGACATTAAATGAAATATTATGTTTACTGAAATCAAACACCATAAATAACTTCTAGGTTAGTGTGTTCAATAGAGTATATGGATCTTTTTAAAAAAAATCACATTTATATGTCAGTTAGTCCAATGGAGGCTTCTCATCCACTTAGCTGATCATCCCATAATTTCATTCTCTAATTAAAATGAGATCGTTCATGTATATCAATGTTCTCTATTCATTTTTGGTAATAATCCATGATAACCTACACTCCATATTTTCAACTTATTCACTAGAAGCATTAATCACTAGAACATATTCAATCATTTCTTCTTCTGAGGGCTACATATGATCTGAAGATTTAACCGGTGCAGCATGTAATTCCTATTTTCATCCAGTAAAAAAATCCATGGGGAAGTTAAACCGAGGGACCATAGTCTCTTCTTATCAGGTATTTTTGTAAACATAGAATCACCATATGACATCTTGTGTTTCGATTTCATGGCAGATCTAGTTTCCATGTGTAGATGAAGAAATGAATAATCATTCTTCCCTTTTCGATTTCCCCTCTATATTTTCCTACTCCTCAGACTAAAAAGCATACCTTAATATAGATAATTTACAGTATCACTTAAAAAATGAGCATAAAAATACTCAATGAAATCATACCTGAATACCCCTACTTGTCCGAGGAATGCACCACATGTGTTGCAACATTCTCTTAAGATGATTCATCATTAAAAGGACCCTCAACTTGATTGACTTGGTCAATACCTACAACCAACATTCTTGGTCTTGTCCAAATCTGAGCCTCGCCCATTATGTCTTCTTCTAAATCTTTTCCTCCTGATGTGTTACACCCCCTGGATTGATTTGATGCAACAATCTGGCATCTATTACTGTTATTATTCCATGAATGAACTGCCTCTACATATGATGTAGTCATTGGAGACCTATGGCCCCAATAAACAACCATATGTGATTTCACTCTTGGATTAATGCAACTATCATATTTAACATCCAAATTTGTGTGGTCCCTAACAGAGTTGTGTGGATCTAGAACAATTGCAGCCATCATTGCTTCATCATTCACATGCACTGAATGAGCATGAACATAATAATTGGGAACATCCAGGTCTATTTTCAATACACTAAAAATGTCTTCCACCATTGGATTACTCTCACATGTTCCATACTGATTTCCCTTTTTATAATCTGTAACAGTTGAATCATTAAATTGCATATTTCATAAAAAACCTCATCAATATTAGACCTGGGGCCCTTTCCACTCCGTCATATGTCAAAATTATTCTCTGTATCTATGTTCTCCAACCCCCTCCTAGATATTTCCATTGTCTGTCCCATTATCTTATAGTAGGAATAAAAATAATACCAGGACTCATAAACAACTTGTTGTCGATATTTGAATTCATCACCCACAAAAATATATATAATTTTGTTGTTAATTTTTATTATTCAATTATCATTAATTCATATTTGGTTTTCATCATCATATTTATCATTTTTTTCTTATTTATAATATAGTTTAAAATAAAAATGGAAATCCTCATTTTAAAAATAAAATATCATCAATAAAGGACTATTTAGTATAATTTAATATATTATATATAATGATTTATGATATTCTAATTCCATTTATGCTTAATTTATGATCCAGGAAGACAAAATTAGTGATGGGAGTATTTCAGTTAATTATCTAATATCAAAGATTTACATTATAATGATTGTTATTTGTTTGGTATCCCTTCATAATCAATGTAATAACATATATTAATCAATATTATAATATAAATTTAGGATTTTTTTTACAATAATCCATGTAAGGGAGACAATGAAAACAGTGTATGATTTCTATGTATTCTGTAGACCAAACATATGCATGAGTGATGTTTTCATTTTCCATATATTGAAAAGAATATCGAAATTGATTTCAATTTTTCGGAATCTTATTAATATTATAGTAGTAATATAATTTCATTAATTAAATTCTTTTAAAAATTCATGAATAATGGTTGTAAAATAACAAACTATGTTGTTCAATGTGGTGACAATCAGCACATATATATGGTCAGTGATTTCACTTTTATAAATAGAAGATAGGAAGGAACATAATTATGTTTATAATTAATAAAATTTCTCAATAATAATGATAACTTTTATATTATTTTATGAGTACAGAATATATAATTAGGGGAAAATATAATGATTAAAATTAATTGAAATGAAAATGAGTAATTTGAGAATTTTAATCTTACTTATTAGATTAACTCCACTGAAAATTACCTTAATCCATTGAAGTGTGATTTGGATTCTTGAAAATAACCTCTATAACATGTATATGATTGTTGGGAATGGATTTGGTTGCTGTTTTGTTTAACCAAGCAGCTAAAGACAACACGAATCCCTCCCCCCAAAGATACCACAATGAGGGGAGAGAGAAAACGAACTCTTCAGTCTTGCACCCAGTAGGCCCGGGTAGGCATCTAGCACCGAGGATATAAAAATATCACCATATAGAAGGCATTAACATTTACATAAAAATAGTATCAGGTGATATAATGAATATTCCATAATACACAACATGATATAATATAAAATAAATCTGAAACATCCCACAGTGAATGTATAATTGAAATTGATACATATAAAATTCTCCAACTGAAATCATAAAATAATAAAATCTATGGTTTAAACAAAACAACAGCTCAGATGGTTTGAATTATAAATTCCCACCATAATCCAAAAAGTCATCCTAGAATCAGGAAAATATTTTTTCTATATGTGTGGTGAGAATACAAGGATAATCAGTAGGAAAACCAATGTATCTCGTACACATGTGAAACGATAATAATAATGCACCCATGTGAATGTAATAGATCCAAACAATACCTAAATCCATATAAAAACTAAAACCCCAAAATCACCTATGATCACCCACAAAATAACACATCTTGGTATAAAAATATATAATATCAATAACATCAATGATAGTGTACCATGCACCACTTTTCCACTAGGCTGTTACCCCCACACCCCCAACGTCGTTTGTCATGTTGATTCTACCTCTACCAAATAACATCATATCAACTCACATCCTTCCCACGCACACCTAGGCCATAACATAGAGTCACCTCCCACATGTAAATACAAGTTCTATCTCATCTCATTACATCACAACTTGACAATGACACTTTTAAATTCCATCCATCACATCCCATTCATTTCCTTCTCATCTCATGGAAAAGGTAGAAGGGAAGATCAGGTGGTTAGCCATCAATTCTTCCATTGATAGTTTTGTAAGATCACCGATCAAGTGACTATATGAGTGTCGAAAAATGTTTCTCATCAAGGGTCTTGGTTATATAGAAATTAGAAGAACATAAATTGTATGGGAATATAGATAAACAACATAGAAGCCTAGTCATGATGTTATATGACCAAGCTATAAAACATTTCACAAAAATACTCCAACTTTTTTGGGAAGATAGATTTTCAACCCCCTTACGAAAAACCAATCCATATTTTTATTTCATTATTTTATTATCAACAAGATAATTCCCTCATTATCCATAAGTAACATGTTCCTGTAAAAGATTAATTTTTTCATAGCACCAAGTGAAAGAAAAATATTTTCTTTACAAAAAATTCTGAATATTATTACTCATTTCACTATCCATTACTAAGCAGGCTACTAACATATAGTAACAAACAAAAAGTATCCCCAAAGAATCCCAACAAACGTATCTAGTTTCACCTCCCTCCAGAGCCCCACTACACTACCACAATGTAACAACTATCACAAACCCACTAAACAACCATATATCATCCACTGCACCACATAAAACACATCACATACAACAGAACAACTATTTCTAATATCTATATAAGGGTATTTTATTCAATTTCACTCTGTTAATTAATGGTGTTATAACACATTTTATTCTATCCTAGAGAATCTATTCTATTTACATAATATACATGGTTAGATAGTTATTTAAGATTAAACCAAACAATAAAAAAAGAGTTTTCTTACAAATAAGGATGTTAGTGAAAATTTAGTAAACCAACCGTCATAATAGTCATTAAGGTATTACGCCGATACAAACATAATATGAAATAAAATGAAAAACAATCAATACAATGTTGTAAGATAATACTTCATATTACCCTACCGCTTGAAATTCAATTTAAACTGATTCATTATCTTTCATAATATGAATTCAACCATATTCAAGTGAGAAATCAATAATTAACCCATCCCATATGATTCACATTAAGGGGAATGATGGGAAAAACTACCTGGAAGAAGAATATTTTTCGAACTCATTATAGTAACACAGTGGGTACAAATACATGAGGGATATTCTCTAGGGGAAACACAAAGATAAAATAACAACTAGTTTTATGAATACAAGAGGAGATGTATTTGGGTAATTTCATATTAATTAAATGTAAATCTAGAATTAATGAATGAGTGACCTTCTATTTAGAACAGACATATTCTATAGTAGGGGATTGGTTTTCATTTCAACTGACCATTAATAGAATATCCCACTAATCTACACAGTTTACGAATTTACAAAGAAATATATACTTTTTAGAAATTATTGATATGATTACTAACCTTTTAATCAAATTTAAACCCCCTTAGTAATTCATGAAAAAATATTTTTAATCATATAATACATAAAAATGGAAATTATATATTGATTTCTACAAATAAGGAAAATTATGGAAAAAATAGAAAAATATTGGAAATTAATCCCCACCTAAATGACTCACTAGAAGACTAAATCACTGATAGAAATAAATCAATGTATTCATTACTCACCCCCAGAAATGAATCATAACTAGAATGAGTCACATACATAAATACTAACTAGTAGAAATGACTCACCATTAGAAATGACACCTTGACCTAATCACACACCACTAGAATAACTCACCAGAAGAATGATTCACTACCAGAAATGAATCCCTACCTGAATGAATAATTTCTAGAATTAATCACCGCCAAAATGGATCATTTCCATAAATGAATCATCATCAGAAATGTATCAACACCATAATGGATCCCCACCAGAATGAATCACCTCCTAAATGAATCAATTCTAAAATAAGACACCTACAATATAACACATCACTAAAATGAATCACCAAAAAAATTAATCACATGTATAATTTCTAATCTCTAAAATAACTCTCTATGAAAAATCTAAAATTTTTGTAGAATCTAGGAATGTATATCTATTAGAATGTCTCCCATGCCCCAAAAAATAGCATAATTCCCCCCCAAACACCTCAAGTGTAAATTTTTTATTTGTAACTGTCTTGATTGTTCAATCCTTTAAACTAGATACCTAGAATAAATTACCTCATGAATTCAAAACCAACATAGATGGGTGGAGAGAAAGGGTCCAAATAGAGATCCCTCGTGATACCTATCAAGAATATAATTACAATCGAAACAATTCCATCAATTAAAACATCAATCCCCCCCACACACAATAACTATAAAGAATGTATATCCTAGAACTTAATAATTAGGGAATTCCATCGTTAATGTCACGATATAATCATCTATGGGTTTCAATGACTCACTCACATGGGTTTGATTTCATCATAGTAAAAGGTGTCTTGATTACGAATCAAGTCCTACCCTTTTCAAATTTTAGAAAATTATCACACATCACACATCACACATCACATAATGTAGATGACCACATATCTCATAAAACACCATGGTCCAAATAGAAAATCACAATTCAAATAGAGAATGGAAAACATAAAAAAACCACAAAAACTATGATCGTATTTCTGTCTCATGATCCCAGGTACCCTCCTCGGGCCACAATGCCACCATATCACCAAACCCAGTCAAATTTTTCATAATTGAGAATAAAAAAAAACACAGAAGAGAAGAGACAGGTGGTCCAGAAAACTAACCCAGTGGATTCCATTCATGTCGTTTTGATAAATTTGGAACACAATATCTACTCGAAAAAATATCACATATACACTTTTGTTGGAAAACATCCCCCAAATGGATATACCTCCCAAACATAACAAGGAACCATAGATGATAATAACAAACACATTAGGAAAATCATATTATCCAATTATGATTGAGACAATATTTTCAAATAAAATCATAATTCACATTTTGAAAATAAGTACATGATTTTTAAAATAATCAAACACTTTAAGAAATTCTTTTAATATACATTAGAAAAAATACATCAAAGTACTTTTCATTTTATTTTATTGAGTTTTATTTTAACAATTTAATATAATTCTCCCTAGTTATGCAATATCAAGACCCATAATATAGAGTTTTCATCAAAGGGAGTCTATAATCATCATTACATTACCAATATCCCAATGTTATATATAAAATTTGAAATCTATAATTCGTAACTTTAATATTTTTATATACAAGGAAAAAATAAATTTCAAAATAACATTAAATTAACTTAAAGAATAAAATATATTATATAAGGAACATTACATCATACTTTAAATTATTATAAAATAATCATAAAACAATAAAATTTATTTGGTAATTTAATACCAATTCAATGGAATAGACAATTAATGATCTTATGGAAATTTTAAGATATACAATATTTCATATAATTAATATTTGAAAAAACATACAGAACTATTGAATGGGGGAAAACTGTACATTAATTATCATCATTCACTACAGAGGTGTTAATACCACATGACCTTCAGTTTTTCATAATATATGAGGTTGTTTATGTTGATCATCATTTTTATCCATTGGACTAGGGAATATGATTTTTTTAAATTGATCATTTAGTAGTTTTATATGATGTAAATTCCCTCCATCATATCAACTGAAATATTTATTTCTTCCTCATAATTTAGTTTTGAATGTCCTATTTTTCCAAAAAATACATTTAAAAACTCCAGCAATACAATTTATTAATTTCTTCTTCCCACATTATTGAAATTTGTATAATATAATTTTATTTAATCTATTAAATTTATCCATAAAAATTCAAGGAAATCCCATCCATGTACTCTCTACAATGTTTTCGACTTCATCTATATCCATGTTGTTACTTAAAATTAGTTATATCTATATTTTCCTTACCATAACTATCATAAAAACTAAAAAATTATTCTTTATATTCTTATTAGGTAAATCATCATATTTTCCATCATTTCTATATCTAGCACTGTTAACCCTCAATCCAATCAATAATTGAATAATGATAAGTTTTTTATAATAATTCTACTAAAATTTGTGAAAAAATAATATTTGAATCATTTTTGAAATTACTCAGAATGAATTACATAACCAATATCAGGAATATAAATTTTTAAACCTTCGTAATCCATGATCATATTATATTTTTGTTCACAAACCAAGATAAATATATTTTTTATCAACAACTTCAATTAAACTCCATCATAACGATCTTTAAATTGTATGTGAATGAACCAAAGAATATACCATAGGGTTTTCAAACCATGTTTGATGTTTGGCCTCTTTGTTTTAATCCAACTATTAATCAAGAATGAACTAAAGAATCTATTTTAGGAATATTAACCCAATGTTCATTTGTATCCTGACATGTATCCACATTTTTGAGTCATAATGGGGATTTTTTTACTAGGAAACATCACTAATTCTAGTTTACCAAAAAATATATATTTTGTTCTATTTTAAAACAGATCAATAGTGTTTTATAAAGGTATATTCCCCCGTATTTATATTTTCTTAAACTAGTTCCAAATTATTCTATAGAAAAAAAATCATTGATTCCAGCAGTGATTCCCAAAATCAAGCAACCCTTTCTATGTGGTCAAATTATTATTTTAATGTACGATATAACTGATCACATCAAAAATGATCACACAATTTAGTAGTATTGGGATAATAGATATATACATTTTTCCCAATAAAATAGGAAATGTTAAAATAAGATCTAATAAATTTCATGAAAAAAAATCATATTATTATTTATATATCCTATCAAAAATTCAAAGATCAAATTGTTAGTACCATGGGAAAGTGAATGAAAATACATGTGGGAGGTTATATACAATCTAAGGTGAAGATTTTAAAGACAACCATTGTGGTCATAAATAGAATACACGTTATGTATATTAAATGATCATCAAATCTCTCATTTAATAAATATATTTTGAATAAAATTTATCCTCTTAAAAAAATTAAATTTTAATAATCACATATTGATCAATAACTAAATTCCTGGTTGTATAATGCATAATGTTATATAACATTTACATTCCATCAAGGCCTTATATGTATACATCATGCTTACTACTAATCTAAAGAAAATACATCATTTGTTTCATAACGGCCCCAATCAAGTTATAATTATTTCTATCAAGGTAATTATTGATATATCATTATTTCAATCACTTACACAAATAAGATATCATTCTCTTAATATGTTGACAATAACACTTTAAAATTATTAGATAAATAATATTTACAAACAATGTTAAATACATTTTTTTAAAATGTTTCGTGTATCCTCAAATAGATTTCATTAAAAAAAGTGCATAGAGATTGATAAATAATTTTAAAAATTTACCTCTAATCCATGAAGGGATTTCCAATAAATTTAATAAAAGATCAACTCTATTAGTAATATTCTTTGGTAATACATAAAATCATATACAATATTTTTTTCATAAAAACATGTCGTAAAAATAAATTATAAATAAATAACTCTCTTTTAAAAAAATATTAAAATTTTATAAATATAAATATAAATATATTTTATTTTTAGAATAATTATTAATTACAGTCATTTTGGATTTCATTTCGAAACAAGGATGGGATGATTCAAAATGATGAATGCTCATA
This sequence comes from Viscum album, assembly GCA_963277665.1. NCBI lineage: Eukaryota > Viridiplantae > Streptophyta > Magnoliopsida > Santalales > Viscaceae > Viscum > Viscum album. The sequence goes on along the minus strand of OY728147.1, from coordinate 1,704,969,542 downwards.
ACCAGACATAAATTTTTAATAGTGTTTTAGAAAGAATTTTTTACTTTAGTCATAAAAGAAAAATATATATATCCAATAAAAACATCATTTTTTTCAATATAATGTGATATCTGTAATTTTAAAACATATTATCAATAATTCATACACAATAAATATATATATTATTTTTATAGTAAAAATTTAGTAGAATATAAAATATATAATTGTAAATGGAAGATGGCTTTTCCATATTTTAAAATTTCCATTTCTAAAACACACATTGTAAAAATAGTTGTAACAGATTCATTGAAATGGGTTATAAGGAAATATGAAACTCAAATGTGATAATAAATAATTTATAATAAAATTTGATAATAAAATATTATTGGAATTAATGAATAAATATATAGTGTAAAAATAACCATTAAGGTGCATGTAGTTAATTTCCAACAATACTAATTTGTTTTGTGAAATAAATCCTTATGTGGATAATAACTAGTGCATAAATACCTGAAAATTGAATTATTGTGAAATAATTTTTAATCCATATATAAGAAATTGGTATTACTGTATATTTGAATCATATATTTGAGTTTTCAAAAAAATATTATAAGAAATTTAATGAAGAATGATTATATCAAAATGTATGGAAAAAAAATTACAAAACACTTAAACTTTTGTAACTCTTGGGTCAAAATACATAGAAAAGATTGCATTAAATGGATTTCTAACGCTACAGGAAAAATCAATATTTGCGACGGGTTACTTGTGACGGGGTTTATTCCCGTCGCAAATAAGCCGTCCAAGAAGCTATTTGCGACGGGAGTATTTCCTCATCGCAAATAACAAATTATTTGTGACGGTTTTTCATCTCCCATCGCAAATAGTTTGGTGCGACTTGCGTGCCAAATTGCACGAATATTATTTGTGACGAGGAGATGACTCCCGTCGCAAATAGTTTGGTGCGGCTTGCGCGCCAAACCACGCAAGATTATTTGCGACGGGACCCGATAAAAATACCCGGTGGCAGTTAATAGCTTTTTGTGATCAGATGTCGTCCCGTCGCAAAAAGAGTGTCGGCAGGACCTATTTGCGACGGGGCCCGTCACAAATACCCTTTTAACCGCCGACAGTAATTAATGCGGGTGAGGGTATTTGCGATGGTGCCCGTCCCAAATACCACTATTTGCGATGGGTATGTCGTCGCAAATAACCCCGTCACGACTAATCTAACCTATATATATTTACTCCCACCCGTTTTTTCCCAAATCACTCAGATCTTCCTCTCTTACTCTCTTTATTTATCAGTTTCAAGGAAAAATTTTACTTTAGTTGAATTTTTTTTGGCGAGAGCAATTGGAATGCACCAATACCTTCACAATATCGAAGATTAAAGCATTTATATTATATTTTATCTTTATATATTTTATATTTTTTTGTTAATTTTAATTGTTGTTTATTAGTTGTAATTAAATTAGATTTCAATTGATTTTTATTTATATTTATTTTTAGTAAGAAATTGATATTATTAGTGATAATTATAAGCAATTAGTCACAATTAATATTAATTAGATATAATTAGATATAATTAGAAATAAATAGATATAATTAGGAATAAATAGATATAATTAGTAATAAATAGATATAATTAGCAATAAATAGATATAATTAGCAATAAATAGATATAATTAGTAATGACTAGATATAATTAGTAATAAATAGATATAATTAGATATAATTAGTAATAAATAGATATAATTTGTAATAAATAGAAATAATTAGTAATAATTAGATATAATTAGTAAAAATTAGATATAATTAGTAATAAATAGATATTATTAGTAATAATTAGATATAATTAGTAATAATTAGATGTAATTAGTAATAATTAGATATAATTTGTAATAAATAGATATAATTAGTAATAATAAAATATAATTAGTAATAATTAGATATAATTAGTAATAATTAGATATAATTTGTAATAATTAGATATAATTAGTAATAATTAGATATAATTAATAATAATTAGATATTATTAGTAATAATTAGATATAATTAGTAAAAATTAGATATAATTTGTAATAAATAGATATAATTTGTAATAAATAGATATAATTTGTAATAATTTGTAATAATTTGTAATAATTTTTAATAATTAGTAATAATTAGTAATAATTTGTAATAATTTGTAATAATTTGAATAATTAGTAATAATTAGTAATAATTATTAATAATTAGTAATAATTAGTAATAATTAGTAATAATTAGTAATAATTAGTAATAATTAGTAATAATTAGTAATTAGTACTAATTAGTAATGATTATTAATAATTAGTAATAATTTGTAATAATTAGTAATAATTAGTAATAATTAGTAATAATTAGTAATAATCAGTAATAATTAGTAATAATTAGTAATAAGTAGTAATAATTAGTAATAATTAGTAATAATCAGTAATAATCAGTAATAAGTAGTAATAATTAGTAATAAATAGTAATAATTAGTAATAATTAGTAATAATTAGTAATAAATAGTAATAAATAGTAATAAATAGGAATAAATAGTAATAAATAGTAATAATTAGTAATAATTAGTAATAATTAGTAATAATTAGTAATAATTAGTAATAGTTAGTAATAATTAGTAATAATTAGTAATAATTAGTAATAATTTGTAATAATTGGTAATAATTAGTAATAATTAGTAATAATTAGTAATAATTAGTAATAATTAGTAATAATTAGTAATAATTAGTAATAATCAGTAATAATTAGTAATAATTCGTAATATTTGGTAATAATTAGTAATAATTAGTAATAATTAGTAATAATTAGTAATAATTAGAAATAATTAGTAATAATTAGCAATAATTAGTAATAATTAGATATAATTAGATATAATTAGATAAAAATAACTATTATTAGATATAATTAGATATAATTAGTAAAAATTAGATATAATTAGTAACAATTAGATATAATTAGAAATAATTATATATAATTAGATATAATTAGATATAATTAGAAATTATTAGATATAATTAGATATAATAAGATATAATTACATATAATTACATATAATTACATATAATTACATATAATAATATATAATTAGTAATAAATAGATATAATTAGTAATAAATAGATATACCTAGTAATACATAGAAATAATTAGATATGAATAGATATAATTAGTAATAAATAGATATAATTATTAATAAATAGATATAATTAGCAATAATTAGTAATAATTAGTGATAATTAGTAATAATTAGAAATAATTAGTAATAATTAATAATAATTAGTAATAATTATTTATAATTAGTAACAATTATTAATTATTAGTAATAATTAGTAATAATTAGTAATAAAAAAATTATATTGTCAATATTTACGAAAAAACAATATTAATATTTTTAAAATAATAAAATATTTATAAAATATTAACATAATCAATATTCGCAATATGCTTTGCTCTATTCTTAACATGTTCAAATCACAAAGGGTTGCCAATTGTCAGGTCATGCGTAATAAAAAGTTTGTGTCAGCCATGTCCAATGTAAACTCTATAATTGTTCTTTTATGGTTGATCACCTCGCATGTAGTGTTGCAATAGGACAACCCAAGTCATGCCCTTCTCATCTATAAGAATTATCTCACATGACCCTTTACATAGAAAGTTCTTCCTTGAAAATTTAAGGGAAATATACTGACATCACCTCAAATTTTTAAGGAAGAATGATATATGTAAAGGGTCATGTGAGATGATTCTTAGAGACTAGAACGCCACTACTTTGGTCATCCTACTACAACACTACTTGGGAGATGATCACCCGTGCAAGTAAAATTATAGAGTTTACTTTGGACATGACTGAAACAAACATTTTATTGTGCATGACTTGATAATTGGCGACCCATTGAGATTTGAACATGTTAAGAATAAAGAAAAGTCTGTTGCCAATATTAATAATTTTAATATTTTATAATTTTTTTATTTGTTTAATAATATTAATATTGTTTTTTTCTTAAATATTGATAATATAATTTTTTTATTAGTAATAACTAGTAAACAAAATCTGCTTAGATAATGAAGGGAAAATTTGTAATCATCTCTACAATGATGATTACCAAATTTCCTTTCATTATTCAAGCAGATTTCCTTTTGCTAATTATTGCTATATATTGCTAAATTAGTAAAAGTGTAGCCATCAGTATACTGGAAATTGAGTCACCCTTAATTAATGGTAATTATTATGTAGTTGTAATTATTTATCTTCTTTTTTCAGATAGTCTTTTTATAATTTCAAATTATTCAAAAACAGTGATGATTTTATATTTTATGTAGAAAAATATGGAACAAGGAAGTCGACATCCGCCATTATTAGATGATCGAGGTTGGATAAATCAGCACATAAATCCAAATGGTTCTGTTCTAAATCCTATATATATTGAGGGTTTGAAGCTTTCTTAGCATTTGCATCATCCAAAACAGAATATGTTTCAGAAGGCACAATTAAGTTTCCTTGTAAAAAATGTGATTTGAGAACATTTGACACATTTGAAAAGGTTGGGGGACATCTCTTGAGGTTTGGTTTTCAAACAGATTATGTTTTTTGGTATCAACATGCTGAACGCAGTTCCAGAGATGATCCTAATAACTTGATTCCGGATCCATAATGGTTTCAAAATTTAGTACATGATGTTGCAGGTCCATCTGTGCAACAAACTGAAACTCACGATGATATTGCTTTAACTCTTGAGTTGGAACCATCCGAATATTATGATTTGTTGAGTTCTGCTGAGGTTGCATTATATCCTAGTTGCAAGATAAGAAAATTAGAAGCGATTGAAAAATTTATGGCTATTAAATCAAATAATGCAATGCAAAACAACTGTTTTGATTGGATATTTTCTTTGGTTAAAACACTGTTACCTGAAGGAAATGTGGTGCCTGCAAATTACTAAGAGAGCAATAGGCTGATTCATAATCTGGGCCTTAGTTATCGGATGATTTATACATGTCCAAATGATTGCATCTTATATTTTGGAAAAAATGTGTCATTGGATAGTTGTCCCACATGTGGAAAATTAAGGTATAAAAAAGCTCAACCAGGGAAGTCTAGATCGATTCCAGTAAAACAATTGAGATAATTCCCCCTTACACCTAGGTTGCAGTGTTTATTTATGTCTTAGAACATAGCGTCAATGATGTCATGGCACAAAACCAAGATTTCAACTAATAAAATCTTGAATCATACAACTGATGGTGATTCATGGAAACATTTTGACCGTCTGCATCTGTCTTTTGCTATAAAAGCTTGAAACGTGAGATTGGGTCTTTCTACTGATAGTTTCAATCAGTTTGGTTCTTATGGTAGTCAGTATTCATGTTGGAATGTCTTTATAACTCCATACAATTTGCCTCCATGGATGTCGATGAAGAAGCCATATATCTTTTTGAATCTATTAATCCCATGACATCAAAAAAATATTGATGTTTATTTGAAACCATTGATTGATGAGATAAATTCATTGTGGAGTGATGGTGTTAATACATATGATGTTGCTGTGAAACAAAATTTCATATTAAAAGCTGCATTGATGTGGACGATTAGTGACTTTATGGATTATGGCATGTTATCTGAGTGGAGTAAACATGGTCCGAAATCATGTCCATACTGTTTGAAAGAAAACAAAGCCCTTATGATCATCAATGGAAAAAAAACCTTGCTATTTTGATTGTCACTGTAGATTTATTCCAATCGATCATCCTTTTCGGAGGAACAAATATCATTTTAGAAAAGGTACAATTGGAAGGGATGAAACTCCAAAGATGATCTCAGGTACAGAGTTAAGATAATTTTTATTTTCATTACCCCCCATCAAATTTGGACAAATAGTAAACCAATAGAAAATTCATGGCTTTGGGAAAGAACATAATTTGATAATACATATAATTTTTTGGGATCTTCCATATTGGTCAGATTAGTTGGTCCACCACATGTTGGATGTTATTCATATTGAGAAGAACTTTTTTGATAATTTATTTCATACAATATTGGATACACCAAGTAAGACCAAAGATACTATAATGGCACGATTAGATATTGCCCAAATTTGCAGGAGACCAGAACTTGAACTATTTGAAAATGTCAGATCACAGAGGTTAATGAAGCCAAAAGAAGCATATACACTGTCCAAAGAGAGTCGCTTATTATTTTGTTAGTGGATTGCGTATTTGATACTTCCAAATGGAAATGCTTCCAATTTGGTCAGATGTGTTATGAATGGTTATATTACTATATTAAAAAGTCATGATTGTCATGTTATAATGGAAAGAATTATGCCAATTGGATTTAGAGGTTTGTTGAATTCTATGATTTGGGATTCGATAACAAACATATCATATTGTTTTCATGACATTTGTGCAGCGACAACAGACTACGATGCACTATGAAAACTGGAAGAAGATGTTGCTGTAATTATATGTAAACTGGAAAAAATCTTTTCGCCGGTTTTTTTGACTCAATGGAACATATGATATTAGATTTTACACAAAAAGATAAATGTGGAGGTCCAGTACAGTATCGATGGGTGTACCAATTCGAGAGATGCATGTAGAAATTGAAGAAAAAATACATAACAAAGCATGAGTTGAAGGCTCAATTGTTGAAGCTTATTTTCAAGAGGAAATTTCTTTTTTTATGCTCTTATTATTTTGAATCTCAATATCCCTCAAAAGACAATCGAAATGGTTGAAACAAGGGGAATTTTAATGAAGAAATGGAAAATCAATTATCATTTTTTAATCATCTGAATCGTGGTTTCGGTGGAGTTCATGAATGATGGATTTCAGGTGATGAACATCACAGAGCTCATACATACGTTCTGCTCATCTGTGAAGAAATGACATAATATGTCCTGTGAGTTCTTCTATCACTTATTCTATAATTTATGTTACAGTATTTAAACTTATTTCATTTGTATGTTATATGATAATCATATCAAGAAACCACTTCTACAAATTACAGCAGCTGCTCTTAAAGAACGTAGCCAATTTTTTTTTCAATGGTTTCAAAAACTGGTAACATAAATTATTGATGGTTTAATATCAATTCTATTTATTATTTATTATATTGATAATTTTTTTAAAAATTTTCATGTGTCTCAATATGCTGATAAAATTGATAAGCAACTATGTATATTGAGTAACCCACTATCCAAAATTGTTAATTCTCATAATGCATATGTGGTGAATGGTTTTAGATTTCATACACATGCATACGGGGAATAAAAAAAAAACAATGAACAGTGGAGTTTTCTTGAGAGGATCACATCACAGAGAAACTGAAGTTGACTTTTATGGCATTTTGGATGAAATTATTATGCTGTTTTATATAAGAAATAATTACATAACAATGTTTAAATGTCGGTGGTTGGATACTAAGAGAGGATTGCGTGTTCATCCGACTCATTAAATCGTCGATATTAAATATAAAATTCTTCTTGCTGTAAATGAACCATTTTTACTGGCTCAGTAGGCAGATCAAATTTATTATGCTAAATACTATTCTACTTCAACAGACATGAGCGATTGGTGGAGCATAATAAAAATGAAATCTTTGGAAAATTAGTTTACTCAAAATGAATGTGGTTCCACTGAAGTGGAAGGAATTGAAATTTTTCAAGAAACTGATCAAAATCCATCGGATTCACAAAGAGACGTGAATATCGGTGATGACACCCCACAATTAAGGATCTATGGTGATGAAGATGTTAATGATGTTACAAATGAATTTAAAATGACAAGAGATGCTGAAACTAAAACTCATACGGATATTGATTATTCTGATGAGGAAGATGAAGACATTGACATTGACTACTATGGAGAATACGATGAATATGAACATTTACACAGTTAAATTCTGGTTATAATCATGACTAATATATATCTATATATAATAGTTATTTTCAACTATCTGCTAACAACGATCATTTTGTGTTTCAGATGGACTCCGATCTATTGCGTGAGTTAGAGGAGGCTAATCTACCTTTGGATGATGGGGATGTTGGATCTTCTGACCCTCAGCCTATTGGCGGTTTAGGGGGTACACGAAGGGGGCGCGGTCTTGCACGACTAATGATTCTTGACCCTGTCCCCGAGTGACGTCCACATGTTGGTTTCGATCCACACTAACAGAGGTATGGTAACCTGTATATTTTAGTTATACTTCATTAATTTATTTATATAAATACTAATTTTGTGATTATTTATTCCTTTTTCACAGTTTTTCACATGTAGCTATGGGACAGGGGAGCGCTATCTTGCGCAATTATTTTTCTCAGCCATGGATCACATGGGAACAGATTCTCGTTGATGTGTGACACGATATGTTCCATCATTGGCTGGTATGTAAATAAATAATATTTATTTTGAAATTTATTTTATTAACAACATGATATTATAAATTATTTGTGGGGTTTATTGTATCCTATTAATGATATCATGGGCGACACTATCCACGAGTCATTACAGGTTTCTATGCATGACCGTTTCCATCAGTTTTTGCACAATTTGACAAGGACAGCCACTAAGAAAGCAGGAGTGACATAATTTGATGAGTCGTGTAGAGCACATCGACCAGAGTACAATTCATCTCACATTGGGGATGGATTATGCATACACTGGTTGGGTGGTGGATTTCCGAGGAGATCTTCAATGAGATGACAGAACTAGGGGAGACAGGAGGTGACACATCAAGCTGGTAGTCGTACATTCAGTTCCCATAGAGAGCATATGGTAATTATATTTTTTAAATATTTTATATAACATTAAATATAAACAGTTTATTTTATATTTATGTAGGCAGTCGAGTGTCCTGATATTATGGATTTCGACGTTTATTGGATGATGTACAATGATCCAGCCACTGGAGAGATTAGAGGTGATCAACAGCGTCAGATTGTGGTTAATATTAATTTTTCAGTTTGAAAATTATCTACATATAATATTTTCACAATTTTAATTTTAATTTGGAATTGAAGGAGTCATATAATGCTGAAATCTCTCAGACACAGGCTTAGGGTCAGGACGAGACGACTGAGCAGACCAGTGCTTATTATTTCGATGAGGCGGCATGGATGCAGGCGACTCAGTATGCCTTTGATAAGGGAAGATTAGTTGGTATCGACTCTCATTTGACTCCTAGTACATAGTATGGTACTACTGTGATGCCGGTGTCCAGCTCGAGAGGAGTTCGTGGAGAGGCATCATCTTCTAGCTCACAGTATCAGGAGAAGTTTTGATCTTGGGATGAGCTTATAGAGACTTTGAAGAAGCATCCAGAAGAGATGTGTCGGTGACAGTAGCAGTAGGAGCATCATTATGAGGAGAAGATGTGTCGATGGTAGCAACAACACCATAAAGAGGAGACGTATCGATGGCAGCAGCAGCATCACGAACAGATAGAGTACATGCATTGTCTGACTCGTAGTTTAGGGATGGAGTTTCCTCTACCAGCTCCTTCAGATCCTCCACCTCCTCCAGAAGACGACCCCCCAGTGATTTTTTTATGTTACAAACATTTGAATTTAACATTTTAATATTAATTATTTACAATTCTTGTCTTCTATATCGTTGAAAATATTACATAATTTAATTTTTAAATTTTTTTAAATTTTTTTTACGAATATTGAGTATTTTAAATTTTTTTTTTTTAATAATAGTAATATTATTTTTCATTAATCGTAATTTTATTAAATTTTATTTTTTAAAAATTAATTTATTATTTGCGATGGGACCTTTTGCGATGAGGTCCAATCCCAAATAGTCTAACTAAATTTTTTTAAAACCATATTTGCGACGAGACTACTTGTCGGTCACAAATACTTTGTTGTGACGGGCCCGTCGCAGAACATTATATATATATATATATATATATTACGACGGGAAAAGAGCCCATCGCAAACACTATTTGTGACATGCCCATCACGAAAAAGTTTATGTATATATAAAACATATAATCAGATACTTATTTGCGACGACGATGTTTCCCGTCACAAATAAGATTAGTTGCGACCGCCCCATCACAAATAATGGTATTTGCGACAACGTTTTCTGAAACGGGCTATTTGCGACGGGATCCCGTCGCAATTAGCATGTCGCAAATACCATGAATTACAGTAGTGTAATGATCAATATCCACATGAATGTATGATAAATTCATAACTAATGTAATATATAGTATAGAAAGATAAAAGTGTTGAATTTTCCTTTAGTCTAAAAGATGTAAAATTCAGTTAAGAACCACTACCTTTATCTCCCAACATTCATGAATTCTCAATAAAGTCTATTTACTAAAATTAAATGGATTGATAAAATATTTTATAACCACATTTTAGCTTATTAGCATATATATTTTCAATTATAATAATTTATTATACATTTATTTATTATTTTTAATTTTCTCCATCATCAGATGTCAATGATTTTGATTTTCCCATAGATACTTCAAAATAATGATGTTGATTATCAATCGTTGAATAAATGAGCAATATTAAAATAATATTAATGTAACCTAAATAGATTACTTTTAATCATTAATATATTTATAATTTATTCGAGGACAATTTTAGTAATTATTTTAAAAGAATAATAAAGTGATGACTTCTTTAATTTATTTACTAATATCAATAGATCAATTTTAAATTATAATTAACATTTATTTTGGGCATATATAATCATATTAATTATATAATTAAGTCAAAAAAATCTCATAAATTAATGTAATATATTTTTAGATTCATTCATTTATGGGTGATAATCAAAATCAAACCTTCCATATGTCGAGGTCTTATTCCACAAATATAGACATGTGATTTTTTTATTATCTATAGGACATAAGAAAGGTGGAAATACATTTCTATTTTTATAATGATAATCACATTATAAAAAATATTTTTAAAACATCTAAAAAATGAATCATAATTAATTTTTAATAATAAAAATCCAGAAAAAAATTTAATATTGTTAATTTGAAATTTGAAATTATAGTTATTTATCATCTTAATGGAAAACAACATATAATAAAAAAAATTACGCAGGAAAATACCTCATTAAATTTTAACAATCATTATATTCTTTCTTATTTTTTAGTAATTAAATTACTATTAATATATTAAATGTTTATTGGATCATTATATAAATATAATAAACTCAGTTTTAGGAAACAAAAATTCATAATTCATAAAGAGAAATTATTAGAAAAATAAATTCTAACAATAATATTATATTTTTATAAATTTATCTACACTCATATAAGTATTTAAATTCATTGATATTAAAAATGACCTTTATTTTTAATGACATAAATTAAAAAATGGTGATACTTGTTTTTTTATAAGACAATTTAATGGATTTAATATAATGGTCTCATTTAATATTTATAACATTATATTAATCTAGTGTATATATATATTTTTTATAGTTTAGTGTTCCATATGAAACTAACATATTGAAATATTTGGGTGTTATATTTTATTAGTAAAATTTAGTAATCATTTTGATGAAAATAATATTAAATAAAGGTACCTACATTGCTAAAAAAATATTAGTATAAATGATTGGTATATTTCATTTAAAATAATTTAATCCATATGTCATATAATTTTATAATTTATGTAATAAATAATATTCTTTATCAATATATGATTTTTTGTATACCATTATTGGGAAGTTTCATCTAACTATGAAGGAATTCTAAATGTGTTACTTGTCACCTACTATATGGATGGTTTGTGTAGAATATGTATTATATTTATGAAATTATTATAATGACTTATTAGGTTTTTTATGTAATTAAAAAAAACATAATTTAGTAAAAATAAAATCGATGATTTCCAAATTATATCAAGATAATTATATGAATATATTTTAACAAATCATTTTTAAACTATAAATATGAGTAAATATATTGTAATTGATAATTTTACAAAACATTAAATTTATAAAAATGTCTTCTCATTTTTATTTTTGTTATAAAAAATATTCTGTTTGATATGAATGATATGTACATTTGATGAAATAAAAGGGCCCTTGGTTAAGGGAGATCTATAACCTAATTGTTTACCTTTTTAATTATCCCCATTTTTTATTTTTTTAACATGATTCTCTTAAATTTTTTTATAAAATTATTATGATTATGTTTACCATATAATTTCCATTTTATATGTATGCATATATTATATAAAGATGATTTATTATAAATATTTAATTATATGTCAAAGTATTTATAATCAAAATTTTACATTGGTCGATTTTATGTGGTTTATTCTTGTCTTAATGGATTACAATATAATATACCACCATTTAATTTTTAAAATAAATTTCCCATTTTTTTCATTTTGGAGCACACAATCCGATTCAGATATATATTTTTTGATATTTTGTAGGAACCCATTATTTTCTAAAAGGCTACTATATCGTATATTCTTGGTATATATTTCATTATTATTTGGAATGACTGATTATGATAATTATAAGATGTTTACGATGGGACAAAAATTATATACCTTTTTATTTTATTTCAGAGTGTGAAATATCACATGATATTATAGTTTTTAGACATGACCATTGTTTTATATTTTTTTATCATTTTATAATGTAATAATTTGTAATGATATATTCTTCAAGAACATGAAGCTACCATTTTTCACAATTAATATATTGTCATTGACCATAATGTTTTTATTTTTCATTAACTTTGAATTGACTCATTTTAGTATCTTTCAAATGATTCTATAATAATTTTAAAGATAATCCTTTGAATGTGATTTTATTATTAGATATGTACATTACTGATTAATATATTATCTTCCATCACTATTATCTCTCTGTTACTGATCTTCTAGCTCAACATATATTTTACATACAACTTTAGTAGATTACTTGTAATAATAGGAATATGGAATTATTTAAGGGGACCATGTTGAATGATTTAATATTGTTTAAAATTTGAATAGTTATCAATTTATAAAAACCTAATTTTCCTATGAAAATAAATATTTTAGTTATATATTATAAAATTTTATATTTTTATCATAAAAATATTTTCATAGTCTTTTATTAATGTTGTATGTCACCATTTATATTAATTTGGATAAATAGATCTGATGTACACATATAATATTTTGTATAAACGAAAATAAATTTTTTGATTCACATTGAGATATTCATAAAAATTAGACATTGTAATAGATCATGTAATTGATTTATAGTTTTATTGATATTTCGTACTTTCTCATCCTGATAAACAGTGAGTTTCCAACAAACCTGAATTTGAGAGAGTCTGTTAATGATTGTATTCCTTCAATTAAGAAAGGAACATAATCATTGATATTCCTTATATATATTAATAATCTTAATTAAATATTCAAAAAATCAAGCACATTAGATATTTAAGTTTATACATTAACAATGAGTGAACTATATATATTCATTTCAATAATGTAATTGATTGAATTTGATATGTAATTTATGTATCAAATTTACCTATGTTTCTTATGTGTTATTATTACCAATAGAGAATAAATATTTAACCATTCTTGGAAACCCATCTATATCAGTCTTCGTAGGAATTTATTACCCTTTTAATATATCAATAATTAGTGTTATTATCGTCTTTATTGTTTTTAAAAACTAATTACTTGATCCATCTCTTAAAACACTTCTTAGGAGTTAGTTCTGGGGAGATCACAATTCATAATGGAGATGTTACAATAAATTTTACTCTTATTCCATATATGGGGGAATAAATTTATTATTTATTTATTAATTTCTCTTTGAGTTTTTTACTGGTATCCTACTTTAATAATATTATAATTTAATTCATTGGAGACATGTATAATACCTCTAAAATATCAATTTTCTATAGTGATAATTTTATAGAACATATTTTGATATTCTGGTATACTTTTATACTAAATAAATTGAAAAAAATATCTTATAGATATTATATATATAAATTATATGTTCTATTGAATATTAACTTGATATGTATCTGCATTATATATGTTTCACTCGTTTAATTAAACTAATAGTGGATTTTGGTTGAATGCAGCCTTCCCCCGAATCATTATCATTCTTCCTCATCCAAATATCATGAATATTGGGTTTAACACTATAAAAATTCTAGATAAAACACATTCAAAATTACATTATTTGTTTTTATGTATCAATCTTCATATGTAAAAATTTTTCTATAATTTTTACCAATAACTTTTTTGATTGACTATGGGATTCAATTCAACTAATTTCTACTCTACCATGATTCGATTCACATTTCATTCTTATGATTATTACCCTATATTTTTAATTTTATAATAATATTACAAATGTAATTTTTAATTAATTATTTAATATTGCCATCTACTGAAAATATAATAAATTAATCCTACTATTTTATCTCTCTAATTCAATATAACTTTTAATTATTTTATAATTTTATAATATAAATTAATTGACTCAACACTCTAACTTAATAAAAATTACTTATAATAATTTTATAACTATAATTTTCAATTATTTATATAATTTTTCCATCTACTATAAATTTAAAAAACTAATCCTAATATTTTAACTCTCTATCTCAATTTATAAAAATTTAATCATTGAATATAAAGAAATAACCATTTTAATTTAATTGAGGAAACCCTCTAACTTACTACTTCATATTTCGACCAAAATCTATCACAACTAATAGTTTATCCTTAAAATTGGTTTAATTTATTTCTATATAATGATTCATAAATTCATATAAAATATATTGAAATAAAAGATTGAATGTGATATCAAGAATATAGAAAATGGATTACCTATAATTTACCCACAATATCTCATGTTGTGATCACATTGAAAGAAGAACATAAACAATAAAGTGTGATTTGAGATAATGAATATTTGAAATAATAATAATTTTAATTTATGTTTCACATCTAGGTACATTTGGTGAGAATTTACCTATTATAATATTTTAGGCATCGATTGGTCAAGAAGATGACTATGACTTCTGTAAAAAGAAATTACATAAAATAGAATTCTATATTTCACACTTTTAAAAAGATTAATCAAAATGAAAAAACACATAATCCTAAATGTGCAGTTCAAAACTAAAAAATTTCCACCTTACAAAACATATGTATAGTAAAAGCAAAAAACACTACTGATTCGATTCAATTCCCGATTCTAAATATAATTTCTGTTTTGATCAATGCATATAATCCCTCCAAATCATATTAAGAAAATATTATCTTACCATTTGAGAAGTTGTTTTTTATTTATATATCTCAATTCATTACATCATTTATAATTGAGTATTCTATCAAAAAAATGATGATATGTTTTAAGTACCATTATGCCTTTAGATATATAATAAAAATTTCTATTTCCACCACAACATTTATTAAATGTGGTCACAAAATCATTTTCAATTCTCCATTATTTTTATAATTGAAAAATTAAACTTTGAATTTTTTTTTCTTATAGATAATGATTTTATAATATAGATAATCGTTATTAAAACAATTCATTCATTGTGTCCCATGTTCAATGAAAAATATATCTATTAATCTTCACTATGTTGGGATTCATCAAATGTATTTCAGAAATGTCAATTAGTCCAGTGTAGTATATCATTGATCTAAATAATAAAAATCCTATCCTAAAAAAGGAAATGTTTAATATTTGTTACATAGTGTAAATATCGTGGAAATGAACTATTTTGATCATTTTTAACATTATTGGAACATAAATAGAATTGGATTTAACTTTTTAACTACAAAACATTATACATATAGGTTTATTTAATCATTTTGGAACTCAATGAAAACTTTTTGTTTCGAATCCATATTCAATATATGAATTTTTGGAGTCCCTATTCCAAAAAGTCTCTTTAACATTTTTATTGTTATAAATTCCTTAATTCGTGTTTCATTAAGACTTTTATAATTTATTAGAAGACCAGAAACCAGATATTTTGAATCGAGTTCTTCAGTAATAGCCATACTATAGATTTTTGGATATATCAACTCATAAAACTCCCTATGTTAATAATATTCCACATTCCTATATAAAATAATTTTCAAAAAAAAAATATATAATTAAATTTACTTCTTCATATAATATTATAAAAAAAACTGATTTTATCTATACAAATTCTTAATTCATTATAAATATTTATAGATTTCATTCATTATATTAGCACATTATATATCTCGTAGCCCATTTATTCCTAGTAATCTTCATTATAAAACTCAAATCGATCAGATTACCATTTATTTTATACTACAAATTTTTATCTTCTACTCAGTTTACTAGTCAGTTAATAATGGTTTTCACTTTTCCATTAGAATCAAGTTATTTTTCTTATAATCCATTATAGTTCATGGAATTTATTTACATTTAGTTATATAATAAACCTTTTTACTACCTAAAAGTTATTTAACCTAGATTTTACCATTACAATTATATTATTGGGAACATTTTACTACACATATAAGTGTTTTATCTATCTTTCATGAATAATATATACTTTTTATGAATCCACACATACTATATAATGATTAATTCTTATAAAAGAAATTATTTTCTACAATTTATTAACTTAAAATTATTTTATATTTTATTGTTATTATAACATTTAATTCTATAATATAATTATAATAAACAACTACCATAATGTCTATAAATTTTTTATTTTATTCAATTTCACTTTAAATAATGAAAATAATGTGTTAGTGACTGTATTATAACAATATAAATTACATTTTGGTTTTCTATATTAATGAAAACATATTTAATTTCATTCATTATTTGATGTAATCATCACAAGGAGATCATTTATAAAGTAATAGTCATTATATTATTAATATATTAACTGTTTTTCCTTAGTGAATGGGTTTTACATGAAAATATTGTTATCCATAATTAATATAATGAGAATGAGAAATTATTATTCAATGAAAGGCTATTTCACCTATGAAAAATTTCAGAACCTTATCAAGTATCTACATGGATATTAATAATTTTTTTCATTATGTTATATTAAATACCCATATTAAATCTCATGGATATATTTCAATGATATGATTATCTTCGCACTTATTTGGATACAATAATTATGAGAGGATATGTGATTTATTCTTAATGACTATACATCATTTCATAACCATCTTCTTTCTATTACAAGGATGTCATACTAAACACATTAACATTTACCCATGTCATTTCATCCATAATAATTATCCATAATTACTCCAAGTTATGAATATTACAATTATAATTTATTCTATCATTATTGATATCATTTTAATATGTAATATTTTTCTTTATAAGGATGGTTATCATCTTATTATATCGTAAGAACCCCAACCCCAGAACCCTGAACTGATTTCAACATTAGTACATTTCCATGAGATACATGTGATCACATCCCAAAGGGGAAAATAATTTATTAGCATTGATAAACATGATACATAAGTGATTTCTATATTATATTTTAGTAAATATAATACAACATTTTTTTATTTTGAGAATCATTATTCCCTCTAAAATATAATTTCATATCCTTAATAGAACTCATCACAAATACTAAGGAAATGAAAAAATATATAAGGATAGATAAAATGATCATTAATTGTTATATACATCAAATAAAATCATAATTACAGAAATTATGATCAATATAAAATAATTAATATATAAATTTAATTATATGAACATACATTCGATTTAATCAAAACATGACTATCGTGATTTAAAAAGTCGTCATCAATATGGGAAGGTAAAAAACTAAAAATGTATAACATTTAATCAATATAGTGAGAATATAATTCATCTAGAGACAATATCATTTTGAAAATATCATGGATAATAATAATTGAATTATAAATTAAAAAAATACTTACATATTAGAACCCCTACTCTCAATCGTGATGATATATTTATAATCAATACTTTTAAAATTTTTGTTTAATATAAAATGATAGTTATACAATGTAATTCCATTTCTGTTAAGCTATCCAACTGATTCGTCACATTATATTATTTATGATTTCAGGGGATGTCTATAATTGGAACCCACTCATATATTCCTATCCAATTCAATTCTCTTATATAAATCCATTGGGTTAATTCCTAAACAATATGACTTATCAAGAAATTTTATTATCATGTAATGAACATGGAATGACAATAATTTCCATAATCAAAATATATCATTAAAATTAAAATAAAATACATTGAAATTATATATGTTTAAAGTAATAAATACACCCTTTTTAAAAAATATGGATATTTATGAAAAATGTAACAATAAATGACAATAAATGATTGAACATTTCAAGGGAAATTACTTATCTCAAATATTGATCAATAATATGAATGCCAAAACATCCTCCATTTAAACATATCATTTCCCATGTGTAAAAATAAAAAATATGGTATTAATAAACTATATGCCCATTATATCATAAGTATAATAAAGATATGATGACTTAGATTAATAAAAATAAAATAAAAATTTTATTAAAACCATTTCTGATGAAAATAACTGATTCAAAATAAAAATGCCTTCAAAACAAATAGTTTATAAATAATTTGAAAATATTTTTTTCTGAATGTAATCATTGAAAATGGTTACGTAATAAACAATAAATTATGTGGTCATAGTGGAAAAAATTCTATATAAGTCATATACATTAAAACAATTATTCTGTTGACAATTTCGGAAAACACCAATAAAACAATATTTGGAAAATTATGTGAAGATTAAATTAAATAAAATTATAATAAAATTGATAATTTTTTTTAATAAATAGTTTTTATAATTTTATAAATAATTTATTTGGAAATAGAAAACAAGGATTTCAATGAAAAATTATTTTTAATATAATAGAGAAATAAGTTAAAATTTTATTATCAATCAATTCTAGATAAAGTTATGTAAATGATAGTTGAAGTAATAATATTACAAGAAAATTTCCTGAAAAAAAATATTACAATAAAATTAAATATACTCATTACCTAATAAAATATAATTCCCTTCAATGAGAAATCAAGAATAAACAAACTATTTTTAAATGATATTTTGAAATAAACCATTGTATAGATCATACATTTGAAGTGCGAATTAATAAGTGAGTATATTATTTTAATAAAATGTATATAAACAAAAATAATGTATAAATTCATCATATGTGATTAAAAATTCAATAGCAACTCTATAATATAATATCAATGATAATGTATATGCAATCTTCCCAATTAATTTAAATTGAGTTATTATCTTATTTACTGCATGGATACTTCAATATGAAAACCCCTTGAGAGAAATAATTCCAAAGGAAACAAAAAATACTATGAATTATGATTTATTTAATATATTTTTCTAATATGATCATTTATATACACTATTAAATGTAAATTTTTTGCATTACATTACAATATTCATTAATTAAGGAGAATTGATATAATTACCATTGACACATTATTCCTACTGAATTCATGTAATTTAACATCTAGTATAATGGTTTTGAGGATGCTTCTAATTTATACCAAAACCATATAAACATTTATAATATCTTATTTCATCATTAAATAAAAACTAATTTCTCATTAATTAATAATCATTCTTTTTATTATTTTTTTGGTTGTCAACTTGCATGTTTTCACATGAATGTTTTTTTGAGAAATAATCAGTTCTTCTGTATTTGATATAGATAAATGATCACAGAAATATTAATAATTTTATAAATTTTATATTTACTCAATATTTACATTTTTATATTCATTATTTATGGTTGTACATGTAAAATTTATCACATCGTTTCTTGGAGGTGATAAGCCCAACTGACACTAGAGTGATAATATTATAACATTAATGAGATATATGATAAGTAAATGGGTGATATATTAATTATATAGAATAAATATCATATCTTATAGATATAATATATTTATAAAATATTTCCAATTTAATTTCCATTTATTTTTATGTGAAAAATGAATAATATCACTTTGTCATGCGGTAGTCCGCCATACACACGATTGGTGCTATCAGATTTTAAATGGAATAGAATGTAAAAAGTTATATGTGATATTATATTTGCAGAAGTACAATAATATAATAAATAGAATATAAATAATGTATATTCATTATAATATATATTACTCAAAATGAGAGAATGAAATACAAATTACATCATTTATTGATGCGATAGTCCTCCGTGCACACATTCGATAGATTCATTTACCATTTTATGGAAGAGGAGGTCGATATAGACTATGAACATGAAATAATATATAGTTATATAAAAGGTATTATGGTTACTATATATGTATGGTTGTATGATATTTTATGAGGTTCAAGAAGAAACAAAATATAACCACATGTTTAAGAATGGTACCACTTATTTGGAAATCATCTTTATGATTGTACCTAAATCCTTCTTATGATGGTCATATTATTAAAAAATTTACTATGATTTTGTAATATGATTAATTAATGTATTTGATTAGTTTTGTGGATGAACCAATGTGTTCGTGATGTGTGAAGAGGAATTGAGAGGGGTAGGTTTTTTATAGGGGTCGAGTGTCATAGATGAAATTTTTTAAAGGTAAAGTGATAACAACATTGACCCAATTCCAAATTCCTCCAAAATGGGTCTTAATAAACCTTTATATCTGATAATATTTACATATTTTCATTAAGGAGTTGATTATCTGGATTTATTTCATTTTAAACTCTAATATTATTAGTTTAATCCTTAGGTAAACCAATTTTTAAATTGGCGAAGATAATTAATTTTTACGATTTTCACTATTCATTATGTTTTACAAATATGTTAAACATACTAATTAATATAAATTAATATTATTTAAAGAAATTTATAAATTCTTTCCCATTCACTTCAATGAAGTGGCTGAATTCAATTTAAAATTATGCTTATACACATGACAAAATGTGGGTTTCCAAAGTAAAAATTATATTATGAAATGGTAGTTTTAATATAAATATACATTATGGAATTTATTATTGTGAACTAAATTGATGTTTTTAATAATATAATTGAAATAAACTTATTAATAAAAATTAAAAGAAAATCAACATTAAAAATAATAAAAATAAAAATATAGTTTTCAATAAAATTTAACAACTATGATAATTAATTAAGAATTTAATCATTTATAAAAAAATAAAAAATACATTTAGAGATAATTATGAAGAGAATATTTAAAAATTGATGTTATTTTTTTTAAAAAATTTCATAAAGGTCCTAAAAATAAATTTTAAATTATTTGGGAATTTTTCATCTAATACACTTTTTGGAAAAATAAATTTTTTTAGAGAATAAATATTTATAATTAAAATTAGTTTTATTTTATATATAATAAATATATAACCAATGAATTTTTTTGTACATGTGTAGAAAATATAATTTTCTAATTTATATATTATTATCCATACCATCCAAATTAATGGATACAATATAATTGTAAACTATATAAGGATTCATTTAGACTCTTTGTTGCATGTTACTCTAAATTTTGAACAAATATAGTCTATTTAATAAAAATATATCATAAAGTATTCCAGTGTAAAATTATCATCTAATATCAGTTTCAAGTGTCATATATGATAAAGAACCCAAAATCCATTTTTTATCTTGGTTTGTTACATTCTAACCCCAGAAAAAAATGGTAACAACATAATTTGATTTTGATATTGATTATAAGGGGTTCAACATTTAAAGAGACATTTTTGGAATACTATCATAATAAGAATGATTTATAAAACATTTTTCTAAAATAGATAAATTCATTTACAAAGGTCATTTGGAATAACACATACATGGATTTTAAATAGGAGAATATTGGTCAAACATGACGATTTGAACATGGAAGAAAAGTGTAAATAATTTTTTAGAGTGATAATGGACATCGATCACCTAATATTTAATTTTAAATTAAAATTTGAGGTCTTAAAAACCATTAATCTATTAATATTTAAATGATTATTTTATTCATTGGATATAAATGTAATTGGAACGATTTTTTCATTCTTGTTGCTTTTACTAACGTTGGTGAATTAATTTAATTTCTTCTAATATAAGGAAATATATATAATTTATATCTTTGTAATTTACAATCAAATTATATTCAATTGGTTTCGATTCAATCCATATCCACATATCTCATAATTTATGAAATTAATAACCAAAATTTAATTATTTCTTCTTGAGGAACATAAATTTACTGTTAAGAGATCAAAAGATCCATACAATATTGAAAAGTTGGTCTACCTTTTTTAAATATTTTCTCAACCAATATAGTTAGAACACATTTTATAAACCTCAATAGTATCACCACTGGTCTGTGTTTTATTTCTATCCATAAATTTTTTTAACTAATTAAATTACATAACAAATAGAAAATCATTTAGTTCTTTTGTAGGCCCAACATACTTTATTCTCATCAGTTCTGGGTTCAAGACCCACAGGTTTGTCGGATGCGACTGGTTATCACCTGATTTGTGAGTTGTAATTCTTCTAAAAAAATATTAATCTAATTCTTATAGAATTAATAAAGCATAATAACAATTAATTACTTCAATATCGACGATAATATAACTCTTCATGGTTACTAATACCATTAATTATAGGCATAAAATTGTGTAAGTTCATTCTCCCATAATTAAATTGTTCTATAAAATATATACAAAACCAATGGGTTTTATTTTATTTATATGACTCCAAAAATATCTTTAATCGTGAAATAATCCTATAACATAATACCTAAAAAAGACATATTAATAATTTGAACTTATAATAAATCATCAACTTATAAACCCATGATGGTATCTATAAAAATTATGTTAATGAAGTAATACATTTATACAAAATTTAACTAACAGAATATTATTATTTTTATTTTAAATGGAAAGAGAGGTTGGGTCCAAAGAGAATAAATACAGGGGTCTCAAGGGGGCTGGTAATGGTGCAACCTCAATGCATCCCCAATAACAATGTTCTTACACTCATTAGGCAGGGTGCCCAAGCTATCATATAGGACGATCACCTCTCTAGGACACCTAATCTTTGAGAGAAGATCTGGGAGGATGTTTACCTCCCTCCAACTATGATGAATGTGTTTTCCTTGACTAGTCTCTGAATCACACCACCTCAAGATGTAGGCCATGTACCATGGTGGCTCCGACTACCCCTAAGAAATTTAACCACAATCTCTATGTATGATCCCACTTCAGTCACATGAAATCCTAGGCTTTGGAAAACCGTGATTCCAGTTAGAAGGGCCTGAGCCTCCACCCCTGGGGAAGTTCCCAAAAATATATGAGTCATTGAAGGTCAGATGCACAGATCTTCTCGAATCATGTAACACCCAACCACCACTCATAAAACCATGCTTGTATGATACCTCCATGTTGAGATTGAATCTTCTAGCAAGAGTATTATATCTGACCCACCTCCCCTCAGAACAATCTGGAGTATGATATTTTCCATGAATGTTTCACACTGTAGGAATTTTTTGATCCACCTTCAAAAGAGAGACCAACTAACAGATAAGTGACCTCAATCTCATCTCAAAGAAGAACATCGAACCCTCGTATCCCATGTGTGCATTGTTCCTAGACTCCCAAATAACACAACAAATGGAATGAAGAATGGATGCCCACACCTTGCAGTCTAGAATCATTTCATGTCACATCCAAAAACAAAGAGGAAAGAAGCTTCATTAAGGAGAAATTCTAAAATCTGGAACAAACTGAAGGAGTGAATATGTTCCAAAGATCCTCCGCCCATTCACTCTGCAAAAACAAATGAGTTGTTGATTCCCCCTTCACCGCCATATAACAGATTCATCAGGACACTAACTATATTCCCCTGATTTGGATGTTCTCGTCTATAGAAAAAATTCTATTATAAACATAAAAAACAATAATGTTAATTTTGGTTGTAATTTCCTTGCACCAGGTCTTCTCCATCCCATCCCCCTGACTATTCTCCTTGTGCGTCCAATCGTTGAATTCTCTAATGGAGAACCTACCCGAGATTTTACAAATGAAGCAGCATATATCCTTCTAGTCAATTATAAAAATGCTGCCAAAACCATTCTTTTTTTCCTGGTTCATATATGACCTGATTAGTAGTAGATACCTACAAGATTCGCAGAAGGTGATAAATGTAGTAGGACACCCTTCAAAAAACAAATGTTCCCAACCAAATTATTATTGAAATACCAACATCCCCTTTACCAATGATCCACCGAGAAGATCCTTATAGATACTCAAGTAACAAAGCCATTCAACACCCCATACCAAAAAGGAAAACCTTGTGATTGCTATCATATAACTTGGAATCTCTATATGTCCCTTTAACAAACATGGACCACAGAGAGTTCCCCACCACAATATTCTATGCAAATCATGCATGCATGCCTTGCATGGTATTGGTCATATCAGATAACCCCACTCCCCCATCGTTGATCTATTTAACTAGCTAGGACCTTGATGAGCAATGGAAAAAAGGCCACATGATTGGAATACCACAGGAAGGTCGTGAGGATCTTCTCTATCCATGCGACTGTTCCCTTGGGTGGCTGGAAAATGGAGAAAATATGCATCAGGATAGATGTGAGGACATTTTTTATCAGTGTTACACACCCAAAAAAGGATATAAATATATTATTCCAATTGTGAATCCATCATAGCATATAATCAATAAAACCCTCGAAGAAGGCCTTCTGGATCATCCCATATGATAAAAATAATCCCGACGTACAACATAGTAAATATCTTCAGTTGACAGCCCAAAATTCATTGAATGTCCCTCCATATTCAAGAAATGCACTTTTTAGACATGAACACGATGATTTTTATAGACTAATAATATGTATAATAATCCTACCATATATGGTAAACAACCCCATTAGACCAAGAAGAGATCTATGTCTGCCATTAGTGATGACTAACAAGTCGTCTGAAAACATCAGATGGGAGATGGTCTCCCCACCCTTTCTCCCAACATACAGACTCAATAAACCATCTTCCATGCTTCTATGAAGGTTCCTAGAGAGAGTATCAAGTGCCAAAATGAAGAGGCTAGAAGAAAGGGGGCCTCCCTTCCCCACACCCCATACATATTTGATGAAGATGATATACTTTCTTATTAGGGATATAGACAACCAAGGGGAATAGAAGCACCAGAAAAAGATGTCATAGGCCTATTCCATGAATCCCAAAACATAAATACATTTACCATTTTATCTCAATATAGGTTGTTCATTCATCTAGAACATAACCATTAGAATAGGGAATTTAATTGAATAATTTAAAAGTTCTTCATATTTAATACAACGAACTATGACAAGATCCCTAGGATGATATGAATTTCCATCCATTATACTAATTATTTTTACTTTTTAATTAACTTATTTATACCCATAATATACCCACATTATTCATGTTTTTATTCCATCAATAATACTTCATGTGAGTCTCTTTCCACATTTTTGTCATTAAGGAATTGAATTATTTATTCTTCTATGGTCTTCATCACTCGGTCTCTTAGATTAATACATAATTTAATTCATTGTTCAGTTTTAGAGTAGTTTAAGGCATAGGTTTTAACCAAATTTCATGATAAATAATTGGGAGTAATCAAAATACCATTCACCCTATTCAACATCACATTTGGCTTCACATATTCAGCATATTGTTCATCATTTTCAATGTTTTCCCAATTACTTCATGTTAAAGATGTTGACTAAACTAATAATAGTGTATAAATCACAGTTTCAAAATAATATAATCATTTATATAATGTAAATGTTATTACACATAAATTTAAATCTAATACACCTTAATATTAGCCAAGGTCATTCATCATCATCATCATCTATTCGAATCCATTATATTGGGTGGTAAATAAAATATGAATTACCTAAATCATATCCCTCAGGAGTGTCAAAATAGGTGCACTTTATGGCTCATTATTTTGTACTAGGAAACGATCAGGTTATACTGAACAATCATTTTCAGTGTTATCACCCAAATGATACATCTGTTCTATAACCACATCAAATGGTTGTATTAGAAAAAAGGATGTATTTCATTGAAAATTAAATGATCTGTTATTTACAAAAACAATATGATTTTTTAATAGAATATTCTCAAAGTATACTATATGGTTATGTTATCTTATATAAGTATTACAAAAATCTAATTCCAATGGTTTCCTCTAAACATTATCTGATTCCATCAGAATTGACCGTATCACTACTAGCCTAGAGACGATGTCTAATTTACTACATCAGTGTAAGATAAAAAAATATGATCTCAAAGGATAATATATTATAGTAGTCTTGCTAAACTAGATACTTATTTATTTCATATATTACATTTGAAAAAAAAATAATTTTTTCCCCAATATCATTAGTTACCTATATAATTTCAGTTCATATTATTCAAAATAATATTCCTCTATTCATATTAGGGGAAATAAAATAATATTGAGATCAAATTCATAATAATGGTTACATACAATAGAATTAATCATGTTTAAATAAAGATTAAATTGTAAAAAAATTAAATATGGAAGGATAAACATTTGAATTGACATTCCATTTTATAAAAAAACATTTCTATCATGATTAAACCAGGAATAATCAATACAGAACTATAAATGAATGAAAAATTATTTCTTTTAATAATTTAATAATATGATATGAGTACATTGATAATATCATGGGAACTAATAGTTGATAATAATAATTTAATTCTTAATGAAGGAAAGGATTAATTACTGGTTTTCATGATCTCACTCATCATGATTCATGTACAATCGAGACCAATCACAATAATGTTTAAAACTAATGGGTATATATACATCAGAAACCCATTTAACTAAGGATTTATAAAAAATTCATATTAAATCATAATGATGATTCTTTGGGATATGTATAATCAAGACCCACTTATACCTTCTGGTCCAACACATTCTTTATTTTTTGAATGATGAATTCAATTCACAAACAATATGTGTTATCACAAAAATTGATTATTATGTAATGAATAATAATTAAAAAAATTATTTATTCTATCAGGTAACATTCAAAGTAATGTTTTATTAGAAATTAAATACTCTTAATGTATCTAATTAGTTTTCAATGCTATATAAATTCTATCTATATATCCAAAATAATTGATAAATAGATATATATTTTCCTTAAGTCAATTTTTATGGAATCCAATTATTTTCTATAAAACTTCACCCCACATCATTCTTGATTCTTTTTTTTCCAAATATATGCTTCAAATATTTATATCATATATCATACAAATTTAATTAATGAAAATATTTTATAAATAAAAATTAAAAAATGTCCATTTAATTTATTTTTTCCTTGAATTCCATCTAGGAAAAATGTTTTGATTTATTTGTACTATATGTTTCAAAAATCCAACATTCATGAACCAATCAAACATATTATTATATTATTATTCAACCATTGTTAAATAGCATTAATTAATATATTTTGTATTTTTTATTATTCCTGACATGGATATACATAAAATGGATTTTTTAGTCCAACGTTTATTTTTTATTTGAACTCATAATGAATCCCATTGATCTTGTCATTAAGAATAATTATTCTTCAAGACTCTCTGACCCATTCACTAATTTTTTTAAAAAAATATATATAAAAGCATCGAATGAATAAAAATTATATCCTCATCCAAAATTATAATAAACAAGACAAAACATGACATTATATTTTTTAAAATAGATCATGTTATAAATTATTATATTGGAAAAAATTAATATATTTATCTACTAATTCTCAATCCTGGTCAACTCATACATTTCCATGAAACTCTAATGTGAGGGTATATGTTATTAATATTATAATCATGATTTTGAAATTTTAACTACCCCTTGATATCCATTTTCCCACAAAATTTTTTTTCTATACTTATAATCAATAGGTACATATATGTTAAAATATATATCATGTTTGCCCCAACTGGTTTTGCATGTTTGGATGGTTGGAAATTTGAGAATTATATCCCTAGTATTTACTACACTGTGATGGATTCCATAGTATATGATATGACCTTAAACATTTTGGACATTATAGGAATGGTTTTGGTTTTGTTTTATTTTCACTAAATCAAATGGTTTTAAAAAATTGTTCTATTTTATTGTTCTTCAAGAGTCTTCTTGTGGGATATTATTTTAGCACCAAAATTGGTCTGGCTTCCAAGGCCTTGAGTGTTTCTCTATTGTTATTGTGGTTGGTGGATGGAATATTTAATGGTGAAAGATAAGTATAAACACTATTTTTTCTATCGTATTGGGAAGATAAACTTATTGATAACTAGTAGAGCATCATTGAAATACTAGTGACTATAGAGGTGCATAGCTTGAGAGTGTAATAATGGAGTGGGAGAGGTGGAAATAAATGAAAATGAAATCTCTACACCATGGGAAATTATGTGGTACCTATGAAATGGAAAAAGTGTAATATCTAATTCCATAGGGGTTTATGTGGTTGTTTTCTATTTTTACGTTTGTGTGGGTTGTTCGAAATTTATTTAGAGAACTCGTCACACCATGTCCCAATGTGTTATACCAATTGACGTATTTTTTAATATCCTAACATTCCACAATGGTTGGAGTGGTAATACTCTTGTTCAAAGATGAAATCATGGGATATATTTTATGGGAAATATAAAATTATTTTATATTACATTAATATCTGATGAAATATTCATTCATCCACCCATTTTTAGGTGTCTAATATAAGATTAATTTTAGAGGAAACATACTTCAATTCAGCTTGTAAAAATTTTTATTATTTAATTTCTCTATAAAAAATAGTTTTATGATGTTTCTATTTCACACAATATAATTATGTGGTGAAAAATAAAATCATTTTAGTTTTATGATTCAAATTTTGGTTGTAATCTATGATTAAAGCTTACAAAACTATTTTATTCATTTATTTTTCTATAAAATTGGTTGAGGTGATGTACTTTCACAGATTATATATTTAATTACTAGTACATAATTTTTTTAGATTGTATGTGTTAAAGTGTGTGTGTTCATAATTCATTGGATGATAACATGACAATTTTATCATGGATATTTTCCATATAGGGTACATTGTGTTATTTCTCTATGTGATTAATCATGATTGAGAGATAGTGGTTCCCATCATAAGATAAAAATATTCAGTTTATTCCACTTTATTGGATGCTTAATAAATTAGTTTTGCAGGTTGATGGAATATTTCAACAACATAATGTGTTTTTGGGTTTTTCTAATTTTTAGATATGAAAAGGAAAATGGTTTTTAGTGTGAGTAAATTGTTTGATTTTTTAAGTATGCTTGTTATAATACAATAGTATCTTGGTTTATATAAAATTTGATTTATCCTATTATTTCTTATGTTGTCTTTGTGGGGATACTTTTGGGGGATAACATACTGAGATTCCATAAACACCCCTACATATATGTATATTTGTGTATATATTTTCATTGTTTGATAAGCTTCATATATGAGGATATATCTCACTTTTCTCTGGTGATATAGATGGGATCATGGAGTTAGAAACATTTTAGTGTATAATCACAAAAAATATAGAATTATTTCTTAATTTCTATGTTTTTGGTCACATAGTCTTACGTTTTCATTTTCCTTATGTATATAGTATGTCTGGATTATTTTTATGTTATGAATTATAGTTATTCTAGAATTGACTCACAAATCATATGTAAATAAAATAATATATTTTTATGGATTTTTCAAAATTATTATTTCTTATTTAAGGGAGAATAATCAAATATTATTTGGTTACATCCTTGGAATTTAGTTATAATAATTGTAGTCTATGGGATTCACCTTTCATTGATAGAACTATGGTTATTCCCAGTCCAATGAGCTGGGGATGGTTTGTTATAAATGTTATATTTTGTTTTTATAGACCATTATTTGATAAGGTATTTTCTGATATAAGATGTGTGAGAATGTGAACGTTATAACATAATTTACATGTCACACCTCTTTATGTTTAATATCATGTTACTAGTGTATCCTATGTAGAAAATATATTATTGATCACTTACAAACATATTTTTTCAAATAATTGTCATTAGTTTTGTTTATGATTGTGTGTTATCATTTACTTTTAATGATACATCCCCCATGAATTTAATAATTCAGATGTTGTTTTATTGATAAAACTTTAAGGGGTTGTTCTCTTTATGTGTGAATCATGTGTGTAAAGACCCAGATATTTCAAGGAATTTTTGTCTCAAATTCATTGTAATTTTATGAGTCTATGGATTCTGATGACACTTGATTCAGAGGCCCGGTGTGCCCGATATCAATTTCCGAAGTTTATATTGGGTACGTTCAGTAAACGAATGAGCGGGTTTTTCTATCTCTTGAACCGGTGCTCGGAATTGGAATCTGAGGGCACCGATGAACTCGCAGCGCCAATAATTTCTTAAGGGGACCATCACCTCGAATGCAGTTGGGGTAGAGTGGAAGTTAGTTTTCCCAACATCGTGAAATAAAAATAAAATAAATATCTTTTTATTTTATTTTTAATTTCAAACTTATTTGAATTAATGTGGGGGTTCCACAACCCCACATTTATTCAAGTAAATACTTTCTTAATTAATTAAGGATGGAGACTTTTTGATGTCGGGGAATCCACTGGAGAACTCCCTCTCCTTCCTTCCATCCCTCTCCTTCCTCCATTGTTGCACCAAAACCAAGGTTCCATCTTCTCTGACGAGACACCGTCGAATGGGTAGGATTCAGTAGCGTGGTGTGGGCGCTACGAACTACATTGACCCCGATGTCTTCCCCACTTCAGATCCGACGAGCGACGAACGACACGTGGTAGGAGTTTTTATGTTCAAGTTTTAATACATTTCATCATCGTTCTTCAATTCTTGAGTTTCGTTTGTCCGCATGATACCATCTTGACATGGAAGGGCTCGGACCGTATGAACACGGTCTGACCCTTCCCCTCTCGTTTGTTGTTTGTGGATGAAGGATGCGGACTGCGAAGAACCGACCGACATCGGGCCAACCATGAGCGGATCGTCAGCGCATGATTGCTGGGTCGCCGCAAAGGCGCGACACCGACGTGCCACACAGAGTAGAGTCGGACCGCATCCTAGACGGGCTGCAGAGGAGGGGCGTGGCGCCGTCGCACCGCGCTGGATCTATAGGGGCCGCGGTCGGGGTGGACCGTGGTGGTGGGGCAGGGCGCCGTCGTGATGTGCCGATTGAACCAAGCCACCGTGAATCTGGAAGGGCAGCCGGCTGTGCCGGCCGTAGGTGCCACAAAGATGCGGGACATGAGGGGGTCCTGCGGTTAACCAAGAGCTGGCCTTCATGGCTGACCGTTTCAAAGAACCGGGGGTGGGGGGTGGTAACCCCCCCCCCCCCCAATCAGCGGCTAGGGCGGGCCCCACTAGGCGCCGCCACCCTCCTTGGTCGGCCAGCCGTGTGGGCCACGGGGGCAGGGCCATGGCTCACCGGGCCAAAACCGGACCTGGGCCACAGTCAGCTGGCCCGGACCCGCACCCGGGCCGGCCCAGGGGGTGTTGGGCCGGGTTGGACTGGGCCAGACCACCTATTTTCAGACATTCTTCATTTAAACGCCCATAACCTGAGTTTTGTACCTCCGATCGACGCACTGTCAGTTGTGAAGGATTCCGAAGATCAAGCCGGTCGTTTAGCTATATTACACTCAAGGTTTAGGAAAAGTTTGGGTATGGCTGGGTTGGTTTTAATTCAAAACCAACCGGGCCCTCAGAGCGGAAATGCTTATAACATAAGGATGGGACGTCCGATTGACGTGCCATTGACTATGTTGGATTCATCCTGATAAGATGGTTCTTTTTTCAAACTTAACATGAGGTTTGGATGCATTTGGAGTATGGCTGAGTTGGATTATACCTGAAATCCAACCGGGCTCCTAAAACACAAATGCTAATAACTCATAGACCGGACGTCTGATTGATGCGCCGTCTGTTGCGCGTTGTGACCCCTATGATGAGGTGGTCCTTTGAGATACTTCCACGTGAGATTACATGTCACTTGAAAGTATTTACCAGAATCTTGTGGAGAGGATCCTCCCAGAGATGAGCGTACGGAGTACAGAGACCTTGTAGCAGGCTGAGACCTGATGACTACTTGTCCGATTCGTTTCAGAGTGACTTGAATAGACCATTGGAGAGCACTACTGTGTTGGGGTGGCAGACCCATGGTGGGGAGGACTACTATGTTGGGGTGGCAGACCTGAGGTACTCGACAGGAGGAGTACTTCTATAGGCTATTAGGGGGAGCGCTATTTTGTTGGGGCGGCAGACCCATGGTGGGGAGCACTATTGTGTTGGGGTGGCAGAATCGCGGTACTCGATAGAGGAGGAGTACCTCAGTAGTCTAAGGTTAGTGAGAAGTGCCTTAGATTTGCGACAAGACTACTGTACTCGACAGAGGATGATCTCTTTAGAAGTTGTGGTTTCGATATCATTAATAAAAATCCTGGTTTGAGATGAGTCAATGACCTTTGTGTTTTCCTCATGATTGAGATGGGTTAATTGATAACATAGGTATATGTATGGGCATATACATAAGTAAAGGTTATCTATTGAGATATTTCTTTGTGGTTTATCCTTGATGTGTTTTATTGAGACCTTGAGGGTATCAGGGTCGCTACTGAATATCGTTATACTCACCCCTGCATAGGCTATGCCCGCACCTCGTGGTGTTGGATGCAGACGACGGACAGAGATGACCGAGGTAGAGTGTACAAGGATTGGATGGTACCCGGAGGTGGACACCCAGCATGACGGCACACAGAGAGGACCGATAGACGTGGAGTGCTGAGGAGGACATTTGTACCTACCCTTCAGTTTGGAACCCGGAGGACGATCCAGGAGCTGCTTCACCTTTCAGCTGTTATCTTCTCATTTGTACTTTTTCATTCAGTTATAGGTGAACCTTTCTGTTGGGATTTTATTTCTGGACCCTTTTTACTTTCAGCACTTTTGTTATACTTCTTTACATAGTGATTGATTCTTCTTATTCTCTGGTTTTGTGTGTGTTTATGTTTATAAAGTCAATGCCTTCCCAATTTATAGGGAGTTATGCCTTTGGTGCTAGTCACCAGCCCCTAGTCTATGGAAGGAGGGCATGGGGTAGTCACGACATGGGCCCCAAGGATGGGTCATGACAAATTGGTATCAGAGAACGTCGGTTCTACCGTATAACTTAGGACTATGATATTTTCATTCTGTGAAGAAATAGTGTTAAGGGTACTAATTGTGGTTTTCAGTTCAGGGAGTCCAGTGTTGGTACGGGCGGCCGACATATCCGTACACCAGGACCCTGACTTCTGATTTTCGACTCAGTGCATGAAAACACTGATTGCGTGTATGATTTCAAATGTTTCTTTTATGTCATCTCAAACCAGGTCATCTCACCAGGTATAGACTTTTGACTGTGTCACATCTGTTTCATTCAGGATGTCTTCACCCAGTTAGTCAGCGTGGGTACTGAGTGGAGAGGGCGATGATAGTTCACCGAGTAGCGAGGCCTCAGTATAGGGCCCTATCCCAGTTGACATACCAGAAGATAGTGCACACCGCTTGAGCACGTTGCACGAGTTCCAGCGGTAGAGGCCTCTGAGGTTTCAAGGCAAGTCGGATTTTCAGACGGCTGGGAGCTGGCTGGAGTTTGTAGCATGAGCTTTCCACATAGCTGGGACACCTTCTGACTTGATGGTCTACCTATCTATTAGTCTTCTTCAGGGAGAAGCTGAGTGGTGGTGGAGCTAGGTGCTCAGGTTTTGTGACGAAATGACCTTCACCTGGGGAGGCTTCGAGACTTTCTTCAAGGTGGAGTTTATACCAGTGACTCTAAACTCTGAGCATGCTCAAGAGCTTCTGCCCTTGCCGTAGAGTTTTTCTTCAGTATACGGTTCATATTTAGGAAGTAGACGGATGATGCAGAGGTCCAGAACTACAAGTGTTCAACCGCATGATTCAGGATTGGTTGTGCGGGGCACCCGGGGTGGAGTCCGAGCTAGGCATTCCAAGAACGCACAGTGTTTCTCCTGTGGCAGTCTTGGTCACATGGCGCGTGACTGTCCAACTCCCAGCACAGTTGATCTGCAAGCGTCGAAGGAGCCACTGAAATAGAAGAATCGGCGGGAGCTTGAGAAATAGCCAAGCGGTTGACAAGGCAGTGGAGATCCGGATGCAAGTGGACAGGAGCGGGACTAGATCCAGGCATGGAGGCCTTTGTTCTTGGTGCTTCTAGTTTCTATGTTGTTATTGTCTGTATTTTCTATGTGTCTTTGTACTTTAAGCTGCATAAATAAAAGACACTTGTCTTTGTCAAATTTACTTTCCTATCCTTTTTGTATGGTTGATACTACAAGGTTCAAGTTAAAATTATTGACTTGACCCTCAATTGCGAGATTCCTACTGGAGGAGACCCAGTAACCATGCACTGATGCCAACAGTGTGACTCAACCCTTAGAGGCGAGAGTAATAGATGGATCTCTTAGTTGTAGCGTTGAGGCCTTACGACGTCATTCAAGGCACGAATTGTACCGTTCATGTCAGGATTGACTGTATTAGGCAAGGAATTTGGTTCATCCAGGGGATGAGACCAGATTTCTCTTTTCGGTAGAGTAGAAATATTAGCATCTCTTTGGTAGAACGTAGATGAAGAAGGGTGGAGATTAGTTATTACTTTTGGCTAGTCTCACCCATTATTCATTGAGAGAATGGTTTACGGTTATCTCCCACTCAATAGTCTCAGGTGTATCTTCTCTCATAAAGACCTGAACCCGAGACAACGGTGATGGCTTGAATTATACCAGGACTATGACATCAAGATTGTTTATACTCATGGGGAGGAAAATGTTGTAGCATATGATCTTAGTAGGAGATCATCCATTCAGCTGTTAGAAATTGTGAGACAGCAGTTGGCCACATTTCCGATATCCTTTGGGGATAGTGATGGAGTCAGCACATGTAGAACCAGAGATGGTTCAGGCTACAACAGAGAAGGTGCATATCATCCAGGAGCGGATGAAGACAACACAGAGTAGACATAATTCCTATGCTCATTGGAGATGGAGACCACTGGAGTTCGAGGATGGATATTGTATCTTTATATGGGTCCCACCTCGATGGGGTCTACAGAGATTTGTCAAGGGTGGAAAGTTGTCTATGCAATTCATCAGACCTTTCATGGTCCCCAGCAGAGTAGGTGAGGTGTCTTACCACCTGGCCTTTCCACCTCATATGCACTGGGTGCATAACGTATTCCACGTATCTCAGCTGAGGAGATACGTGCACGATCCATCCGACATCATCGATCACGAGGATCTGGATATCAATGACGGGGAATTTTTTATAGAGGTTCCTATAGAGATTGAGGATCGAAAGGAGCGGGTCCTACGAGGATGTTCGATTCCTCTGGTGCACTTTTTCTAGCATCACAGGAAGTTCCAGGTGAGCACATGGGAGCGGGAGGCTCAAATGCATGCCTGGTACCCCTTTTGTTTCCCTAGCGTGTGTTATAGCTTTATGGGGACATAAAGCCTTGAGTTGGGAGTAATGTAAAGACCCATAAATTTCAAGGATTTTTTTTTCTTAATTTCTTTTGAATTTTACAATTCTGTGGCTTTTGATAGAACTTGATTCCGAGGCCTGGTGTGCCTGGGATCAATTTTAGAAGTTTAGCATGGGTACGTTCAGTAAACGAACGAGCGAGTTTTTATACCTCTTGAACTGGTGCTCAAAATTGAAATATGAGGGCACCGATGAACTCGCAGAACGAGTAATTGCTTAAGGGGACCTTCACCTCGAATGTAGTTGGGGCGGAGTGGAAGTTAGTTTTCCTGACTTCGTGAAATAAAAATAAAATAAATATCTTTATATTTTATTTTGAATTTCAAACATATTTGAATTAATGTGGGTGTTCCACATCCCCACATTAATTCAAGTGACTCCTCCTTTAATTAATTAATGGAGGAGCCTTTTGATGGAGGGAATCTATTGGATAACTCCCTCTCCTTCCTTCCCTGCCTATCATTCTACCATTGTTGCACCACCACCGAGGTTCCATCTTCTCTGATGAGACACTGACGAACGAGTAGGGATCAGTAGTGTGGTGTGGGCGCAATGAACTATGTTGACTACAACTTCTTCCCCACATCAGATCCAACGAGCGACGAACGACACGTGGTAGGGGTTGTTATGTTCATGTTTTAGGTTCGTTCATCATCGTTTTTCAATTCTTGAGTTTTGTTTGGCCGCATGATACCATCTTGACGAGGAAGGCCTCAGACCGCATGAACACGGTCTGACCCTTCACCTATCGTTTCTTGTTTGTTGCGGATGGAGGCGGACATCGAAGAACTGGCCGGTGTCGGGCTGACCACGAGCGGATCGTCAGCGCATGATTATTGGGTCACTACAAAGGCATGGAACTGGTGTGCCGTGCAGAGTGGAGCCAGACCGCGGCCTAGCCGGCCCGCGGCAGAGGGGCGTGGTTCCATCGTGCCACGCCGGAGCTACAGGGGCCGCAGCCGGGGTGGGACGTGGCACCGTCGGGCCGCGCCGGTTGAAGAGAGTCGCGGCCTAAGGACGCGGTGCATCTGGAAGGGCGGCCGGCTGCCGATGCCACCAAGAGGCGGGACCCGAGGGGGTCCCACAGTTACCCAAGGGCTGGCTATTTCGAAGAACCAAGGGGGGGGGGGGGGGGTAACCCCCCCAGATCAGCGGCTAGGGCGGGCCCCACGGGGCAACGCCACCCTCTCTGGTCGGCCAGCCACGGGGCCAGCTGTGTGGGCCACATGGGCCGAGCCACGCTGGTCGGGCTAGGCCGTGCCTGGCAGGCCGGTCTGCGCCCCACCGAGCCAGACCTGGACCTGGGTCGAGTCGCCCAATTCGGGCCGACACTGGGGGTGTGGGGCCATGTCAGACCGGGCCAGACCCCCTATTTTCAGACATTCTTCAATTAAACGCCCATAACTTGAGTTGTGGACCTCCGATCGACGCACCGTTAGTTGCGTAGGATTTCAAGGATCGAGATTTTCGTTTAGTGATATTACACTCAAGATTTCATAAAAGTTTGGGTATGGCCGGGTTGGATCGAATTCTAAACCAACCGGGCCCTCGGAGCGGAAACACTTATAATTTGAAGACCGGACATCCGATTGACGTGTCGTTGAATATGTTGGATTTCACCTAATGAGATGGTTTTTTTGGCATAAAAAACCTGAGGTTTGGACATAGTTGGAGTATGGACGGGTTGGATTATACCCGAAATCGAACCAGGCCCCTGGAACAAAAATGCTAATAACTCATAGAACGGGTATCCGATTGACGTGCTGTCTATTGCATTGTGACCCCTATGACGAGGCGGTCCTTTGAGATACATCCACGTAAGATTACGCGACACTTGGAAGAATCGACCAGAAGCTCATGGAGAGGATGCTCTTGGAGATGAGCAAACAGAGTACGAAGACCTTGTAGCTGGCTGAGACATGATGACAGCTTGTTCGATTCATTTCGGAGTGACTTGAATAACCCAGTGGAGAGCACTAGTATGTTGGGGTGGAAGACCAGCAGTACTCGACAGGAGGAGTACCTCTATAGGCTATTAGGGGGAGCACTAATGTGTTGGGGTGGCACACCCATGGCGGGGAGCACTACTGTGTTGGGGTTGCAGACCCGCGGTACTCGACCAGGCAAGAGTACCTCAATAGTCTAAGGTTAGTGAGCAGTGCCTTGAAGTCATGACATGACCACTATACTCGAAAGAGGAGGAGCTCTTCAGAAGTTGTGGTTTCGATATCATTAATAAAAATCCTGGTTTGAGCTGAGTCAATGACCTTTGTGTTTTCCTCATGATTGAGATGGGTTACTTGATAACATAGGTATATGTATTGGCATATATCTATGTAAAAGTTATTTGTTAAGATCATTTTTTGTGGTCTATCCTTGTTGGATTTTAGTGAGACCTTGAGGGTCTTAGGGTCTCTACTGAGTATCGTTATACTTACCCCAGCACGGTCTATTCCCGCACCTTGTTGTGTTGGATGCAGACGACGGACAACGCTGACCGTGGTAGAGTGTACGAGGACTGGACGGTACCCATAGGTGGACACCCTGCGTGATGACACACAGAGCAGACCGATAGACGCAGAGTGCCAAGGAGGACATCTGTACCTACCCTTCAGTTAGGAACCTAGAGGACGATACAGGAGTTGCTTCACCTTTCTGCTATTGTATTTTCAGTTGTACATTTTCTATCAGTTGTAGCTGTACCTTTTTGTTTGGATTTTATTTCTGGCCACTTTTTACTTTCATCACTTTTTTTATACTACTTTACTTAGTGTTTTCTTCCGCTTGTTCTCTGGTTGTGTGTGTGTTTATGTTTATAAAGGCAATGCCTTCCCAGTTTATAGGGAGTTATGCCTTTGGTGCTAGTCGCCAGCCCCTAGCCTATGGAAGGTGGGCTTGGGGTAGTCATGGCACGGGCCCCGAAGACGGGTCGTGAAAAATTTGTATCAGAGGACGTCGGTTCTACCGCAGAACTTAGGACTCTGATATTTTATTTCTGTGAATAAATAGTGTTAAGGGTACTAAGTGTGGTTTTTAGTTCGGGGAGTCTAGTGTTGGTCCAGGCGGCCAACGTAACAATATAAAAGGATCCTGAATTCTTATTTCTGACTCAGTGCACGAAAACATTGATTGTGTGTGTGATTTCAAAAGTTTCTTTTAAGTCAGCTCAATCCAGGTCAGCTCACCAGGTATAGTCCTTTGACCGTGTCACATCTGTTTCTTTCAGGATGTATTCACCCAGTCAGTCAGCGTGGGTACCAAGTGGAGAGAGCGATGAAAGCTCATCGAGAAGAGATTCCTCAGTACAAGGCCCTCTCCTAGTTTACTTACCAGCAGATAGTGCACGCCGCTTGAGCACGTTGAATGAGTTCCAATGATAGAGGCCTCTGAGGTTTCGAGGCGAGTTGGATTTTTCAGATGGCTGGGCATTGGCTGGAGTTTGTAGCACAATATTTCTACATGGGTGGGACAACCACTGACTTTGTGGTGTACTTATCTATTAGTCTCTTTTAGGGAGTGAATGAGAGGTGGTGGAGCTAGATGCTCCAGTTTTGCGACAAAATGACCTTCACCTAGGAAGACTTCGAGACTTTCTTCAGGGTGGAGTTTATACCAGTGACTCTACACTCTGAGCATGCTCAAGAGCTTCTTCCCTTGCCACATGGTTTTCCGTCAGTATCCAGGTCATCTGTAGGAAATGTACGGATGATGCAGAGGTCTAAGAGGACCAGACCTATAGGTGGTTGACCGCACGATTCAGGATCGGTAGTGCGGGTCACCCGAGGTGGAGTGAGAGCCAGGCATACCAGGAACACACAGTTTATCTCCTGCAGTGGGCTTGGTCACATAGTGTGTGACTATCCGACTCCCCGCACAGTTGATCTGCAGGCATTGAAGAAGCCACCGAGACAGAAGTAGCGGCGGGAGCTTGAGAAACAGCCGAGCGGTGGACAAGGCAGTGGAGCTTCAGAAGCAGGTGTATAGGAGCAGGACTAGATCCAGGCATGGAGCCATTTGTTCTTGGTGCTTCTATATTCCGTTTTATTATTGTTTTTAGTTTTTATGTGTTTTTTTACTTTGATCTGCAGTAATAAAAAACACTTATCTTTGTTACGTTTACTTTCCTATCCTTTTTGTATGTTTGATACTAAGAGGTTCTGGTTAAAACTGTTGATTTGAACCTCACTTACAAGATTCCTACTAGAGGAGACCTAGTAACTATGCACTAATGCCGACAGTGAGACTCAACCCTTGGAGGTGAGAGTAATATTTGGATCTCTTAGTAGTAGCGTCGAGGCCTTACAACATCATTCAAGACATGAATTGTACCGTTCATGTCAAGATTGACTGTATTAGGCATAAAATGTGGTTCGTCAAGGGGATGAGACCAGATTTCACTTTTCTGCAGAGGAGAAATCTCAGCAGCTCTTTGGTATAATGTAGACGAAGAAGGGTGTAGATGAGTTCTTACATTGGGCTATTCTCACACATTGTTCGTTGAGCAAACAATTTCCAGTTCTCTCTAATTGAATAGACTCAGGTGTGTCTTCTCTCAGAAAGACCTGATCCTAATACAACGGTGATGGATTCAATTCTTCCAGGACTATGACTTCGAGATAGTTTATACTCCAGGGGAGGGGAACATTGTAGCAGATGCTCTTAGTAGGAGATCGATCATTCAGCTGTTAGGAATGTTGAGATAGAAGCTAGCCGCATTTCAGATAACCTTTGTGGATAGAGATGGAGTCAGCACGTGTAAAACTAGAGATGGTTCAGGCTACGATGGAGAAGGTGTAGATAATCTAAGAGTGGATGAATACTGCATAGAGCAGACATAAGTCCTATGCTGATAGGAGATAGAGACCAATGGAGTTCGAGGATGGTGACCACATCTTTATACGAGTCTCACCTCGGAGGGGTCTACAGAGATTTGTCCAGGGCGGCAAGTTATCTCCATGATTCATCGGACCTTTTCAGGTCCCCAGCAGAGTAGGCGAGGTGGCTTACCACCTGGACTTTCCACCTCAGACGCACTGGGTGAATAACATCTTCCACGTATCTCAGTTGAGGAGATACGTGCATTATCCATCCCACATCATCGATCACGGGGAGCTGGATATCGATGACGGGGCATTTTTCACAGAGGTTCCAGTAGAGATTGAGGATCGACGGGAGTGGGTCCTATGAGTATGTTCGATTCCTTTGGTGCGCTTTTTCTTGCAGCACGGGAACCTCCAAGTGAGCACATGGGAGTGGGAGGCTCAGATGCGTTCCTGGTACCCCTTTCATTTCCCTAGCATGTTCTGTAGCTATATGGGGAAGTAAATCCCTGAGGTGGTAGTAATGTAAAGACCCATAAATTTCAAGGAAATTATTTTTATTAATTTCTTTGGAATTTTACGAGTCTGTAGCTTCTGACGGTACTTGATTCTGAGGCCCGGTGTGCCCGGAATCAATTTCTGAAGTTTAGTTCAGGTATGTTCAGTAAATGAATGAGTGGGTTTTTATATCTCTTGAACTGTTGCCCGGAATTGAAATCTGAGGGCGCCGATTAACTCACAGCGCCGGTAATTGCTTAAGGGGACCTTCACATTCAATGCAGTCATGGTGGAGTGGAAGTTAATTTTCCTAACTTCGTGAAATAAAAATAAAATAAATATCTTTTTATTTTATTTTGAATTTCAAATATATTTGAATTAATGTGGGGGTTCCACAACCCCACATTAATTCAAGTAACTCCTTCTTTAATTAATTAAGGGAGGATCCTTTTTGATGGGGGGGAATCCTCTAGAGAACTCCCTCTCCTTCCTTCCCTCCCTCTACTTCTTCCATTGTTGAACCACCACCGAGGTTTATTGTTCTCCGACGAGACACCGACGAACGAGCAAGAATCGGTAGTGTGGTGTGGGCGCAATGAACTACGTTGACTCTGATGTCTTCCCCACGTCAGATTCGACGAGCGAAGACTGACACGTGGTAGGGGTTGTTTTGTTCAAGTTTTAATACCATTCATCATTGTTCTTCAATTCTTGAGTTTCGTTTGGCCGTATGATACCATCTTGACGAGGAAGGACATGGACCCCACGAAGACGGTCCGACCCATCCTCTCTCATTTGTTGTTTGTGGACGATGGAGGTGGACTACAAAGAACTGCCTGACATCGGGCTGACCATGAGGGGATCGTTAGCACATGATTGCCGAGTCACCGAAATGGCACAACCATGGTGTGCCACGTGGAGTAGATCCAGACCGCGGCCTAGTTGGGCCATGGTGGAGGGGCGCGGCGCCGTCGTGCCATGCCCGAGCTACAGGGGTTGCGTCCAGGGCGGGCCACGACAGGGGGGGTGGTGCCGCCGCGACGTGCCTATTGAACAGATCCGCAAACTAAGGCCGCGGCAGATCTGGAAGGGTGGTCGGATGTGCCGGCCACCAGTTCCACCAAGAGGGGTGACCAGATGTGGTCCCGCGGTTACCCAAGGCCCGTCCTTCAAGGCCATCCATTTCGAAGAACCAGGGGGGGCTAACCCCCCCTGATCAACGGCTTGGGCGGGCCCCACTAGGCGATGCCACCCTCCCTGGTCGGTCAGCCACGTAGCCAGCCACGTGGGCCACATGGTCTTGGCTGGACCCGGGTCAGGTCGACCAGGTTGGGGCTGACCCTGGGGGTGTTGGGCCAGGTCGGACCGGGCCAAACCCCCTATTTTTGGACTTTCTTCAGTTAAACACCCATAAAATGAGTTGTGGACCTCCAATCGACACACCGTTAGTTGCGTAGGATTACTCGGATCGAGATGGTTGTTTAGGTATATTACAATCAAGGTTTTGTCAAAGTTTGGGTATGACCAAGTTGGTTCAAATTCGAAACCAACTGGGCCCTCGGAGGGGAAACACTTATAACTTAAGGACCAGACGTCTGATTGACGTGTCTTTGACTATTTTGGATTCCTCCTGATGAGATAGTTATTTTATAATACTTCACCTGAGGTTTGGACGCAGTTGGAGTATGTTCGGGTTAGATTATACCCGAAATCCAACTGGGCCCCTAGAAAAGAAATGCTAATAACTCACAGACCAGGCGTCCGATTGATGCGCAGTCTGTTGTGTTGTGACCCCTATGATGAGGCGGTTCTTTGAGATACTTACACATGAGATTAAATGACACATGGAAGTATTGACCAGAAGCTCATGGAGTGGATCCTCTCGGAGACGAGCGTACGGAGACCTCGTAGCTAGCTGAGACATGATGACTGCTTGTCTGATTCATTTCAGAGTGACTTGAATAGCCCAGTGGGGAGGACTAATGTTTCAAGGTGGAAGATTCATGGAGGGGAGCACTACTTTGTTGGGGTGGAAGACCCACAAAACTCAATAGTAGGAGTACCTCTGTAGGATATTAGAGGAAGGACTACTGTGTTGGGGCGGCAAACCCATGGCGGAGATCACTACTGTGTTGGGGTAGACGACCTGTGGTACTCGACAGAGTAGGAGTACCTCAGCACTATAAGGTTATTGAGCAGCACCTCAGTGTCGTGACATGTCCACTGTACTCGATAGAGGAGGATCTCTTTCGCAGTTGTGGTTTTGATATCATTAATAAAAATCATGGTTTGAGTTGAGTTAATGACCTTTGTGTTTTTCTCATGATTGAGATGGGTTACTTGATAATGTAGGTATATGTGTGGGCATATACCTAAGTAAAGGTAATATATTGAGATCTTTCTTTATGGTTTATCCATGTTGGATTTTAGTGAGACCTTGAGGGTCTCCAGGTCCCGAAAGAGTATCGTTATACTCACCCATGCATGGGCTATGCCCTCACCTCGTTGTGTTGGATGCAGATGATGGATATCGCTGACCGAGGTAGAGTTTACGAGGACTGGACGGTACCCAGAGGTGGACACCTGGCATGATGGCACACAGAGCGGACCGATAGACGCAGAGTGCTGAGGAGGACATTTTTACCTACCCTTCATGTAGGAACCCTGAGGATGATCCAGGTGCTGCTTCACCTTTCAGCTGTTGTCTTTTCAGTTGTACTTTTTTTTTCAGTTGTAGTTGTACCTTTCTGTTGGGCTTGTATTTCTATCCCCTTTGTACTTTCAGCACTTTTTTTATATTTCTTTACTGAGTGTTTTCTTCCTCTTGTTCTCTGGTTGTGTTTGTGTTTACATTTATAAAGGCAATTCCTTCAAAGTTTATAGGGAGTTACGCCTTTGGTGCTAGTCGCCATCCCCTGGCCTATGGAAGGCAGGCTTGGGGTAGTCATGGGACGGGCCCCGAGGACGGGTCGTGAGAATGTGTTTTCTATGAAATAGTTTCCATAACATATAAAATATTTATTA
The DNA here is from genome assembly GCA_963277665.1 of Viscum album. Classification (NCBI taxonomy): domain Eukaryota; kingdom Viridiplantae; phylum Streptophyta; class Magnoliopsida; order Santalales; family Viscaceae; genus Viscum; species Viscum album. Next base: position 1,704,925,473 of record OY728147.1, on the reverse strand, counting down.
ACTTCATTGTGTGTGTTGATTCTTATTTTACTTGAGTTTCATTTTCGTTTTCCATGTTTTTTATTTTCTATGGAAATTTATAATTAGTGTGGAACTAGAATTAATTACATTATAATGATTTGAAGGAAACAAATATTGATTTATAGATGGTTTAGTAGTCAAGGAAAAAAATATACACACTTGAGAAATAAAATAATCTAATTACAAATTTTTTTCTAAACATTCTAAATTAATAACATTGAGGATAACTCTAATACATCTAGTAAAGCCCTACATATCATTCAAAGTATGTTTCATGTATTTTTTGGGAACTAAATATAATAAGGGTGAGCTCAAATTTTCAAGAAGGGAAAAATATATTAGAAGAAATAATTTATCACCGAGAATAATAAATATGACATTGTAAATAACTACACTCTCATGCTAGATAATTAATAAAATAATATGGAAGGTCCTAAACAATGTGGAAAGGTAATAATATAACCCATTCCATTCAAATAACTAGATAAGGAAAAATATATATGGAAGGAATGAAACTAAAAAACCTACCATTTAATCAATGAACAGTATATTAAGTGCATCAATATATATCTTGACAAAAAATATCATTGATTAATAATAATTGAAACTAATTGAGGGAGGTTCTTAATTATTGGATTTCATATTTTCTAGGTATACTGAACCATTTCCATAATTGAATAGTTTATCTATTCATGTTTTCCAAACTAATTCATACCATGAGACTACTAATGAATCGACGGTCTCCCATTAACTAGTCCCTCACCCATAAAGATTTCATTAAATAGGACCCAACTAGTATATTGGACTTCCAAACAATTCCTCATATCAAATACACAATATTCCTTATATAATATGTGTATTGATAATGTATATAGATTTATCAATACTTACCCAAATAATCAAAAAACATTCCAGGTAAATACTGTATGAAAAATATTATACGATTTAGGTAATAATTTTATCATTGAAAAAAATGATATGGATATGTTGGGAAAATTCAATGTCAAATGGTCATAGGAAACTGAAAATTACATGGGGACTAAAAGGATTCATGGAAGTCAATATTAATACTCTCTTTGGAAAAATAGGTTATAATCCATCCAAATTGAAAATGTGGATTGTATCAAGACAACAAATCCCATGTGGTGTAATATAATGTATTTTTCTCATTGATGAATAGGTATAATATAAAATAAAATTTTAAAAACAATTTTGGAGGAAATATCATGTTGTTTTCAAAAAAAATTGACAAACCCTTTTCCTTGAAAATCACATTTGAATATACATTCTATAAAATTATGAATTTAATCATAAGAACAATTTTTAAAATAAATTAGTGTGGGTACATCCATAGAAGTCATACTAGGTAAAAATAACATTTCTTTTTGAAAAATTAATGGTTAATTAAATGACTATTTCATAAATAGATAAGAGTATTCCATTGATAAATTTTTTAATAGAAAAAAATTATAAAAACCCCATTAAAAAATCTTTTTAAAATCATTTTTGAAATCTTTTTAATAAAACATGGGTTTTAAAATAAATTGGTTTATCTAACTAATGAGATAATCAAAGTCCAGTTTTTTGAAAAACATATTGTAAAAAAATTTGAGTACCAAAGAGTAATATATTTTCACTAATTCTTGAAAATGGACATGAGTAACCAGATGAGTGAAAATTAATTATATAATTGAACAATTGCTGTATAATTATCTCAATTTTAAATACCAATGAAATATCATTAATGTTATTGGTGGGGAAAATAATATTTAAACCATTCAATGTTTAATATACCACATTTAAAAATTAAAATAGTAAACCTCATTACGGAATAACATTTAATAATTGTTTCAAATTCCATTAATAAAATGGGATTATTGATATAATATAACAAATAAAATTAGATACACAAAAAAAAGAACTAAGTGGTGAACCAAAAATTTATCTTTAAGATGTAAAGAGTGAGATGAGAGTCACATACCTCGTGTTTCCTTTCGGATGAACCACCACAAATTTGTTATATAATAAAGTCATGATAATTATATCCATTATTTTGAACATTTTTTATGTTTATCATTACTTTTAATTCACTTTTAATATTGTTATATACAACTAATAAATCAATTATGATTACGTTTGATGCTTTGACCAAATTCAGTTTACCTGTCAAAAACAACAAGGATATGTCAAATATGGTCAAAGGGGTTCATTATATAAAATCTCCAGAATAATAATCAGGAAATAATTTCTTTATTTATACATAAATTATACCTCAAATAAAATAGTAAATTATGGTTATTAATAGTAAATCAACCTTATAATCATGAAGACTATAGATCATACGTACACATGAGTAACTTTCTCATTTTCAATGATTGTTATGGACAGAGGTAAGAAGAATAATATATTTATCGAAGGATAATTTCGTAATAACTAACATATTATATAATCATATATATATATATATATATTATTTTGATGTAAAAAAAATCACATCATATCGAGGTGGTGGTAATCCTTATGTTCATGAGCGATGATATAACTTTGTGTGTGAAAGGGTAATAAATAAAATGTTATATATATATTTATGTATACATATTATTTAAAGATGTTAATTATGTCATGAATATCATATTTAGTATTTTTACGTCTGATATGTTTAAATTAATCTATCACTTATAAGATCCATATTTAGTGAAAACAAATCACATCACTTCGAGGGGGGGGGGAGGTAGTCCACACTTACTCAAACGATGTTATCATGTTAACATAAAATGGAAAGAATTAATGGTATGTTTAATAAAATGATTTTATTAGAATAAATAAATGATAACTACTAAATATCAAATATATAATATATAAATATTTTGTCAAACATAATTACCACAATTATTGGTGTTCAAGTAAAAATTAACAATCACCATTTCCCGAGGCAATAGTTCGTTGTACATAGAAACAATACATTTGGTACCCATTATATGAAAGTTTGTGCATATTTATTTCTAAAAAAATTAAATAAAAAACAATATAATTTTTATAATACTTTATCTATTATACAATCATGTAATATTGAGTTATCTTGTGGTGGATAATGGAAATAAAAAAATGAGAGTTTGAGAGAAAATGTTACCTCTTAATCAGGTAACATATTTTTGGTTTGTACCAAATGGAATCACTGAAAAGAATTATTCATCAAAGTAATATTCATTATCTATTGGAGGGATATTGGGATGTAATATGGTAAAATCGTGGCTGAACTTATGTGGTTTGGGAGGTGTCAGGAATAGGGACAGGGGTGTTCATTAATAAGAAAACAAAAGTACTAACTTGGTATTTATGAAAAGAAGTTAGGTGTACACACATTTATAAGGAAATGGAATAAAAAATATCAATAATTTAAGGTTAATGGTATAATTATGGTAAAAAATGGGTGTTAGACAAGTGGCTATGTCATTTGGGCCATTAAGATTATCGTTTTGTACTTTTAAGCATAATTTTACCTTAATAATTTTAAATTAAATTTAATCACTTTCACTTATTTTATAAAGAGAAAAATAAATTTAATATTATAATAAATTATAAATTATTTTGATTCCAAATATGGAATAAATATTTCAAAATTCTAATCATATAACTGAAAAAAGTTGATATTAATTTTATCTGGCAGGCTGGACGACAATGCACGTTTTTAAGGTAAATGTCTAAAATATTTCTAGGTTTTTATATGAATTTCAATGTGAAATTGTATAAAATTAAATTAATTTAATTAATTGATAAAAATATGGTCTAAATAAACTTTAAAACGAATTATATTCATAATTTAACATTATAATGAAATTAGATGAAACGCCAGCTTTGAACTAAAATTCAGTATTTTTAACAATTAATTATAAAATTAAATGTTTTAGAGAAATATATAAAATTCAAAAAAACTTAATAATTACGTTTATATTTAAAATATGAAGTTTATTTTGACATATTAAATCAATTAAATTGTGAAAACTATGATTTAATATGGATTCTCCCTTAAAAGGTGATAAAATTACATTTATAAAAATATAAGATTTTATGTGTAAAATAGAGTATATTCTTACCTTATGTCTATCAAACCTAAAGTATGAATATAAAAAATATTTTATTGAATATATAGTATATATATTATATTAAATATCTCTAAATATTTGTTATTAATTTTATCTATTATCATTAAAATTAATTTGAACAAAAAAGTAGTTTTCTATAAACATATTCAGTTTATATTAAATTTCTTATTATATTCAATTATTATTATTTTATATAAAATTATTTCATTATTAGTTTTTTTAACATTTAGTTTTCATATTTAATTTATTATAATTAAAAATAATAATCTAACAAGTAGTTTATATCTCATTATATTTAAATTATATATTATTGTTTGATAAAACTCGGCCATGCGTGTAACACATGCAATTGATAAAGGTCTCTCCTATATGTAACACATTATATCATTATGTTGGATGCATTAAAATATAAGGAATATATTTTAAAAATTAATTATATTATAAAGTAACTGAATGATATATTACCTTACTCACATGGTGTATAAAGTCATACATTATATCAAATAAAAGGTTCTTACTTTAGATTTTTGGAAATCACATTATCCCCAAATTACATAAATTGTATTCTCACAATTTAAAATCAATTATGGTGATATATTTATTGATATATTCTATTTTTAAATCCCACATCTATATTAGGGTTTTTAAAACATTACCTATAAATATGATAATGGGATGTATAAGGGTCACATTCAATGACATATAACAAGGTTTCTATGTTGGAGAACATCAGTGGAAAGTTGATATATATACATAGAGGAAAAGATTCTATATTTATAGGGAGTGAATGAGGTAATCGGTAACAAAAAAGTGAATTATAAATGGAATTATCAAAACCCCCTCCCTCCAATGATGCCCCTCCTTAGATAGTTATGGAGGATGAAAGATAATGACCAATGAGTCCACCCTCTAGTAGGCCCTAGGGTGGAATCCAGCACCATGTGTATAAAAATACCACAAATATGGGAGCCATTATATTTTTTATCGTAACCCAGTTCAAGAAATAAGATGTAATAACCCCAAAAAACTCCATGATATATATATATACAAGATAATTCATACAATCCAACATTCATGTAAGAAATGAAAATGATGGAAAAGAAGAGATATACAACATAAATACCAGAAATAAACTAAGCAGCGACACAAAAAGTATCCCAAATGTTAGATATAATAATTCTAATCATGGTCCACGCATTCCTATTGGATACCAGAAATAATTTTTTATACATATGGTGAGCATTCAAGAATACCCAGAGGCACCACTACCCATTGGGAAGTGATTTCCACCATCCCCACCAGCATAATGTGCACGCTGATAGAGCACATGCACGAGTTTTAGTAGTAGAGGCCTCCAAGGTTCTGAGGTGAGATGGATCAACAGGAAGTTGTGGACTGACTAGAGGTTATGGCTAGAGTTTTTCACTAGGTTAGGACACCAGCTGACCAGATGGTGATCCTAGAATCCAGTCCTTTCCAGGGAGTAGCAGGGAGATGGTGGAGCCTGATGCTCCAGATACATGACAATGTGAACCTCACTTGGGTAGATTTCGAGGGCCTCTTCAGGGAAGAGTTCATTCCAGTGAATCTATGCTCTGTGTGTATACAGGACCTAATACACTTATAGCAGGGCAGCCTTCCAATGTCCTAGTACTCGGCGAGGTTCACCGACCTCTCACGCTATTCTACCAACAAGGTGCAGAACCCTTTATTCAGGTCTCAGACCTTCGAGAAGGGATTTAGATAGTAGATCATATTTTAAATTTTATATCTTAGCAAACTGACGCATGCTAGAGTGCTAGAGAGAGCACTCTTTGTGGAGATATTTCTTGCTGAGTAGACACCGATTGTGAAACCCACCACCAGGAGACACATAACAAAGTCATCTACTACTAGTAGTAGGTAGATTACACAGATGTCTTGGTGTACTAGACCATCGGGTGGATTACCCCATGATGTAGTATTAGAGGTGAGAGGCTCACGAGGTAGAGCAAGATAGCTAAGGAGAATATGGTGCTTCACATGCGGTGGGCAGGGTCACAGGGCTCGGGACTGCTCGACCAGCTACACTGATGACCTGCAAATGGTCGAGGGACATCTATGGCAGAGGAAGAGATTCGAGTTGGGAGGATCGCCTGCTGCAGGAAGACATGGAAGAGGAGCTGGTCATGCAGCAGACAGTGGATGGTGATTCGAAGTTCTACCACCTCCACATTCAGTTGATCCACCCTAACCATAGGGAAAAGGTGGATAGGGATGAGATCAGATCCAATCATATAACGCCTATCACCCCGGTGGTCCAGAGATTATTTGACATACCATATATTTCTACTCCACCATAGCTGCAGTACATATAGTCATATGTTATAGTCACTATTTCATTACCATGACCCTCATCCGGAGCTCAGAGATTCCGATGGAGCCGTTGGCTGAATCCTTATGGTTAGAGACTTCTACGGGTGGGGATTCAACGATTACGCACCGGTGATACCAGTGTGAGCTTACTCTAGGAACTCAGATATTCTGGTGGAGCAGTTGGCGGAATCATTACGGCTAGAGACTCCTACGGGTGGGGATTTGACGATTATACACTGGTGCTGGCAGTGTGAGCTTACACTAGGGGGCGATAGCTACATCATGGATCTTCTAGTAGTGGTGTCAAGACCATATGACATCATCATGGGTATGGACTTGTTATCTACAATCCATTCATAGATTGATATCATTATCCAAAAAGTGTGATTTTTCGTGAGGATGGGACTATGTTTTCCTTCAACGGTGAGAAGGGAACCTTTGCAGCATAGGATAGACATACATAGTGAATGTTGTAGCTGATCACACATCAGTTGGCTAGCCTTTCCATTGGAGAAATTGATGTTGAGAGTCTGAGCTATCCAATAGTTGTGGGCAAATATGCTGATGTCTTCCCTAATGATGTTTTGGGACTACCACCTCGAAGATAGGTGGACTTCTACATCGAACTGAACCCTGAGACAACATTGATATCTACACTGGCATATCGGATAGCTCCTGCAGAGCTTTGTGAGTTAGGGTACAGTTGGAGGACTTGTAGAGGAAGGGGTTCATAAGGACTAGGGATTCTACCTTGAAAGCCCCTATTTTGTTTTCCAAGAAGGTAGATGAAATTTTGAGGCTCTATGTGGATTATCGGTGCCCAAACTTGGTAACCGTGTTGAAAAAGTATCCACTTCCGAGGATTGATGATCTCTTAGATCAGCGGAAGGGATCTCTTTTGTTTTTGAATATAGATCTCATATTGGGCTATCATCATCTCATGGTACGAGATGAGGTTGTGTAGAAGATGGGATTTAGAAGTCGGTATGGCCACTATGAGTTCATGGTTATGCCATTCGGCATGAGAAATTCCCAAGAAGTGTTCATGGGACTCATTAATAAGATCATCCAGCCATACCTCGACCACATGGAGGTGGTCTTTGTTGATAACATCTTGGTGTACTCAGCGACAGATGAGGAGCATGCCTAACATCTTTAGATAGTTCTAAATACACATTGAGAGAACCAGATTTATGGTAAACTCTCATAGTGATAGTTATGGACACAGGAGGTCCACTTTATAAGACCCATTATCTCAACGGCTGGAGTTGTAGTGGATCTGGTGAATATAGAGGTTGTGCATTATTAGGATCCACCCAGGAGTGTGACTAAGGTGCAGAGTTTCTTGGGGTTGGTTGGGTACTACTGGAGATTCGTACCTGACTTTTCATGATTTTTGGCGCCCTTTTCCGCATTGATGAAGAAATGAAGGCCCTTCGTATAGATGGAGAGATGCCAGAAGAGTTTTTAGGAGCAGAAGTAGAGACTGAAAAGTGCCCCCATCAGGAGACTACCCAAAGAGGGCGCTGGTTATATAGTCTAATATGAAGCATCATGGACCAGACATGGATGTGCACTAATATAGGAGTGAGCAGTGATCACTTATGGTTCACGAGAATTGAGATAGCATCAGCAGAACTACGATAATCATGACCTGGATTTAGCAGTGGGGGTTTTATACATAAAGATGTGGGACACTACTTTATGGGAGAATGTTTTGCAGTCTAATTAGGTCACAAGAGGCTCAAATATATCTTCTCATAGAAAGACATGAACCAAAGTCAGGGGTGATGGCTAGAGTTCTTCTATGACTATTACATTGAGATATGTTATACACTTGGGAAAAGGAACATGGTAGCAGATGCACTCAACAGGAGGTCTAGTCTACAGTTTCTGAGTGGGGTGACCGAGCTACTAACTATGTTGTAGATATCTTTCGTGGATAATGATGAATAAGCTTAACTACAGTCTATGATAGTCACTCCCCCACTCCATCAGTGATTTAGGGAGGCCAAAATTTGGAACATTTATTGTGATGATCAATGTGCTCAAATATCCTCATGACATGCACCTGATTAATTTTATGAATGTGGGGAGCACGCCATCCTATTCAAAGAATGCACCATGGTACCGGTTGTGCTATGGGAGTAGGTGAGTTCAAAAATTCCCCTCTGGCGGTTCATCCTGGTGTGCTGAAGATGTATCAGGACCTATAACATCAGTACTAGTGGACAGGGATAAAGAATGCAAAGGTAGAGTTTTTTTCACAATGCCTTACATGTCAAAATGTGAAGGCTAAGAATCAGGTTCTAGTAGGCATAGCACAGACACAAGAGGTTCTAGAGTGGAAGTGGAATGGAATTTCCATGTATTTTGTGGAAGGGCTTCCACGTACGTCTATAAGACACTATTCAATCTGTCTGATTGTTGATTGATTCAAAAATTCGGCCCACAACCTACCAATCTGAGAGCAAGGATTAGTAGAGGGTGTGGGATGCCTCTATATAAATGATATTATACGGCTTCATGGGGTGACTTCAGTGATCGTGTCTGATCATGAAACATGTTTTACATCCCAGTTGTGGAAGAGATTGTAGGAGGCGTTCAAGACTTAGCTACGTTTGATCACTGCCTTTCATCCTCAGATAGATGGTCAGACTGAGCGAACCAATCAGACACTAGAGGACATGCTTTGATCTTGCATCCTATATTTTGGTCGTAGTTGGGAGGATCACATTCCCATGGCGGAGTTCACGTACAACCATAGATATCACTCCACCATTGGTATGGAACCATTCGAGGCTTTGTACGGTCGACCTTGAAGATCACCTCTATGCTGGGAAAACCTAGGGGAGTCAACACTTATGGGTACAGTGTAGGTACGGGCTACCGATGGGAAGGTTCAGATCATCCAAGAGTAGATTAAAACTGTACAGAGCTTGCAAAAAGACTTATTCTTACAGGATATGAAGACCTTTGGAGTTTGACGAGGGATACCATGTATTCCTATGGGTCTCACCATGACGATGTTGGTCATGATTTGGTCGAGGCAGAATTCTATCTCTCAGACTCATCGGACCCTTTTAGGTTCTTAGTAGAGATGATTAGGTGGTGTATTGCATACTTCTTCCACCACATATGAATCAGGTGCATGATGTTTTCCACGTCTCGCAGCTGAGGAAGTACGTGCAAGATCCATTACACGCTATCTACAAGGGAAAGCAGGATATGGATGATGGGGAGACATTTGTGAAGGTTACAGTGGATATTGAGGATCGACATCAGCGGGTCATTCATGGATGATCGATACTTATGGTGCACGTTTTCTGGAAGCACGAGAACCTCCAAGGGGGCACATGAGAGAGGGAGGCTCAGATTGGTGCTCAGTACCCACATTTGTTTCCTTGTTCTATGTTTTGTATTTTAGTGAAAAAAATACCTATGGTGGGAAGAATATAAGGACCCATATTTTCTAGGTTTTTTTAATAATATGGATCTATTATGAGGCTGCGAAATATGATGGCATCTGATTTTTATGCCCAGTGTTCCTGGAACAAGATTTTTAATCATCTTAAGGTACATTTAGTAAATGTGCAAGTGGAAAATTCTAACTTTTAAACTGGTGCTCAGAATTGAAATATGAGGGCACCATTGAACTTGCGGAACTGAGATTCAATTAAGGGATCCTTAACCTTTACTGCTTTGGGATGAGAGAGGGAGTTTGTTTTTACTATTTTTCTGGAGGATTAATAAAATAAATGAAATTTAATTTAAATATCTTCCACCTCATTTTTAGGTTTTGGTGGCGGGGACCACAAGGGGTGGTCAAAAATATAATAAAAGGCATTAAATTCCCAGTTACACAAAAATGTTTAACCACCCTACATGCAATTATGGACGTTCATTAATTTCATCACTTAATAAACCTCTCATAATTATATGTTGTAAAGATAACTCCCATCTTCTCTCTTTTTTGGTTTTGAATTCATTGGCAAAGGAGTGGTGTTTTTGGAGAGGAGGATTTTGGAGGAGGCTCTTGACATTGAATAGATCCATAGAGCAAGAACTGATGATCGTCATTTGAGCAGCATCGTTGGAGGCTTGCTTCGGGATCGATGAACACTGACACATATTCAAACACAAGATTCTCTCCAACGACTCACTAGGTAGGGTTTTGTCTTTTTTAAATTTCAATACTTTTAGGATCAATTAACCTCTCCCTTGTAATGATTTTAATGCGAAGGGCGTGGTCCAAATGAATGAGGCCTTTTCCCTCAGCCACTTGTTTTATCGTTGAGTTCTACATGAGTGAATTTTTGAGTTCGATAGAACCCAAATATGAGTGTCAAGAAGTGAAGAAGATGACCTAAGAGGGTTTAGGTGCAATTAGATGAAGAAAATGACCACCAATGCTCACTCTGTGGCCCGCAAAAGACTATCGACTTAGCATCGGCGACCAGCACCAGAAGGAGATGGTGGTAGCTGACACCGGGTTGTCGTGGTGGTGGTGTCACGCCGTCATGCTCTGCAGGAGGAGTTGGCCGCAGGTTTTCGGCCATGGCAGTTGAGCAGGGCGGTCAGAAATGGTATGATGTGAAGGTGGAGTGGCGCACAGTCACACACCGTTGAAGGTGGTCACAGATCAACGCCACGTCAGAGGTAGAAACCCACTCTTTGCGGATCTCATGGGTGACCTGGCTATGCCACATAGGGTGGGCCCCCTCCCTCTTGTGTGCGAGGCTATGCCCTTATATGGGGTGGGTTGTGCAACCTTGCAGGCCGGGCCGTGCCTTCTAGCGGGGTGGGCCGCACCCCCCTACTGTTAGGGGTGTGCCACCCCTGCCGGTTGGGCTGGCCTCCCAGTGGGCCAACACCCCCCCCCCCACCAAGAAAACCGGGTCGACCGCAGCCTAGCGGGACACTTCCACCATGTCCCAAACCAACCTGGACCGCCCAGGCCGGATCGGGCCTAGCCTAGGTAGAACTAGAGTGGTTTGGGTCGACCCATACCGGGTCGGGCTGGGTCAGACTAGAACCAAACTCATCTAGGCCTAGTTTTGGTTAAAATGCCACTACTTGAAATCCAAATGTCAATTTGATGATCCTTCTACAATGATGGGATACATGGAGTGAGATGGTTCTTTTGGAATACTCCACTTGATTTTTGGAGAAATTTTGAGTAGGACTGGGATGGAATGATCCCGAATCTAACTAGGCCCTAGGTACAAAAACACTTATAACTCACAGACCGAGCATCTGATTGATGTGTCCTCTGTCTTGTTAGAATCATTTTGACATGGCCATACTTTTGGATACCTCTTTGTGGAGTTTAGTTCATGTTGAGGTACAACCAATATCTCGAGGAAAATATTATAGAGAACTCATGTGCACCGGGTTCGAGGAATCTTGTGGCTAGCTTTGATCAAAGTAGAGACCCTGTGGGGATCTTCATCATAGCGACCATTTATGGATCAACATCATAGCTACTCAATGAAGAAAAGTTTTAGAGTGGCCCATTGGGGATAAAAACCTAGCAACTCTATGTGGATCAGTATTCTATCAGCCCTGTGTGGATCAGCAGTAGCATAACCCAATGAAGACCAGCCTTACAGTGTCCCATCGTGGAATAGTTAATTACATCCAAGAGTGGATAGACAATAAAACAACATCCTTGTGGATCACTTGTATTACTTTTAAATGGACTTATATGATATATCTTAAGGCTGATCATCTATATTCTTGATCTCTGAGTTGTTTACCTGCAATGAGCTGACAATTGCATCGTGTTTTAGGATTGAGGTCATGCATGTAGTTTTTCATTTGTTAAACTCTAGGAGACCTTCAGGGGTATCAGGGTCCCTACATAGTCTTATTATACTCACAACCAAATAGGTTTCAACCGCACCTTGTTGTGACTAGTGTAGATGACAGACATCTTTGACCGAGGTTTGGGAGAAAGGACTGAACGGTGCTCATAGGTGGTCTATTAGACATGATGTGTTTCATTGATGATCGACAATGATCTATACCTACCCTTCAGGTAGGAACCTTGGAAAATGATTCCAAGAGCCGTTTTTTCTATTGTTGTTGTACTTTTTAGTAGGGCTTGTATTCTGTCCCCCTTCACATACAATACTCACCACTTTTTACATTCATTACATATATTTTTAATACAGTAGTTTTTCAAAATGGGTTGTTTTTGTTGTAATGTTGGACTTTGTTTTTACAGGTTTAAAGAAAATTACTTAAAATTTTTTAGGGATATGCCTTTCATTGCTAATCTACAACACCTAACCTATGGAAGGTAGGAATTGGGATGTCACGGGATGGGCCCCATGGAATGGTCAGTGACAGATAAACTTTGGGAATTTTTTAATTATTGCCATGAAGTCTCATATAATAGAACCCATATGATACAACAAAATCCCCATGAATCATAAATGCTCATATACATATTCAAAAATCATCAAAATAACATGTATATCCTCTACATGGATATAGAATAATTTATATTTTCATTTAATCAAAATCCATATTATCTTTTGAAAGGATTTCAAATATGATTTAGAGAATAAATGCATTGAAACCTTCTTTTCAAGATTGTATGAGGTGATCCAAAGTGTGATAATTACTTAATTAATTTCCTTTAAAAAACTTCTAGGCCCTTGAAACTCTGTTTGTCCAGGACATTCTTGGTATGATCTTAGGAATATAAAAAACACAATATATCCAGTTTAATAGAAACTCATACATATGAAATGATATAACACATGATGTGAACCTTATCAATCCAAAAATATAATTCTTGTGAGATTAACATATATATGGTTATCTATTAGTGTGTCTAGAATGATCACATTGAGTTTGGCATGGTTGCATCAAGTATTATAACCCATAAATATTTCATCCACAAATACTATAACAGATGACTCTATAAATTATGATATATCCTAATTCCTTATATCCAAGAAAATTTTATTGATGTTAATAAGTATGAATGGAATAAATAAATACTAATATAATCTATACCTAATCCATTACACATTATACAATATGTATAATGGTCTAGCGGATACATGATGGGAGACCTCAATCAAATCGATCAATGTAAAAATTATAACTCCTCATAGTTAGTCAAAGTGGTTATCTATACAAGGAAGTGGATACAAGTTCTAAATTTTATGTTTTTTAAAATAATTATATCCACCAAAAACTAATGGTATCTTTCATCTACATGGAGAAAATGAAAGGTGAATCCAATGGTGAAGTACTGGGTTGCAGAAAACTCATTCCATCTATGTATTCAATCTTCTTATAATGGTCATAGAACTATGTAGGTTTCATCATATATGTGGAGGAATGGAAACTGGTTCCACACCTAACACTAGCTTGATTATGAACTCCATACCTCTCATAAGAGGTCATCATGAGAATTTTTTAGCAATGGTAACTCAAAAATGATCTACCACATGTGGGAACTCAATGTACTATATTCTAAAATCAATAATAATGATGATAGACATTTGGAATGACACTCCACCCATTTCATGATGCTCAGGTCCAGGCCGACTCTCATAGTTATCCATTATCCCATATGAATATAATGGTTTTTGTTATGTTATGTAGAAGACAACCTCTTGAAATAGAATTCAACATTGGTGTTCTATAGAGCTAACCAGTCCATCCTGATAATGATTTCAAAGCTAGTAATCTTAAAAAAAATTAATTCCACAAAAATCGATGCCCACCAATTTCATGGGGGAATTAATTGAACATGAATATTCTATCGGATTCAACCAATAACAGTTCTTCAGGGGTCATCATTCGAAAAAAGTAAATTATTTATATTCCTAGAAATTCCATAGTTTTAAAAAATATTAAAGAGCATGGTGAAAATGTACAAACTAAAGAAGAAACTAAAGTACATGCTACAAGAATAGAAACTCATGAAATAATGGTCTCTGGACTCTGCTCCACAGGTATTAGATGTACTACATATATTTGGATAGATCTATATTGTTGAGATGTATCATGAAAACACTTAAGAGGTATGAATTACTATTTCTAAACCTCTGATGTCGATATACCTTGGCCATTAACACCCTCTTATCATGATTAGATTGTTGTAGATTAGACCCCATAATAATGAGGACCTATAGAATTTTACTCGAATGTGGTGTTGGTACAAAAGCCCTATCACTAGGAATAAGAGGGATATATTCTTATAAATGAAAAATTATACATGTCTTGTAATAATATCTGCACTTGGTAGGGCCCATTATATATTGGGGGATTCATATGTTAAATCATATCACACTCATGGAACATCACAAAAATGTATATAAATTTCATAAAAACTATGATTCCCCCATGATAAAACATGAAGGGATGTTTCCTAAAACTATACGTTTCCCATCCTTACCTGGATACTGATCATCAATGATTGAAATATCCCTCTTCTATCTGGTACTATTCAGTGATGATTTCCTATGTAACTATCTTGAAAATGATAGTAAACCGAAATGCATTGACCTACACTCATATTGCATACATAATGAAATCATCTAACCTTATTATAGTTCTGTAATCATCCAAATCTATAATTTGTGAAAAATGACAAATCCAGTTGAAAAAAAGAAAGAATATGTCACCTTGAACAAGAATCCCATTTGTAAGTGCATAACTTTTCTAGCGTGTTCTACTGTCAATTTATATAGAAAGATGTATCCATATAAGGATGTCTATAAGTCAACATTAACCATATCCTGATGAAAATAATCATTATATACAACATACAACAAAATCATGATAGTATTTTAGAGTATATAGATAGAGATCATGACCCTTCATTATAGAGTAATCTCTATATGATCAAATATTTATAACATGTAATGTATCCAAGGATCATTAGCTTAAGAAACACCATCCCTCTTGAAGGTGGGAGGATGTTTCTACATGAATTACTGCATTAATTATCCAATAGTAGTGGAGGGAAGTAGATCTACCTATACAGTATGCATAATGTGAAGGAAGTTATCTCTAAACTAAGAATTAGACCCTATCAAAATGTTGATTGGTGGTTCCATTGGTGAAACTATAGGATGTTATACTAGTGGATTGGGACACCCACCTCAGAATCATGTATTTTACAGTACTTATATTATACAGACCTGGCCTTATGACATTACATAATCATTAGTTTTTATCATTAAATCACTTCCTTTCCAATTGAGGATTTTTATAATCTCATAGTTTTTGATAATTGGGATATAATACACACATAACATTCTACATTCATGTAGAGAGGATACCAAATAAATTGTATCCATTTCTACTGAAATATAAAAAGTTACATATAAAACATGACTTTATGGAAAAATCTTCATAACATTTATCTTGGCATCCATATTTATCTTTAAAAACCTCATAACCTATGAAAATCATTTAAAAACATGGTATGATCATAAATTCTCAGTAAAAGATTAAAAAAATATTAGTCCAGAAATACATGTAACATATGAAAACATTCTCATAAAAGAAAATACATGTTTCCCACATAATCATACATTCTGACACATGAGATTTCGATAATATTTAAACTAAACATAGAGAAAATAAATAGAACTATAAATTTATATTGGGTAATTACACACATAATCTCGTAATCCACTCAGCTACCTTATAATTTGTAACCCTCACAGCTACCTTAAAATTTGTGTGACCATCGCAGTTACACATGGAGTAACCATATGGATGACTTCGAACATACACATACCAAATTCACTAGAGGGGGATATATGTCCCAATGTTCATCATAAACAATTATTATGAACAGGAGGATAATCATACAACATGAATAATTGAATAAAAACATTAATTTTGAATTTTGTAAAATAGAATTTTAAAAGTGGTTTCTAAAAGAAATACCCCATATAAATATCATATAATTTAATTGAGACTTAATAGAGTAGATGGAAGATGTGTATACACTATAAATACAAAAAATTAAGCATAATAAAAAAATATATTTCATTAAAAAATTAATACCTCATAAATAACAATGTATAATGTTAACCCAAAGAATGAAATCGGGTTATGAATCCCCATACCTCAGGTTTTTCTTACATCAAACATGTTTGAACCTCCAGTATAATGTTTAAAAAAGTGTTATTAGTATTTTAAAAAAGAGTTTTATATTTATAACTCATTATATGATCATTTTATATCATCACTTCTCCCATTAATTATTATTATTTTCTTCTTTTCATTGCTTTGAGTGTGTTCTTTATATGAGATTCCATGATAATTTGTATTTTATTTTCTTATCGCATGGAAACGAAATTCCAAAAGTAGAATTAAATTGTATTAGTATGATTCAATATTATATAATGACACCATATATATATTTTTTTATAATATGTAATTATTAATTTTAGATAAAACATTAATGATATTAGTTTACATCATTTTTTTGCGGTTCCTCGGTAATCATGAACTTGTTTCATTATATAACTTAATGTCCAGCATAGAATTTAATTATGGACCATATAATGGGTTAAAACATACCCTTTTCATTCTAATTCATCTGTTTAAATGGTTTTATGATCAGCATTGAAGGATGTAATGGAAATTTTAAACGCATCATTCATGATTTCGGTAAATCGGCCCATCATGGATGAAGTTTATATTATTAGAACTAGAGAGTGATGAGACGAAGAAATATGAGGAATCTTTTACATGAACACGATAACATATATAATATATAAGATTCTAGAGATTCTTTATATGCTAGAAAAGTGGAGTGAATGATAGTATAAGAGAAGAAATGAATTGGAATGAAAACACATGAAAGATAATGATAATTCTTACCTCTTGATCCCTTCTCCTTGAGATCAACAATAAGGCCACTAGTTTGGGCCTTTGTGTGAGACTAGAAGGTATTTCACATGGGGAAGAGACTTGGGGAGGGATTTTGGAATAACATATACAATTCTCATGACTTGATATGTTTGAGAGGAAGAAGGGAATGAGGGTGGTATTAATAGTGGATGAGAGGAGGATTTTACATTATTTTTTACATTATTTTAATATTTTTTCTAGAATATAAATAGTCATAAATTTTGTTATCAAAATTGTAAATAGAGAATGTGAGTTCCAAAAATGTGGTATTACATTAGCTGTGATGATATAAATAGTATATTTAACTTATAATTTGTATATATAATATTTACCATATTTCACTATTTTTAAAAAATTCAATAATTTTAGAAAAATCCCATAAATTTTACCTAACCATTTTTCAATGTGTAGAATTTAAAAACGAACCCCTTATTTTAAAGTATTTTTCTATATATTATAATGTTTATTATAAAATAAAATCCAAATTTATTCTAAAATAACAATTTTAAATTTATAACTCATTTGTTAACACCTTGAAAAATTAATCAACATCTCACTAACTTATAAACATTATAAAATAGAATAATAATTTTATTTTAATTTATAATGATCAAATTACTATTCATATTTCTATTCATAAATGTATTTTAGTATTCACCAAAAACAGGTTGGTTTTATTAGACTCCAAATAACAGACTGTTCACAACTGTACATGACTGTTTTTTAAAATTCAAATCCTAGAAGCAGAAAAATTATGTTTAAGGGATATTTATAAATATCTTCCTAAATTTTTTGATGCATTTTACTTTACTTTTTTAAAAACCATAGGGTGTTACATTTTCCCCACCTTTTATAAATTGCGTCCTTGCAATTTTAATAACTTATTAAACAAGTGTTGGTACCTTTTACTCATAGCATTTTCAGAATCCCATGTTGCTGCATCAATAATGTGGTTTTTCCCAAAACCACTACCTAGTTAGTTTTCCTATTACACAATATTGATCAAGAATCTGAACTGGTTTCCCTTTATAAGAAAGGTTATCTTCTAGCTGAACATTCTCTAGGATCAAAACATGAGACGAACCTATCACATACTTTGTCAACATCAAAACATTAAAAACAATGTGTACCTAAGATAAAAATGGAGGAAAATATACTTAGTGGGTGACTAAATCATCTTTATACATAATTTCATAAGGTCTAATGAACAATATACATATCGTACATTTCTTAACAAAATGGAAAAAAATTCACTGTGAGATTATAATAAAAACTAGATCACCTACATTAAAAGAAAAGTATATACTCTTGTTTTCTGCATAACTTTTCTGCCTGCACTTAGATTTCAACATGTGTTATTAAAACATCTTCACATTCTCATCCAATTCCTCTGCTAATTCTGGTCCCATTAACATCATTTCCCTGACTTCATACTAAAAATATGGAGTTCCACAATTCTTCCCATACAATGTTTTGAATGGTGTCATCTGTATACTGGAATGAAAACTGTTATTATAAGAAAAATCATCTAAAGAATGATGATGATCCCAACTTCCATGGTATTCCATTGAACAAGTGTGAAGCATATCTTCTAATGTCTAATTATTCATTTTGACCTAACATATGGTTGACGATGACAAGTTTTCATGAAATTTAGTTATCTTCCCAATGACTTATAAAGTACAATGAAAAAGATAGATGTGAACCTGGGATCTCCATCAGATACAATGGAAAGAGGAACTCTGTGTAACCCGAAAATATCATTGAGTTATAGTTATTAATGATTATATAAATACATTGTGCCTCGAATATAATGGAAATGTAGAGATTTTATTAGCCAATCAACAATAACTCAAATCACATTGTTACATTGAGAAGTATAAGGTAGTCCCACCACGATGTCCATGGATATATTCTCCCATTTCCACTCTAGCACTCGAAGGGGTTGAAGCATCCCCTTTAGTTATTGAAACCTTTATTTAACCGGTTGACATGTCAAACATTTTAGGGTAAAATATACAATATATTATTTCATTCCAACCAACCAATAATACTTTCTAAAGTCTTTGTACATCTTATTATTACTGGGATTGAAATGATATTTGATAACCTCGAATTCAGAAAAAAAAAATATTTCTTCATCTTAGAGTCACATGACATACACAACCTTTTACAAAATCTTAAAACACAATCATTATCAAGGATAAAATCTAGAAACATTCCTATTTTAACCAATTCTACCATTTCTGATACTTCATGGACATCCTTTTGCGTTCTGTTAATTTCGTCTGATAATGATGACTTTACTGAAACATATAACAAAATATAGGTATTTATGGTACCCACAAATTATAATCCAAAGTTTATCATACAATTAATCAATGGATCATGTTCTAAGCATAACATGGTCAATTATGAATTATGTTTTTGACTCAAAGCATCTTCCACATTGTTTTCTTTTTATGGATGATAATTGATCATGCAATCATAATCCTTTATCAGTTCAATCTATCTTCTATGCCACATGTTTATTTCCTTATGAGTGAATATATACTTAAAAATTTTAATTTCATTATAAATTGTACATTTCTCTCTGTAAAAATGATGCATCAAAATTTAAAAAGAAAAAACCATAGCATCCAATTCCAAATCATTTGTTGGATAATCTAACTCATGAGGTTATAGTTGTCTTGAATTATAATAAATTACCCGATCATTCATCATCATAACACAACTCATTCTCTTCAATTAAGCATCATTGTAGATGACGAACTCACCATTTAGGGAAGGCAAGGAGAAAACAATAGCATTCTCCAATCTTTTCTCGGTGCATAAAAACAAACATAACATCCATCTTCCCAAATATATTTAAACCTTTTTCAAAATTACATAGTTAGTGGGATAGATAACATTGATATTTTTTTGATAAACCCATAAATAATAACATGATAATACAATAATACTATTAATTTATGTAACATTTGTAGGTGTTGGACATTAATCAATGAATTTTTTTGAATGATAAATTAATATTCCATCATTATTTACAATGTGTTCATGAAAACAAATCTTTTTCAACCCAAAATCACACTGTGTAAAAATGTAATACAATTTACTTTACATTTTTGTTTTAAAAACACCCCTTATACATTTTTCATGATCCTCTTTACTCTTATAAAATACCATAATTTCATCAATAAACACAATAACAAATATATTCAATAACTCCTGAAATATTCGATTCATTAGATCTATGAATACATCATGTTAATTAGTTAACCCAGAAGGTATAACAACAAATTCATAATGTGGATATCTAGTACAAAAATCTATTTTTAGGATGTCATCCTCCTTCCCCATTAGCTGATTGTATCCGGGTCTAAAGTCAATATTGGAAAATTACTAAGCTCCCTAGAGCTAATCAAACTATTCTTCGATATGAGGCAAATGATACTTTTTTAATAGTGATGCTGTTAAATGATCTATAATAAATTAAAAGTATCATGGTACTATCTTTATTTTTATGGAATAAAATAGGAGAACCCCATGGTGAAGTTATTAGAATAATGAATCCTTTATCTTGAAACTCCTGCAACATATTTTTTAGTTTAATAATTTCCATTTAATGTATCCGATTTAGGGGTTTGAAAATTACTATAGAATCAAGAACTAAGTACATTGTGAATTTGACATCTGGATAAAGTATGACACCAGGTTACTCAATACAAAGAACATCAAGGTATTCATTTACCACTGGCACATCATTAATCTGAGCAGTTCCCTTGTTTTCAAAAAATTGTGAATGATAGCTTTCATTTTCATATTTCAATAGTTTCTCAGCTTCCGGATATGTTATGAACAATATGGGTTTTTAATTTTATATAAACCGGTACTCTTTTTGAAATTAATATTCTTTAGCTATAAAATCAATTATACCATGATAAACAGAAAGAGAATCCATACCTAGTATGACATAAAACTCGAATGAGGGAAAACTAACACGGATTTCTAGTAATTTCATTCATAATACCAGAAAAGAGAGATTCTTATCATTACTCCTATCTATAATGTTTACCTCTTTTGTTTTACCAATATTTTCTGGTCACATTTATTGAGGTGATATTTCCTATTTACCAGAAAATTCCTCATAAATCAAAGAATTTGTAGAACCCATATTAAAAAAAAACATTAGAAAAATATTAGTAAACAAACAAGGTAACTGATAAAACTTCATTGGATGGACCGACGTCTATTGACATTGTCTCAAATGATCTCACTACACATTTCTGATTATAGTCTAGCTTCTTTGTATCATCCAACTCTCTTTTTGTGTAGGATTTTTCATATTTACCTACCTATCCAAAATTAAAACACCTAATTGTTTTCTTATCAGGATATGTTATAGGATCTTTTTTTATTACAATCATAGGTATATGTCCAAACATACCAAATGGTAAATAGTTTCCAGTTTTGGTAAGGCATTATCCACTGTGATTTTTCCACACTTTTCCAAACTAGAAACTGTAATTCCATACCATGATATTTCATTGGTTGATTCTTACCCTTCTCTTTCCTTATGGTCGTCATCTTCTTCATGTTTACAAATTGTATGTGATCATTAAAAAACCTCTATTCTGTCGGTGCCTCTCCACTTTAGCTTCCATGTTTTTTCTTCCAAAAACCGTTATAAACAAACAAGTTATATTTTAGGAAATATGGTAATATTTAAATTATGTTTCATTTAATATAAACTATAATGTAAAAATCATTTATGGTATTTTATTAACATTATAATATCCCCTAATTTTATTCAATCATTCCTCTGATTCCATTTATAAAGACCCCGGATAATTTCATTACATAATCTTGAATTGTACTCAAGAAATCACTTCCTATAATATTGAGGATTTTTTCATGTTTATATTTTTTGAGAATTGGGATATAATACATACATAACATTCCACATTCATGTAGAGCAGATACCTTAAAAATAGAATCCATTTTTTTCCAAAATATAATACTTTTCAAATAAAACATGTTTTCTTTAAAAAATCATTGCAACATTTAACATTGATTAGTTTTATTTCTTACACATCCTTATAAACGTTTAATATCATTTAAAAACATGGTATAAGAGGAAAATTATCAAAAAGGGATATAAAAAAAGAAAGAAAACATTAGTCCCTGAATACTCATAGCGTATGAAATTATTTTCAAAAAAATAAATAGTTGGTACACATATAATAAAAATTTTTGAAACAAGATATATCAATGAGATTTCAAAAAAAAAATAAAAGAAAAATAGAACCATAATTTTATCATGGGGAATTAATTATATAATCTTTTAACCCTCTTGGAAACCTTATTATTTGTAACCCTCATGACTAGCCTACAATTAGTTTATCCATCATAGTTATACTTGGAGTAACCATATTAATTACCTCAAAAATACACATAACTAATGCATTGGAATGAGAAATAGGTCCCACCCGTCATCATAAACAATGCCCATGAACCAGAACACAATCATACAACATGATTAATTACATTAAAATATTTCTATTTAATTTCTTAAAACATAAGTTTAAAATATGTTTTTAAATGAAAAGTCACCTATAGATATTATATAATTTATATAATACTTAATAAAGATGATTAGATATTTATATAAACTATAAATACACCAAATTAAAATTAATATAAATAAAATCCATCTCATAACCAATTACAATACCTCATAAATATTGAAGTATGATATTAACCCAATGAATTGAAATCAGGTTATGAATTATCTTAGCTCGGGTTAGTCTTACTTAAACTATATTTAAACATACTATATAATATTTAAAAAATTATTAGTATTTCAAAAAAAAATCGTGTTTATAGCACCGCTTATGATCATAGTATATCATCATTTCACCCTTTAATTATTAGTATTTTGTTCCTTTCATTGTTTCAGGTGCATTCTTTATATAATTTTCATGGTCGTTAGGTATTTGATTTTCATGTCATATGGAAATGAAATTCAATTAGCGAAATGAAAATATATTCAGATTTTTCCAGTATATATAATGATTCCATAAATCATTTTGTTATCATATATGATAATGAATATTTAGATAAAACATTAATGATATTAATTTAGATCATTTTTTCATATTCTCAATAATTATGAACTTTTTTTATTATATAATGTGATATCCTACATAGAAGATCATTATAGAAAATAAAATAGGTTAAAAAATAAATTTCACATTACGTTTCTACCATTAAATGGATTTTATGATCCGTATTGAAGTATATAATTTTAATTGCAACACAACATCATTGTTTTTTGTAAATGGGCACATCGTGTAAGATGTTTTTATTTTTAGAACAAGAGGGAGATGAGAAGAAGAAAGATGATGAATAATTGCATTATCAAGATAACCTATAGAATATATAAAATTCTTCAAATTTCATACCTCCTAGATAAGTGGATGGAATGAGATTATAAGAAAATATTGTAGTTGGAAAGAAAAACATGAAAAAGTAAGAGGAGTTTGAGATCATGATCTCATCTCCATGAGATCCTCTTTAAGGCCTTTGGTATTGTACTTTTGCTGAGACCAACAAGTATTAGACATGGGGATCATCCTTGGGGAGGTAATTTGATAGAACGTAGACAATTCTCATGAATCAAGAGGTGTGATAGGAAGAGGGTAATGAGGGTCATATTTATAGTGGAGGGGATGAGGGGTTTTACATTATTTAATCCATTATTTTAGTATTTTATCTAATAATATGAATACTATTAATTATAGTGATAAAAATATTAATGAGATCATGTTATTTTGTGTAATGACATGGAATTTCCAACGATTTTTTTTTCTTAAATACATGGGAATTTTACGAGTCCATGAAATTTGATGGCTCAGGATTCTGAGACCCGATGTGTCCGAAATCAATTTCTTATGTTTTGTTTGGGTACGTTTAGTAAACGTACGAGCGGGTTTTTATAAATTTTGATCTGGTGCTCAGAATTGAAATCTAAGGGCACCGTTGAACTCGTACCGCCAGTATTCGCTTAAGAAGACTTTCACCTCGACGACAGTTGGTCAAGAATAAAAGATTGTTTTTTGGATTTTTAGTGATTGAATTAAATAAAAATAAAGTCGTCTAACTTTATTTTTATTTGATGGTTAAAAACTTCACTTGGATTTTGGAAGTTGGAAGTGTGGGGACCACCCGACCATAACCTTCCAGGAGGGGTTATGGTAGTGGGGACCACACGAACCTAACCTCTCGCGAGAGGTTACGATGTGGGGACCAGCCGAGACTAAACTCCCCTAATAATGGTTTGAGAGGAAAACCTCTCAACTCCCCTCATTAATGATGGAGAGTCTCTCCACCCCCCTCATTTAATGTGTCAAATCCTCCTCTTTAATTTATTGTGCCAACCTTGTGAATTAATTAAGTGGAGCCAACTTAATTAATTCACCCTTTTTGAATTCTTTTTCGAATGATAGATTTTATAATCTATTACATTGGCTTCCTATTATTTTGGTTGGAAAATGGTTGGAAAAAGAGGATTAGAGATTTTGAGCGAAAATCTCTCAACAATGAAGAATGAAGAATGCTCCCAACGAAGAACACCTTTGACTATGAAGAATGATCTCTTTCGACCTTCATCCACAGACTCCTAGAGATGTGGGATGTCTTCGACGGACCTTCCCTCCTCATTGTTGTCAACGAATCGATGTAAGAGCTTGGGATTGGAAGGGTGCGGCAGATGCAACGAATGCCGACAACTCTGTCTTCTTCCCCGCGACTCTCTTGACGAACAACGATCAAGGTAGGGGGTTTATTTGCATGTAAATTCTTCCCTTGATTTTTCTTTTGTGGATTTAGAAAGAATCATTACGGAGGCTGTAGAATTTGAAGTTCGTCGTTCTTCTTTCTTGGTGGACCGATTGCTATCACCCTAAAAGAGGAAGGGGCAGTCCTAAATAACATGGCATGACTCCCTCCGTCGATCTATTTCGTGATGTTCTTCAACATGGCAATAAAACGACTAGGCGACGAAGGCGACATACAATGACTGCACTACCCGCAGTCTCTGTGACCCGCGCCGCCCACAGGCCCCACCATCCTCCAGCCGAACAGGTCCGCACCACACTGTGCCCCGGCCGAGCTGGCCTCGGCCGCACCCCGATCGAGCTAGCATCGGCCTCACCGTGCCCTAGCCCTGCCACCCCGGCCTCTCCCTCCGTCTGATCGAACCATCCGAAATTGCCCTGGACACCCTGTCAGCCGGGTGAACCGGCTTCGCCCACCCGGGCTGCACTGTGGCACCCTCCCAGTCGCCCACGCCTCCCTGTCACCCACGCCTCCCGGTCGTACTACGCCTCCCGGTTGCCGTCGGGCTCCCGTGCACCTCGGATGAACCACTCCGGCCCATGCACACCGTGCACCCCACGTGCTCCATGCTGTTTCTGGACAAACCGGCCTCAGCCATCCAGGCCACACCGCTCTATTTGCGCCCCTCAAGGTGTTGGCAGAACCGGTATTGGCCATCCTGGCATAGCCTCCCGACCAGCGCCCCTCACGACGCAAACCGAATCGGGCTCAACCATCTTGGTCGACCCGTCGAGTCGCGCCCCACACGTGCCTGACCACATCGACCTTCTGAGCCCCTCATGACGCCTCTGGGAAGAACCGACCTTACACCGAACTACGGCCGGTCCGCACCCTCACGCTACTCGTGGCTTTTGCGGACTGCTGGTTCGGGACCAGTGAGCCGGGCTGAACCCAATGTGTCAGGCCGGGCCAAACTCGAACTGGGTCGGGCCGGGTCGGTCCGACCGGGTCCGACTGGACCCGGACCCACTATTACACTTTACATTCTTTTGTGCATATCTTTGGCACAAGAAATCCATTTGAGGAACCGTCAGCGTTGCTAGTATTCTTGTAGTGCAATGGTCCCATTGTGTATACCCCACTGGAGTTTGGGGTATAGTTGATATACGGTCAGGTCGGATCGAGCACAAATTCAACCAGGCCCCCAGGACTAAAAGGGTAATAACTCACAGACTAGACATCCGATTGACACACCGTCTATTGCATTGAGACCCCTATGAAGTGGCAGACATTTGGTATACTTCATCGTGGGACATATTTTAATTTGATGTATCAACACTTGGCTGGAGGAGAAGACCCTCCTGGAATCAAGTGTTCTTTGTGCGGTAACCCTGTGGTTGGCTGCTTTGTGGTAAAGGAATCCTACGTCAGTTCGACAGCTCCGACTACTGTTCTAGGATCCTACGTGGGTTAGACTGCTCTGACTACTGTTCGAGGATCCTACGTGGGTTCGATATCTCCTACTACAGTTCCAGGATCCTACATGGCTTCGACATCTCTGATTACTATTCCAGGATCCTACGTGGGTTCGATTGCTCTGATTACCGTACTAGGATCCTACGTGGGTTCAACATAGTAGATGATTCAGTGACTACATATAATCATCTCTTTCTCTCTACATAATATGTATACATGGGTGAGATGAGTCAGTAACTTTTGTGTTTACCTCTGGATTGAGATGGATTACATGATAACTTAGGTATATGTATGGGCATATACCTATGTGGGGTTATCTGTTGATTTCATAATTATTGGTTTATCCTTGTTCGATTTTGTGAGACATTGAGGGTCTTGGGATCCCTACTGAGTATAGTTATACTCACCCCTACTGGAGCTATGCCCACACCTTATTATTTTGGTTATAGATGACTGACAACGCTGACTAAGGCCGAGAGTATTTGGACTAGATGGTACCCGGAGGTGGACCATATGGCATGACAGTACACAGAGGAGAAGGATGGATGTGGAGTGCTGAGGATGCTATCTGTACATACCCTTCATGTAGGAATCCTAGAGGACGATCCAGCAGCAGTTTTTCCTTTCTTCAGTTGTAATTGTTTTTCCAGTTCCCTATACTTTACAGTTGGGATTATATTTCCGTCACCTTTTCTTTTCAGCAATCTTTTGTAATATAATTTACTTAGTGTTATGTATCCATTTGTGAGATTTTTTTTGTGTTTTTACAAGATATAATGATAATTACTTCCTAAATTTAGGTAATTACGACTTTGGTGATAGTCGTCATCCCCTGGCCTATGGATGGCGGGCTTGGGTTAGTCATGGAACAGGCCCTGGGGGAAAGGTCACGATAAATTCGTATCAGAGGAGTCAATTCTACCGCAGAGCATATGACTCTGATCTTTCTTTTCTGTGAAGCAATAGTGTTAAGAGTAGTGAGTGTGGTTCTTAGTTCATGGAGTCCAGTGTTGGTGCGGCGGCCGACGTATCCATACACCAGGACCCTGAATTTTGATTTCTGGCTCAGTGCACAGAAACACTGATTGCGTGGGTGATTATTTTGGAATGTTTTCTTAGTGATCTCTTTGAGTCAGATCACCAGAAATAACTTATTGATCGTGGTGAACCTGTTTCTTTTTAGGATGACCACACGCAGAAAACCATCCAGGATTTTAGGACTTTTATGATATTGCATCCCACCAAGCGACGAGGCCTCGGTACAGGGCCCTATCACATCGGAGGCTCTAGCGGTACCACATCCCATTGGTCCACTGATGCCGTTATCCTCAGCAGCAGGCGATGCACACTACTTGAGTGCATTGCATGAGTTCCAAAACTAGAGGGCACCCAGGATCAGGAGAGAGACGGACCCACAGGTGGCTGAGGATTGGATGGAGGCTGTGGTGAGAGTTTTTTGACTGGTAGAGACACCAGCCAACCTTATGGTGATCCTTTCCATGATTCACCTACATACTGGAGCAGGAAGATGATGGATCTTGATGGTCCAAGTGCATGATGAGGTGATACTTCTCTGGGCAGACTTCGAGAGCCTGTTTCGGGCGGAGTTTTCCACAGCCACCCTATGTGCAGTGCAGATACATGAGCAACTTCATCTGCAGCAAGGCTGCATGACGGTGGCATGGTACTCAGTGAGGTTCATTTACCTCTTGCGCTACTCCACATATATGTTGCGAGACCTATTCTTTAGGGCATGGACCTTTGAGTTGGGGCTCAGGTGAGAGATCAGGGCTTCAATGATCTCCCTCAGCATCCCGACGCTGGCGGAGGTGTTGGAGCGAGCCCTCTTAGTAGAGAGTGTCCATTCTGAGCAGTCACAAGCAGTGATACCCACCACCAGTCATCACATAGTGGACTCATATGTAGTTAAAATCAAACAAATGTTTCAAAGATCCCAGCAGACTAGGCCATCTGGTGGACGACCTCAGGATTCGGGTTCGGTCGTGGGGGGCACACGAGACAGAGCCAGTCATCGAGGAGTAGGCAGTGCTACGCATGCGATGGGATGGGTCACATGGCTTGAGACTATTTGACCCACCATGAAGATGATCAACAGAAAGTTGAGGGACCTCCCAAGCATAGGCAGAGGGATGACCGTGGTGGTCCGCATGGGGTAGGAGGACGTGGCAGAGGAGCTGGCCGAGCAGCATGTGGTGGACAACGTTTCGATGTCCTACCACCCCCACCACAACCACCAGGAGGTCCACCCAAACCACAGGGAGCAGGTGGACAGGTGAGAGCTCATCTCCAGGTAGCTGAGGCTTACGATCATGGCGCTCTAGAGATTATATGACGTACCATCTGTGTCTATTCCACCATAATATCAGTTCTTATAGACACAGGTTCCAGTCACTCTTTCATTTCCACTACCCTTATTCGGATCTCAGATATTCCAAAAAATACATTAGCTTGATCTTTTCGGCTATAGACTCTTATGGGAGAAGACTAGATGATTACGCATTGGTGCCGGTAGTGTGAGCTTAATTTTTGAGACAAGAGCTTCGGCTGGGATCTCCTAGTAGCGGCGTCGAGGCCTTATGACTTCATCCTGGGAATGGACTAGTTATCTACATCCCATGATCAGATTGACTATATTAGGCACAATGTGTGGTGTGCCCCCACGGATGAGACTAGGTTTACCTTTACCGACGAGAAGGGATTCTTTGTAGCACATGGCGAACTTACTCGGAGGAGGGTGCAGCCGATCACTCATCATATGTCCTACCATAACCTTAGAGAAGTTGATGTGGAGTGTCCTAGTTATCTAGTAGTGGTGGACCAGTACCCGAATGTTTTCCCTGATGATGTCCCATGTCGACCTCCTCGTAGAGAGGTGGAGTTTTACATTGACATGTACCCAAGTATGACACAGATATCTATGCCAGCATATCGAATGGCTCTCGCGGAGCTTCGCGAGCTGTGGGTACAGCTATAGGACTTACAAGGGAAGGGATTCATCCATCACAGTGTTTCTTCCTGGGTATCCCCAATTTTGTTCACCAAGAAGGTGGATGGGATCTTGAGTCTTTGTGTCGACTACCGGTGCCTGAATCAGGTGACTGTGAAGAACACGTACCCACTCCCAAGAATTGATGAACTCTTTGAGCAGTAGAAAGGAGAATGGTGGTTCTAGAACAAAGACCTCATATAAGGCTTTCACCAGCTCAGATTTCGAGACAAGGATGTGCCAAAGACAGCCTTCAGATGTCGGTACAGCCACTATGAGTTCTTGGTTATTCCATTCGGCGTAACCAATGATCCAACAGTGTTCATGGGACTCATGAATGTGATCTTCTATCCATACCTCGATCGCATTGTGGTAGTCTTCATCGATGACATTATGATCTACTGGACTACTGAGGAGGAGCATGCATACCGTTTGCAAGTAGTACTGGACACTCTCTGAGCGCACCATCTTTATGGTAAGCTCTTGAAGTGCCAGTTTTTTATAAGAGAGGTTCAATTTTTTGGACATGTCATCTTGAAGGCTAGATTTGCAGTATATCCAGCAATGATTGAGGACGTACATTCTTTGGAGCTACCTAGGAGTGTGACAGATGTATAGATTTTCCTGGCTTTAGCTGGATACTATCAGAGATTTGTTCCAGATTTCTCCAGAGTTGCAGCACCACTATCTGCCTTGACGAAGAAGGGGAAACCCTTTGTATGGTCTAAGAGATTCCTACAGAGAATTCAGAAGTTGAGGCAGATACGGACTAGTTCCCCCATCTTGAGGCTACCGGAGGAAGGTGTAGGGTACGTAGTGTATTAGGACACATCAGGGACCGGACTCGGGTGTGTCCTGATGTATGAGAAAGCAGTGATCACATATGGTTTTCAGTAGCTGAGACATCATGAGAAGAAATATGCTACCCAAGACCTGGAGTTAGTAACACTGGTCTTCATCTTGAAGATGTGGTGACACTATCTGATGGGATAATGTTTTATTGTGTACTAGGATCACAAGAGTCTCAGGTATATCTTCTCCTAGAAGGACATGAACCTAAGACAGCGATGTTGGATTGAGTTCATCTAGGAATTTGACTTTGAAATAGCTTATACTCCTGGGAGGGGGAATATTGTTGTGGATTCACTCAGTAAGAGGTCTAGTATACATCTTATAGGTGAAGCGACAGAGTAGCTGGCTGCAATATAGATATCCTATGAGGATAGAGATGGAGAAATATTCCTTTAGTCTCTTACAATCACTCCTACACTTCTTCAACATGTTAGGGAGGATCAACATTGGGACATTGACTGGGAGACACGACATGCTCAGATATCCACAGGGCAGGCACCTGATGGATTTTCTAAAGGTGGGGAGCATGCCATCCTCTTCAGAGGACGTACTATGGTGCCAGTATTACTTCGGGAGGAAGTGTTGAGTGAGTTCCACAAATACCCTCTAGAGGTACATCCAGGAGTGGTGAAGATGTATCAAGATCTCCGACGATAGAAATGGTTGCTGGGAATGAATAAAATGGTTGTAGAGCTTGTCTCTCGGTGCCTCTATTGTCAGCAAGTGAAGGTAGAGAACCAGGCACTAGCAGGCTTGGTTCAGCCTTTAGAGGTCCCAGAGTGGAAGTGGGAAGTGATATCCATTGACTTCGTCATGGGACTTCCACGTATATCCAGAGATCTTGTCTTGATTTAGGTGATAGTCGACCGATTCACCAAGTTGCCCCACTTCCTACCGATCAGAGAGCAGGGTTCAGTAGAGAGCTTGGGAAGCATCTACATGCAGAATATTGTGCGGCTACATGGATTACCATCGACAATTTTCCCTGATCATGATTCCTGTTTTACTTCCAGGCTATAGAAGGGGTTGCAGGAGGCCTTCGAGACATAGTTTTGTTTGAGCACCTCCTTCCATCCTCAGACGGATGGTCAAACTGAGCGGACCATTTAGACCCTCGAGGACATACTACGTGCTTATTCCCATGACTTCGGTCGTAGCTGGGCGGATCAGTTACCTTTGGTAGAGTTTGCATAAAAAAACACCTATCACTCCATCATTGGAATGACACATTTTGAGGCGTTATACGAGAGACCTTGCAGATCACCCTTGTGTTGGAGTGACCCTGAGGAGTCAGCACTAGTGGGACCAAAGATTGTACGAGCTACCAAAGAGAATGTGCTGATCATCCAGGAGCAGATAAAGACTGCATAGAGAAGAAAGAAGTCATTTGCTGACAGGAGACGGAGGCCTCTACAGTTCGACGATAGAGACCATGTCTTTCTACGGGTATAATCTTGACAAGATCTATGTAGATTTGGATTAGGTAGGATGTAATCTCTGAGATTCATCAGACCTTTCCAGGTCCTCAGCATAGTTGGAAAGGTGGATTACTGCTTAGCTCTTCCACCTTAGTTGCACCGGGTGCATGATGTCTTCCACCTATCCCAACTGAGGGGATACATGCATGACCATTCTCACATTATCGACCATATAGATAAAGACTTCGATGATGGGGTGACATTCATGGAGGTTCTAGTAGAGATTGAGGATCAAAAGGAGCGAGTCCTTCATGGACGGTTGATACCTCTGGCGCGTGTTCACTTGCATCATGAGAACCTCCAGGAGAGAACATGTGAGTGGTAGGCTCAGATGTGTGCTCAGTACCCCCACTTGTTCCCTTAGTTTGAGATGTAGCTTATGGGGTTGTAAAGCCCTGATATGGGGAAAATGTAATGTCCCGAAATTTCAATGAATTTTTTTTTCTTAAATACATGAG
Source organism: Viscum album (assembly GCA_963277665.1). NCBI lineage: Eukaryota > Viridiplantae > Streptophyta > Magnoliopsida > Santalales > Viscaceae > Viscum > Viscum album. The sequence goes on along the minus strand of OY728147.1, from coordinate 1,704,892,985 downwards.
AATTTTGCGATTCCGTGAAATTTGACGGCACATGATTCTGAGGCTCGGTGTGCCCAGAATTATTTTATGAAGTTTAGTTCGGGTATGTTTGGTAAACGTACGAGTGGGGTTTTATAACATTTAAAACGGTGCTCGGAATTGAAATCTGAGGGAACCGTTGAACTCGCAGCGCCGTTATTATCTTATGAAGATTTTCACATCAACGACAATTGGTCGAGAATAAAAGTTAGTATTTGGTTTTTAAGTGAATGAATTAAATAAAAATAATGTTGTGTAGCTTTATTTTTATTTTTTGGTTAAATCCACCTCATGAATGTTGGAAGTTGGAAGTGTGGGGACAACCCGACCATAACCTCCCATGAGAGGTTATAGTGGTGGGGCCCACATGAACCAAACCTCCCACGTGAGGTTCCGATGTGGGGACCACCCAGGACTAAACCCCCTAATAATGGTGGGAGAAGAAAACATCTCTACTCCTCTCATTTGTAACGCCTTGACCCCAGTTACCTAGAGTTGGTGCATTATTTTAATACATTGGCATGATTACAAGGAATCATGTCCCGAAGGACCGATCAGTTTAGCAGTCTTGGAAAATAGATTACATACAGAAATGTTACATTAAACTTTATAACATACAACACAACATAAAAAATCCTTTATGAATGCCATTATTCCCTTAGCTTAACACTGTATATCAATCAAAATTCACTTCATGGAATCTTGGAGAAAATAACACATAGAAAGGGGTGAGCTCAAATGCTCAATAAGGGTAAGAAATACAGCAGAAAATAAAATAAATATTAAGCATGGTGAATAATTGAAACCCCATGCCTTTACTAATAATAAACATGAATACTTTTATAGCAAGAATATGAGCTGAGTAAATAATTCCATAATAAAACATAATCATGGGTATTCTGCTAGTCAAATGACCACATGAACCATCAATATTATTTCCATAATGAGGGAATGTATAATACAAGACATTCTAAAATATTTTGTCAAGGCCTCATCCAAGAACTCTAAAAATGATTAAGGCCCCGGCCAAAACCATAAATCAAATTGGGAAAAGGCCACGTCCAATTCCACATCTAGTTGTCTCATGAGACTTACCGATGCATCGAGGAGCTATAGCGGGCTCCACCCATCAATTACTATGTCCAATACATTCCTCATATGAAAAGGATGAAACATAACATAAAAATTCGTATAAGAACTATGATACGAAATGTCAATACTTTAACCATAAACAATGAATGGTATAAAAATAACACATCCATAGTCAAACATATCACAAAACCTTCAATACTATATGGAAGTTTTGAATCATAATAAATCAACATCAAAACAAGTTTAGAATCCATTAAAGGATTTGACATAGATGGAAATGATTTATAAAACTCTTTTATTGAAATATACCTTTTCATGAAATCATTTAAAAGTCACACAATTTAGAAAGGAAGACATTTTAATACATTTTTGAATAAAAGTGTCCCATAACACTTTGAAACTTTTGAAAAGAATTATCACTTCAAAGTATTCATGTCCATATAAATAAATTCTTAATATCATTTTGAAAACATGGACATTAATTAAATTTTTTTAGAAAGATAAATCATTAAAACATTTAAAATTATAATCTTGATAAAGAGTAACTTTCAAAAATACTTAAAATATTCATTTTGAAATCATTTTTATGAAAAATGGATGTGGATGATAAAGAGGTCCTAGAATATAATTACATATAAACAATCTCAAATATTGAAGAGATTGTGAAATAAACCCGTACCAATTTGGTAACATACAAAACATACACCACATGAAAGGGGTATCATTCAATGAATATGTAAATACATATAAATTAAATTTATTACAAAAATAATAGTATTATGGGAAGTACATACACCACACAAAAGTTAATGGTGGCAATATGGCATAAATCTCACGGGAATAAGGAGTGAGATGAAAACCCCTTACCTTGTACTTTTCCTTGGTCGAGGGTAGGTTAAACTCTTGTATAATAGTTAAATCGATGTTATTAAATTATACACGAATCATATACATAAATATGATATCATATATGATATTTTAATATTTCCTTGTTAATAATATTTTAGTATTATCGTCGTTTTGAGTGTTAACATACTCGTTTTCTTTTATATGTTTTGTTACATAAGACGTGTTTGTTATGGATAGGTTATATATTATACATATCCAGAATGATATAAAGTCCATAAACATTATTTTTAATCATCAAATGAGAATTATACTTGAATGGATACGATGGGTAATGAATCTCATCGCGTTCGTGGAGACGGTAGTCCGTAAGTACGCACGAACGCTACTTCCATTTCATTTTTCATTTTAAAAGGAATCAAAACCAAATGATACATAGATATATTATTATTACAGTATAATATAATATCTTATATGTGTTACTTATGTTCATTAAAACCTTTCTTTATACGTTTCATGTATGGTATAAACAAGTCATATCACTTTGAGGGGGCGATAGTCCGCACTTCCTCAAATTAAATTATCATATATATATACAACATGTAATGAACAATGGTATGATATAAAATGGAATTAAATAAGCTTATATATAAAATAAATATCATTAATATCATATTTAATTATAGTTCCATCATAATGGCCACTATGAGTGGTGGTAGTAGATAATTGAACAATCATCGTTTCGTGAGGCGTTTGGTTATCATCCACAGAAACATTATGTTTTTCACCAATTAGATGGAGGTGTGTGTAAGTGTAGTCCGAATACTTATCATATAAAAATCTTAGTATATTTAGGATACTGGTTTTTTTACAGAAGAAAATAATAAGAAGAGTTTAGGGGTTGGAGAAGAAAAATAAAAGAAAAGAAGCTAAGGGAAATCGTTACCTTTAATTTGGGTAACTTCCTTTGGTTTGACCCAAAAAGGACTCTTGAAGTGCCTTCTGCCTATGGTAAGGATTCTAGGATGAGGACAGAGATGTAGGGAGCTTAATTGCGAATAGGTTGGATGAGCCAAAAGGCTTGAGACGTGTGAGGAATTGTATAGAAGTGGTGTTCTCTTATAAGGGGAGGAGGTGCTCTTTAAGAAAACCTAAAGTATTATTATATAATAAATTCATATTCGGTTTATAATGGATCCAATGTGAATTATTAAAAGTTTAAGGTGGGTATGGGTCTAAATAATTTCAACCAATATATTTTAGACAGGATTGGATCATTATATTAACCTTATCTTTTAGTTTTAACTCTTAGTTAATTAGTTTGACACTTACCATGTCACGTTTTTTTTATATAGTAAATTAACTTACTATATACATCCAAACGACCCCAAAGTGGTCCATTAATTATAAACCTATAATGATATAATTCCTTTGGACGAACCTTATATTTTTAGGAATAGAATATCAATAAATAATATAATAATTGTTTTAAAAACTTATTTATGTCAATTTTGACAATATATAATGATTGATTTTTGTTAAAGTCTTAAAAACATTTTTAATTCGAAAAAAAATTCATTTAAGAAATCCTGATATGACATATTAACCAATAAAATTCGTGTATGGCATAAAAAATTTCAAATTATATTTATTTTAACATTTATAATACCAATTATTTGATTCTTTTATTAATAAGGAAAATACTGCATCATTATTGTTTCATAAATAAATTTAATTATTAAATGTCTAAAAATTATAAAAGAAATACCATTATGTAAGAAATATTTTTATCATTATAATGAATATCTATAGTCGAAAATATAACATATATAACCCTATTTATAATTTTTTTTGCTAAAAGATATATGCTTATGTCATTTTTTTATTAACTTTAACTTCATTAATATAAAGTGTCCTTATCACCAAAAAGTGTCTCAATGGGGTCCCAAAATCGACCCAAATATTCCCATGGTCGGACATGTATCAACCAATAGGGTTAGGATGCGTTTTAGGGTAATTTATTATTATTATAATATTATTTGTTTACCCTTATTTACCAGATATACCCTTTAACCATGATAAATAAAATATTTACCGAAGTAATTATTCAAAATTTCAAAAATAAGACTTACATATTTAAACAATTTGGATATCCTGATTCTAAATATGGAATCCATTTTTCCAAATTCAAAACACAGAAGTTGCAGAAATTAATTTAAAATTAATTCCCACTGTCAAAACAAAAAACGTGTTTTTAAGAAATAATAACTATCAAAAGATTGACACTTGTTTATGTCCAGTTTAAATGTGAAATTATGTCCAATGACAAACATTGTATTAAATGGTAAAATAATATTCTAAATATACTTTAAAACCACTCAAATTCATAATTTATTACTATTAATTATTTCGATTAAAAAAGTTGTTTTTAATTAAAATTTAGTAATTTTCACTATTCATCAAAACTTGAAAGTTTTCAGAATAATTCCAAAATTTCACCCTAAGCTAATATAGATATACCAAATCCAAAAATGAAGTCCATTTTGAATGATAAAATTTATAAAATTTCAAAAGGTGGTTATTACAATTCATAACAACTAATTTGATTGGTGGTGGTGTGTGTTAGAACTTGAAGTTGCGTACAACACACGCTACTGTATTATTCAAAGAGAATCGTATCATGGAATATTGGGGTGTTACATTATCCCCTCATTAAATAAATTGCATCCTCAAAATTTATGCTCGGTATTGGAAACTTGGGGTTACATTTCAAAATATCTTAGTTGAAATCCCACATCGAAAAATGGATTAATGATGCCTCTATTTAAACAAAAGAGTGGTAAGTATGAAGGTTACCGAAAATAACACATAATATGGTTCCATGTAAGAAAATATGGATATGGAAGAGAAATATAACCATCAATATTTGATGGAGAGTGGTAGATATCAAGGCTATGAGAATTCCAACAATCACAAATCCATAAATTTGTGATGATCTAAGGTACCATCTAGGACAAAATTTTTCTTCTATGTTCCTTTTCTTAATGTTGAGGGATTTATTTATGAGATTGGCTATGATCATAAGGTGATATACTTACTTTATAATTAGAGTTTTATCCATTAATAAATTTATACCACAAACTTATCTTTCACTCTAAATGATAATAGAACTTAAAAATAATATTCTATTTATCCTATTCGTATAGGACTCAAAAAAATGAATTTATAATTCATATAGAAGAACCATTAAAAAACTACATTATTCAATACAGTACATCATGTGGGTTAGTGGTAGATGATACACCCTTTTCTCCCTTTGGATGTGGGTTCAAGTCTCGCGGCCTTTCCGGACACGACAGTTGTCGCCCGACCTCCGGGTTGTCCTTTTTATGGAAATACAAAAATAATCTCAAAATAGACTTATCCAAAATACTTCTGTCCAAACTCACAGTCCAAAATTTATAATGTAGGTAAACACAATGAAGATCCTTTTTTCCACATAATAGCATGTGAACACCTTCATCATGTATTCTTTTAAAACACTACAACATCCTAAAATACCATAAACCCTTATTGATTACATTCATGATCCCTTATTCCTTATAGAATACTAGATATAATACTTCTATCCAAAAATGTTGTAAACTCCAACAATGATGGAATATACAAATCATTAATCAGTTTCAAGGTAATGAAGAATATCCAATATAATTAATCCAAATCAATCATGTATTATTCCAAAATCACTACCTCGGTATCAGAACCATATTATGGTTTATCTTTCTCTCAACCATATATTTTCCAAACATTTAACCTTCTGTTGATTCACTTTTCTTGGTTCCACACAATCTCATGTCCTTAATGAAATAGTACTGCAATACAATCCTTATTTACTCCATAATTATTATAACCAGTACATTGTTGATACAACACTCAAATGACATAATTCTCTAATAACGACATAAGAACTCTAATCATTCCTCCTCATTTGTGGTAGTATCATAACTTGATTATTATCCAATAGAATCATTTGGGGAATACTCTAATGATTTTAACATTTATTCTCATAGTGTCCCCACTCCTTGTAGATGAAGCGTTGTACATTTGAAAACTTTTTCTTACCCTCGCAATCACAAACATGGTGTCCTTTTTTCACTACACTTATAACATACTTCCATTCCCTTCAAGAATTTTCCAAGGTGATTCTTTCCATAGTTATCACATATGGGAAAATCCTTCTTTACCTTCTTCACATTATCTATCTTTCTCTCTACCATCCTTTTCTTCTCTTGCTTCCCTTCAAATCCATGGGACTCATAGAATTCTTTTCTTATCTCATTAACACATGATACTATTTATTCATATGTTGAGAATACATTATAGACTATTTATCTTTTAAATGTTGGATTAATATTGTTAAAGATATGATCCTTCTTACTCTTTGGATCATATGTATTTATGGAGTTCACATTCCTTCTACTAGGTGCCATTTCTATACAATATCATAAAATAGGTCATTTTATGAATTGAAATAATTGAAAACTTGTAAAATACCTAACGTAAATTGAATGGTTTATGGATATAATCCATAATCATAATGATGTTTTCATTGAGGAAGTATATACCTATAAACCCTTCATAAGGATTTGTAAAGAAAATGAGAATTATCCTAAGAATATCCCCCATGAGTGTCGTAACCAAGAGTGCAGCAAAACCCGTTGTCGTGCAACAGTTCCTGTTCGAGTCTAGCTCAAAGCTGTGTTTTTGGGTTTTACCCTTAGGTACATCTATGCCTGAGCCACCTCTACCTGCTTGTATCTAGATAGGGATGTATTTCTTGGAAAACTCACAAAATCACTACAATACCAAAATTCTATGAAGTTCTTCTATACTAATCTTCAAAGTCTATCTTAGGGCTATGTGCTCTAATCAGAGTTTATCTAAATCTAGTTTCCAAGGTTATTGATAAACTTCCTCTGATTCCAACTATAATGACCCGACCACAGTTACCTAGAGTTAGTGCATTATTTGAATACATTGGCATGATTAGAAGGAATCAAGTCCCGAAGGACAGATCGGTTTAAAAGTCTTGGAAAATAGATTACATACATGAATGTTACATTACACTTTATAACATACAACACAACATAAACAATCCTTTATGAATGCCATTATTCCCTTAGCTTAAACCTGTATATCAATCATAATACACTTCATGGAATCCTGGAGAAAAATAAAACATTGAAAGGGGTGAGCTGAAACTCTCAGTAAGGGAAAGTAATACAACTGATAATAAATTAAATATTAAGCATGGCGAATAATTGAAACTACATGCCTTTACCAATAATAAACATTAATACTTTTATAGCAGGAATGTGAGATGAGTTAATAATGCCATAATAATACATAATCATGGGTATTCTACTCGTCGAATGACCACATGAACCATCAATATTATTTCCATAAGGAGGGAATGTTTAATGCCAAACATTCTAAAACATTTTTTCAAGGCCTCGGCCAAGACGTCTAAGAATGATTAAGGCCCCGACCAAAACCATAATTCAAAATGGAAAAAGGCCTTGGCCAATTCCACCTCTAGTTGTCTCATTTGACCTACCGATGCATCGAGGAGATATTGCGGGCTCCACCCATCACTTACTATGTCCAATACATTCCTCATATGAAAAGGATAAAACATAAAATAAACATTCGTATAAGAAATAGGATACAAAATGTCAATACATTTACCATAAACCATTAATGGTATAAAAATAACACATCCACAGTCAAACATATCACAAAACCTTCAATACAATATGGAAGTTTTGAATCATAATAAATCAACATCAAAACAAGTTTAAAATCCATTAAAGGATTTGACATAGATGGAAATGATTTATAAAACTCTTTGATTGAAATATCCCTTTTCATGAAATCATTTAAAATTCACAAAATTTAGAAAGGAATACATTTAAATAAATTTTTGAATCAAAGTGTCCCATACCACTTTGAAACATTTGAAAAGAATTATCACTTCAACACATTCATGTCCATATAAATAAATTCATAAAATCATTTTGAAAACATGGACATTAATTAATAAAATTAGAAAGATAAATATTTAAACCATTTAAAATTATGATATTGATAAATAGTTCCTTTCAAAAATACTTAAAATATTCATTTTGAAATCATTTTTATGAAAAATGGACATGGATGATAAAGAGGTCCTAGTATATAATTACGTATAAACAATCTCAGATAATGATGAGATTGTGAAATAAACCCTTACCAATTTGGTAACATACAAAACATACACCCCATGAAAGAGGTATCATACAATGAATATGTAAATACACATAAATTAAAGTTATTACAAAAATAATACGATTTTGGGAAGTACATACGCCACACAAAAGGTAATGGTGGCAATATGGCATAAATCTCACGAGAATAAGGAGTGAGATGAAAACCCCTTACCTTGTACTTTTCCTTGGTCGAGGGTAGGTTAACCTCTTGTATAATAGTTACATCATTTTTATTAAATTATAAACAAATAATATACATAAATATTATATCATATATAATCTTTTAATATTTCCTTGTTAATAATATTTTAGTATTATCGTCGTTTCGAGTGTTAACTTACTCGTTTTCTTTTATATGTTTTGTTACATAAGACATGTTTTTATGGATAGTTTATATATTATTCATATCCAGAATGATATCATGTCATTAAACATTATTTTTAATCATAAAATGAGAATTATACTTGAATGGATACGATGGGTAATGAATCTCATCGCGTTCGTGGAGACGGTAGTCCGTATGTACACACGAACACTACTTTTATTTCATTTTTCATTTTAAAAGGAATAAAAAACAAATTATACATAGGTATATTATTATTATAGTATAATATAATATCTTATATTTGTTACTTATGTTCATTAACACCTTCCTTTATACATTCCATGTAGTGTATGAACGAGTCATATCACTTTGAGGGGGTGATAGTCCGCACATCCTCAAATGAAATTATTGTATATATATACAACATGAAACGAATAATGGTATGCTATAAAATGGAATTAAAGAAGCTTATATACAAAATAAATATAAGAAATATCATATTTAATTATAGTTCCATCATAATGGCCACCATGAGAGGTGGTGGGAGATAATTGAACAATCATCGTTTCGTGAGGCGTTTGGTTGTCATCCACAGAAACATTATGTTCTTCACCCATAAGATAGAGGTGTGTATAAGTGTAGTTAGAATACTTCTCATAACAATATATTAGTATATTTAGGATACAGGTTTTGTTACAAAATAAAATAATATGAAGAGTTTAGGGGTTGGAGAAGTAAAATAAATGAAAAGAAGCTAAGAGAAATCGTTAACTTTAATTTGGGTAACTACCTTTGGTTTGAACTAAAAAGACTCTTGAAGTGCCTTATGATTAAGGTAAGGATTCTAGGAGGAGGAGTGGGATGTAGGGAGATTAATTGGGTAGAGTTTGGGTGATCCAAAAGGCTTTAGAGGTGTGAGTAATTGGTTAGAAGTGGTGTTCTTTTATAAGGGGGAGGAGGGGCTCTTTAGGAACATAAAGTATTATTATATAAAAAATAAATATTCATTTTATAACGGATAGAAATTGGATTATTCAAAGTCTAAGGTGGGATGGGTCGAAATAATTTCAACCAATATAGTTTAGATATGTTTGGGTCATTATATTAACCTTATCATTTAGTTTTAACTCTTAGTTAATTAGTTTGACACTTACCATGTCACTTTGTATTTTTATTTTATATAGTTAATAAACATACTATATAAATCCAAGAGACCCCATTGTGGTCCATTAATGATAAACCTATCATGATATAAGTCCTTTGGACAAACCATAGATGTTTAGGAATAGAATATCAATTAATAATATAATACTAGTTTTAAAAACTTATTTATGTCAATTTTGACAATATTTAATAATTGATTTTTGTTAGTCTTAAAATGTAACAACCCGATATTTTATGATAATTATTCTTTTTAATTTATTTGATGTAATTTGTTTTATGCTACAACAAGATTATCGTGTGCTATATGCAACACCGTATTAGCTTGCTGTATACACAACACTATTCTTAGATTGTGTTACACACAATTTCAAGTTCATTTGATAATAGTCATTCTACGCAACATTGAGTGTATATATATATATATATTCAATGTATAAATGAAATATGGTTGGAGTCTGTTATATTAAACAACAAAAGAGTCTTACACAACACGCAACCCTAACTTGGCTTTCCTTACACACAATCGCGACCTTCCTTGATAGTGTGTGTTGTACGCAATACCGGGTTTTACTAAACAATGGTATATTATTATAATATTATTATGAACTAGCCGTTATGAATACTATTAACTAAATTTTTAATTTTATAACATTATTATTCATCTTACACATTTTCTATAACATGGTATAATAACAAAATAAATTTATCGGGTAAAATAAGTATTTTTCAAAAAATGCAGTTTTGCCGCCTTTTGATGGAGCACCCACTTTAAATCTAGTTGTTGACATGTTTATAAATTAAATTTCACAAAATAAAATTCTTCTTTTTAATCAGGATATAAAAATTTACATTGGATAAAGTTTTGATATTTTTCTGATAACTTTCATATTTTAATGAATAGTAAAAACACACTATATTTTAATTAAAAACAACTTTTTTCATCGTAATAACTTATGTGGTTAAATTATAATATTGAATATTTTTAAAGTATAAATAGAATATATTTTTACCATTTAATATAATATATGTCATTAGTATTTATTTTACATTAAATTTGTAGGTTAAATGAATTTAATCTTTTGCAATGTTTTAATCAAAAACCCGTTTTCATTCGACAACGGGATTAATTTTAATTTAATTTCTGAAACTTCTGTGTATTGAATTTGAAAAAATTTATTCCATATTTAGAATAATTAGGTCCAAATTATGTTAATAGGCTAATTTTTATTTTTGGGAATTATGAATAGTAATTACGGTAAATTTTATTTACCATAGTGAAAGGTAAATCGGGTAATTAATGGTAAATATAATATTATAAAATTACCCTAACACATGAAAAAATTCTATTGGATGGCTAAAAGTATACCCATATCACCTAAGGTTCAGATTAGATTAATTTTATGGACTTTTGACCATGAAAATAATTTAATTATTATTAAAACTAAAGAAAGTGACCACATGTCACTCTCATAAATCTTATAAGTATAATAATTTTAATTTAGTGATAAACATTATAAAACTTCAAACATGAATAGTCTCCAGAAATATAATAAAATTATATACATCATGATAATTTATTTATAATTTTTAGGGATCAAATAATTCTCATTAATGGTGATACATTAATGATGCAGAAATTATTTATTAATTGAAAAATCAGTAATATAGTTTTTTTTTAAATAATAATACACATTAAAAGGCCCACAAACTAGACCAAAACTTATTGTTAGTGTATATATATACCTTAATCATCCAATGACCTAATATATAACCATTTGGAGTCTTATAAAAGTGATTATGACACTTATATTATTTTATTTTAAATGATTCCAAAGTTGTCACCTTCATAATTTAATAAATATAATAATTTAAATATTGTGATTTAAGATGATAAATTCAAATAAAAGTATTATTGTGAATTTTAATAGATTTATCTTCATCATAGGATTTTAATTTTAATTTTTATGCAAAAAATATGTATATTAAATAATTATAAAAAAATGTTGTAGTAATTATTTTATTAAGAGATAAACGAAATAAATGGGTTTTGAAATAATATAATAAATATTATATGAACTATTTAATGTTATACACTAATTTTATAGATACATATGATCTTTTATGAATCTATTAAATCTTTTATTTTGAACATATCTTCTGTATATATTTTATTTAAATTCAAATAAATGAATAGTGTCAAAATTGACACTATTGTTATTTTATAAAAATAACATATTATAAAATTGTTTAAAAATAACAAAAATATATAAAAATAATAAATTTAACTTTATATGGTCTAAAATTTTATAAAGTATCCAATTATGGACAATCCATAACAAATAAGTAATCATTTGTTATAATTTAAAATTTAGAATGTTATTACCACACATAAAATTAAAATGATTAAGTAAGGATAAATCAAGTTGGTAATGTTTAAAATAAATTCCTAACATGTCTAAATTTTATTGGTTGATGAGATTACTACCCTATCTCATCTAATATTCGAATATGAGTATTTTTTGGAGGTTTTTAAGTGGGTTTAGATTTATTATAAATTAATATGTTTAAGATTTCCAAAGGTTCCCCTCCCCTCCCTTATAAAAGGGAACCTCCTCCCTCTCTTCCTCAAACCAATTGGAGCCTTCAAGATCGGACAAACCCTGCAAAATTATCTTATCCACTTCCCTAGAAACATCCTAGAGGTCCTGGTATTCTTCAAAGACCAATTGTAGTGCCCTAAGAGGAGGTCTCAAAGAGGAGATTCAAAGAAGAGGAGGTTGGGATCCATACGAAGCATATCGGACCTAAGGTAAGGGATAAATTTTCAATCTCATTTTTGTTATCCGAGATTGCTTATACCTAAGTATTTACTGGGTTTACGTTTATCATCCACGACCATGTTTTCTAAAAATGTTTTCATAAAATATTTAATAATCTTCAATGAATGTTTAAAGTCATTTTTACCCTTTATTGACTTTTTACCACATTGTATGGATGGAATCCTTCCTTTGGTTACCATATAAGGTACTTTTTGACTTTTTTGAAAAAAGTACGAGGAGAATGTTATTTTTAAATTATATGGCGTGAACATATTTTTATGGTTTTATAAAGCCTTATTTTCATTAAGCTTCCTCAAAAAGATTTCATGACTATTTTGAACAAAATACTTTTGTTTTAAAATTGCATCACATTTTGTGAAAAAAAATGACTTTGAAGATGAAAGGACATTTTCATCAAGAATTAATTTCAAGTGTTTTATCAAAACCATTTTTCATCTAAGATGACATTATTTATTATGTGTAAGTTTCAAGTATAATGTCTCTATGAATTACATGGTTTCACTCTTCTTATTATGAAATGATATACATTTCTTTTATATGGATTATGTGATGATGGGATGATGTTTATGAAGCCCATTTTTTCGTTGGGTTATTATGAATTATGTATGTATATTTTGTCGCACAAGTAAGAATGATTTCATTATGAGATGGGTGGAACCTATATCTCCATCCAATGCATTAGATAAAGATTTATATCTCATGAGATATACATGGCTGGAATGGTAAGTTAATCCGGTTCAGTATTATAGGACTGAAACAAGGAGTGAACTCGATTCAGAAAGGGACTTTTTCCACAAAGATGGTCATGGAAGTAATTCCTTGGCTACTATGGAAATCATTACATGTGCTTAATGGATTCCATAATTACATGCTTCATTTATATGATATTTTATCATGATTGATTATCCATTATGATCTATGCCTTACGTACTGCCATGTATTATGTCATTGCTCAAGATTTTGATGTTTAAATATCATGTTCATGTTTTTAAGTTCAAATGTATATGGTTTGTTTTATTTTCTCCATGCTTACCCTTACTGAGAATTTTAGCGCACCCTTTTTATGTTTTTTTCCCCCAGGAATAAAAGAAAGGTTTTAGGTAAGGAAACAAAAAGGGGATGATCGTTACGGGAGATGTTGAAGATCTTTCAACATGATTAGAAGTTTATATTATATGTTTCCAAAGAAACTAAACTATTACGGTCCTTGTGTGTCTGATTTTGTTATGTATTAAGCATTTCCACAAATTTAATGTAATATCTATGTACGTCAAGCTTCAGGTCTTTATAATTGGTATCAGAGAAAAGGTTTAGTCAACCTTTGGAAACTAGGATGTGAAAAAGTTAGTGAGATCCCTAGAGATATTTCTAAGGTATGTATAGGGATATCCCTAAGGATAAGTATACGTATTGGATATAGTCCTAGAACTACGGTAACGATTACAGAATTTAACCTAAGATGTTAGATATTGAGGGTACTCCCCCTTTACTATGTTTTTTCCCTAGCATGATTTTTTCCTCTCACACTATTCTTTTTGGGTTTTAGAAAATGGCTGGAAATAGGAAGATTCACGATAATAGAGGATATGACGGACAATGGAATGATATTCTTCATTAGAAACCAAATTAAATGGTATTTGTAAGTCCAAACATCGTTGTTATTCCTAATCAGCAATCTCATAATCTGATCAATAATCTCAACTTTGGTAAGTTTCCCGACTTAGATAATAAGAGAAAGCTGGAGTTTCATGATGATCATAGAGGAAAGAAAGTTCAATTTCCCTCATGTAAATCATGTGGGAAGAGGCATTAGGGAGATTGTTTCAAAGGAACTGGAAGATTCTTTGGGTGTGGAAAAGAAGGACACAAATCCAGTAAGTGCAAAGGAAAAGGTTCAGTTAACACCATGGACAAGGATAATGGTATTGCTACGACATCAATAATGATTAGATGTTTTAAATGTGGAATTTATGGGCATTATGCAAACCAATGCCCTACGGGAAAATCCCATGAAGAGAATTAGCATGGTCATATAGGTAGTATTTATGTGGATGATGATGAAGAGACACCAAATGAAATATGAGATGAAATAAATGATGAAGCTCAGCTAGTGGTTTAAGAAGTTAGTGGAATGATTGTATGTTTATAGAGAATAATGTAGTGTACTATACAATAAAGAATCATCTAAGGATTGTTACACTATTGTTTTTCCTAAAGTATATGAAAGTATATGTTGAATGGTACTGGTAACCATGGATGGTTATTTATATATTTTTGGAAAGTAGATGATATGCGCATAATGAAGGGATAAGAAGATAAAGAGATGTTTGATTGTATTCATGAGCTCATGACTGATATAAGGACTAAGTGATATTATGGTTTGATTATATAGATTTTTGGGATTTTGGTATGTGGAAAGAGTTACCTTTTGATAGTATTCATGTTTTCACTAAGGTTCTATGGTAATTTATGTTTCAAGAGAATATATGACTAAGGTATTCATGTGTTTTGAATGCAACCAATAAGATATATCTTATGATATATGTGGGATAAATGATTGTATTCACATTCATGGTAGATAACCTTTCTAGTAATTGTTTCCTTTATACTATGAGCTTGGACCAGAGTATTTTAGATAAGCCTAATGATTGGAATGGATTATGTTGGACAAAAGTTAGTATTGTTTAAGGATAGAATATTTTTTCGGTATTATTGATGGGATGTCATAGTAATGTAGTTTTAGAAAAAGGACAACCTGCAGGACGGGCGACAACCCATCGCGTCGAACAAGGCTGTGGAAATCAAACCCACAACTGAAGTGCGACAAGCCTTTATCGCCTACCACTGGCCTACAATAAGTTTCTGGTTAGTAGAAACTAGTTTTATTTTATTAAGAGGTATGATATATGAAGTATAAGTTCATTTTTTGAACCATATATGATTAATATAACCATATGATGGACTTATAACTTTTGCTAACCTTTTCTTTGAAATAGATGGAATTACCCGTCATTATATCACATGATCTACTAACACTTCACGAATAACAAATTCAACTTCATTTCATTAAGAGATGAAGTGGAAATTGTTCAAAGAACAAACAACAGTGAGAATGTACCAAAATCAAGAAAGTATTTCTTCTAATTCAAATTCTTCAACTTTTGGGAAATGATCTTGAAAACCAAAAATGTTGTCCTAGTGCCCTTATATCTGATGAATCATATGGTATCTTATATCATCACAAATATATGGCTTTGTGATTTTTGGATTTTTCATACCCATGTTCTCTACCACTCTCCATCATAACATGATGGCTAGATTTCTCTTCCATATCCATATTTTCACCTATGTTCTCCTACATGGAAACCTAGTGATGAGTTAATTTGGGTAACCGTTATGTTTCATACTTTAGTTTTGAAAGTTAAGTTTTGCTATTTCATTTTACGATGTGGGTTTTAATTAAAGAAACTTTCAAGTAGAAAACCATGCATAACCCCGACGAATTTCGAGGGCGAAATTCATTTTAAGGGGGGTAGAATTTAACAACCTGATATTTTATGATAAGTATTCTTTTTAATTTATTTGATGTAATGTGTTTTATGATAAAACAAGATTATCTTGTCCTATACGCAACACCGTATTAGCTTGCAGTATACACAAGACTATTCTTAGATTGTGTTACACACAATTGCAAGTTCGTTTGATAATAGTCATTCGACGCAACATTGAGTATATATATATATATATATATATATTCTATGTATAAATGAAATATGGTTGGATTCTGTTATATGAAACAACAAAGGAGTATTGCACAACACGCAACCCTAACTTGGCTTTCCTTACACGCAATCGTGACCTTCCTCGATAGCGTGTGTTGTACGCAATACCGGGTTTTACTAAACAACGATATATTATTATAATATTATTATGAACTAGCCTTTATGAATATTATTAACTAAAATTTTAATTTTATAACATTATTATTCATCTTACATATTTTCTAGAACATGGTATAAGAACAAAGTAAATATTTCGGGTAAAATAAGTATTTTTCAAAAAATGCAGTTTTGCCGCCTTTTGATGGCGCACCCACTTTAAATCTAGTTGTTGACCTGTTTATAAGTTTAATTTCACAAAATAAAATTCTTATTTTGAATCAGGATATACAAATTTACATTGGATAAAGTTTTGATATTTTTCTGATAACTTTCATATTTTAATGAATAGTAAAAACACGCTATATTTTAATTAAAAAAAACTTTTTTCATCGTAATAACTTATGTGGTTAAATTATAATATTGAATGTTTTTAAAGTAAAAATAGAATATATATTTACCATTTAATATAATTTATGTCATTAGCATTGATTTCACATTGAATTCGTAGGTTAAATCAATTCAATCTTTTGCAATGTTTTAATCAAAAACCCGTTTTCATTCGATAATGGGATTAATTTAAATTTAATTTCTGAATCTTCTGTGTAATGAATTTGAAAAAATGTGTTCCATATTTGGAATCATTATTTCCAAATTATGTTAATAGGCTACTTCTTATTTTTGGGAATTAGGAATAGTAACTACGGTAAATTTTATTTACCATAGTTAAAGGTAAACCGGGTAATTAAGGGTAAATATAATATTATAAAATTACCCTAACACATGAAAAAATTCGATTAGATGGCTAGAAGTATACCCATATCACCTAAGGGTCGGATTCGAATCATTTTATGGACTTTTGACCATGAAATAATTTAATTATTATTAAAACCAAAGAAAGTGACAACATGTCACTCTCTTAAATCTTATAAGTATAATAATTTTAATTTAGTGATAAACATCATAAAACTTCAAACATGAATAATCTCCAGAAAGATAATAAAATTATCTAAATCATGATAATTTATTTATAATTTTTAGGGATTAAATAATTCTCATTAATGGTGATACATTAATGATGCAGAAATTATTTATTAAGTGAAAAATCAGTAATATAGTTTTTATTAAAATAATAATAACCATTAAAAGGCCCAAAAACCTGACCAAAACTTATTGGTAGTTTATATATACACATTAATCATCCAATTACCTAATATATAACCGTTAGGAGTTTTATAAAAGTGATTATGACACTTATATTATTTTATTTTAAATGATGCCAAAGTTGTCACCTTCATTGTTTTATGAATATAACAATTTAAATATTGTTATTTTAAGATGATAAATTCGAGTAAAAGTATTATTGTGAAACTTAATAGATTTATCTTCATCATGTGATTTTAGTTTTAATTTTTATGCAACAAATAAGTATATTAAATAATTATATAAAAATGTTGTAGTAATTATTTTATTAAGAGAGAAACCAAATAAATGGTTTTAAAAATAATAAAATAAATAATATATGCACTATTTAATGTTATATACTAATTTTATAGATACATATGAACTTTTATGAATCTATTAAAGCTTTTAGTTTGAACATATCTTCTGTATATATTTTATTTAAATTCAAATAAATGAATAGTGTCAAAATTGACACTATTGTTATTTTATAAAAATAACATATTATAAAATTGTTTAAAAATAAAAAAATATATAAAAATTATAAATTTAACATTATATGGTCTAAAATGTTATAAAGTATCCATTTATAGACAATTAACAACAAATAAGTAATCATTTGTTATAATTTAAAATTCAGAATGTTATTACCACACATAAAATTAAATTGATTAAGTAAGGATAAATCAAGTTGATAATGTTTAAAATAATTTCCTAACATATCTAAATTTTGTTGGTTGATGATATTACAACCCTATATCATCTAATATTAGAATATGAGTAATTTTTTGAGGTTTTTAAGTGGGGATATATTTATTATAAATTAATATTTTTAATATTTCTAAAGGTGCCCCTCCCCTCCCTTATAAAAGGGCACCTCCTCCCTCTCTTCCCCACACCAATTTGAGCCTTCATGCTCGGAAAAAACCTGCCAAATTATCTACTCCACTTCCCTAGAAACATCTTAGAGGTCCTGGTCTTCTTAAAAGACCAATTGTCGTGCCCCAAGAGGAGGTCTCAAAGAGGTGTTTCAAAGAAGAGGAGGTTCAAATCCATACGAAGCATATCGGACCTAAGGTTAGGGATAAATTTTCAATCTCATTTTTTTATCTGAGATTTCATATACCTAAGTATTTACTGGGGTTAATTTTATCATCCATGACCAGGTTTTCTAAAAAAAAATTTCATAAAATGTTTACTATTCTTCCATGAATGTTTAAAGACATTTTTACCCTTTATTGACTTTTTACCACATTTTATGGATGAAATCTTTCCTTAAGTTACCATATAAGTTACTTTTTGACTTTTCTGAGAAAAGTACGAGGAGAATGTTATTTTTAACTTATACGGCGTGAACGGATTTTTATAGTTTTATAAAGCCTTATTTTCATGAAGCTTCCTCCAAAAGATTTCATGACTATTTTGAAAAAAATCCTTTTCTTTTAAAATTGCATGACATTTTGTGAAAAGAAAATGATTTTGAAGATGAAAGGACGTTTTCCTCAAGAATTCATTTCAAGTGTTTTTTCAAAACCATTTTTCAACTAAGATGACATTATTTCTTATGTGTATATTTCAAGTATAATTTCTCTATGATTTACATGGTTTCACTTTTCTTATTATGAAATGATATCCATTTCTTTTATATGGATTATGTGATGATGGGATGATGTTTATGAAACCCATTTTATTCATTGGGTTATTATGAATGATGTATGTTTATTTTTTGGCACAAGTAAGAATGATTTCATTATGAGATGGGTGGGACCTATATCTCCATCCAATGCATTGGGTAAAGATTTATATCTCATGAGATAGACATGGATAGAAGGGTAAGATAATCCGGTTCAGTGTTACAGGACTGAAACGAGGAGTGAACTCGATTCAGAAAGGGACTTTGTCCACTAAGATGGTCATAGAAGTAATGCCTTGGCTACTATGGAAATCATTACATGTGCTTAATGGATGCCACAATTACATGATTTATTCCTATGCTATTTTATCATGATTGATTATCTATTATAATCTATGCCTTACGTACTGCCATGTTCTATGTCATTGCTCAAGATTTTGATGTTTAAATATTAGGTTCATGTTTTTAAGTTCAAATGTATATGGTTTGTTTTATTTTCTCCATGCTTACCCTTACTGAGCATTTGAGCTCACCCTTTTTATGTTTTCTTTTTCCCCCAGGATTAAAAGAAAGGTTTTAGGTAAGGAAACAAAAAGGGGAGGATCGTTATGGGAGATGTTTAATATATTTCAATATGATTAGAAGTTTATATTCCAAGTTTCAAAGACACTAAAATATTATGGTCCTTGTGTGTCTGATTTCGTTATGTATTAAGTATTTCCGCAAAAGTAATGTAATATCTATGTATGTCAAGCTTCGGGTCTCTATATAAAAACTTTATTAATTCAAACCAAATTCATTTAAGAAATCATAACATGTCATATTAACCAATAAAATTATATTAATGCATCAAAACATCAAAATTATATTTATTTTAACTTTTATAATACCAATTATTTGAATCTTTTATTAATAAGGAAAATATTGCATCATTATTGTGTCATAAATAAATTTAATTATTAAATGTCTAAAAATTACAAATGAAATACCATTATGTAGGAAATATTTTTATCTTTCTAATGAATATATATAGTCTAAAATATAACATATATTACCCTATGTAAATTTTTTTTTCTAAAAGATATATGCTTATGTCATTTTTGTATTTACTTTAACTTCATTAATATAATGTGTCCTTATCACCAACAAGTGGCTCCATGGGGTCTAAAAATCGACCCAAAGATTTTCATGGTTGGAAATGTATCAACCAATGGCGATAGGACACGTTTTAGGGTAATTTAATATTATTATAATATTATTTTCGTACCCTTATTTACCAGATTTACCCTTTAACCATTGTAAATAAAATATTTACCGAAGTAATTTTTCAAAATGTCTAAAAATAAGAATTACATATTTACAAAATTTGGACATCCTGATTCCAAATATGGAATCCATTTTTCTAAATTCAAAACACAAAAGTGGCAGAAATTAATTTAAAATTAATTCCCGCTGTCAAAATAAAAAGTGTGTTTTTAAGAAATAATAACTATCAAAAGATTAACATTTGTTTATGTCCGGTTTAAATGTGAAATTATGTCCAATGACCAAAATTTTATTAAATGGTAAAAATATATTCTATATATACTTTAAAACTACTCAAATTCATAATTTATCACAACTAATTAATTTGATTAAAAAAGTTGTTTTTAATTAAAATTTAGTAATTTTCACTATTCATCAAAAATTGAATGTTTTCAGAATAATACCAAAATTTCACGCTAAGCTAATTTAGATATTCCAAATCCAAAAATGAATTCCATTTTGAATGATAAAATGTATAAAATTTTAAAAAGTGGGTATTACTATTCATAACAGTTAGTTTGATTGGTTGTGGTGTGTGTTAGAACTCGAAGTTGTGTACAACACACGCTACTGTATTATTCAAAGAGAAGCGTACCGTGGAATCCTGCGGTGCTACATCATTAATGAGGGAGAGTCTCTCCACCCCTACTTCAATATGCCAAATCCTCCTCTTTAATTTATTGTGCCAACCTCATGAATTAATTAATTGGAGCCAACTTAATTAATCCACCCTTTTTGAATTCTTATGCCAACGATAGATTTTATAATCTATTACCTTGGAATCCTATTATTTTGGTTAGAAAAATGTTAGAAAAGGAGGATTAGAACTTTTGATAGAAAATATCTCGCCAATTAAGAAAGAAGAACGCTCCCAATGATGAACACCTTCGACTATGAAGAACGATCATCTTTGACCTTCATCCACAGACTCCTACCGACATGGGACGTCTTCGACCGACATTCCCTACTCATAGTCGTCAAAAAACCGACACACGACCTCATTATTGGAAGTGTGCAGTGGATGCGAAGAATGAAGAAAACTCTTTCTTCTTCCCTGTGACTCCGTCGATGAAAAATGATCAAGGCAGGGGGTCTATTTGCATGTTAATGCTTTCCTTAAATTTTCTTTTGCAGATTGGAAAAGAATCGTTGCGGAGGCTATAGAATTTGAAGTTCACCACTCTCTATTCCTGATGGAATGATTTCTATCATCCTAAAGGAGGAGGGTGCAGGAAAAACTAACATGGCCCGACTCCCTCTGTCGATCTCTTTTGGTATGTTCTTCGACATGGCTCGTGCCCTTCGTCCGACTGAACCAGCTGAACTGGCCCCGACCACACTGTCAGTCAGCCAAACTGGCTACGCCGCCCCGGGCCTAACCACGGTGCCCTCCCGGCCGCCCCATGCCACCCGGACATCGGTGCCTCATGGCCGCCTGTGCCTCCTTTTCGCCCGCACCGCCCGGCCGCCCACACCTCCCGACCACCCGTGCATCTCGGCCGCCCGCGCCTCCTGGTTGGACTGTGCCTCTTGGCAGCCGTTGGCCTCCCGTGCGCCCCGACCGAACTGTGCCTATAACATCCCATGTAAGTAATGAATAATATATATAGTTATCTATGTCTATTTATGAATTAGATAGTGATTTAGAGGCTTAAAATGAGAATACATCCAACCTTAAGCATTAAGTACTCTAATATTTTTAAAAGATTGTTTTACCGGCTTTTGATGGCGAACCATTTTTTAAATTGATCTTTTGACAAATTTATAAGCTATATTTGTCAAAATAAACTTATTCATTATGATTGGGACATTTAAATATACTTTGGATAAATTTCTGGTATTTTTCTGATAATGTTCATTTTTTAATGAATAGTGAAAAGTGTTGTATTTTAATTGAAAACCTCTTTTTAATATAATTTATTTATATAGTTAGATTATCTTTTTAATTTGTTTTAAAGTGAAATTACAATATATTTTTACCATGTAATCCAATGGTGGTCATTGGAATTAATATCACTTTGATATTTGACATAAACGAGTGTCAATCTTTTGATAGGTATTGTTTCCTAAAAACACATTATTTGTTCTGACAGCGGGAATTAATTATTAAAATATTTATTGTAACTTATATGTTTTGAATTTTGTAAAATAGAAATCATTTTTGAATTTGGAATATCAAATATATCTTAGGGAGAAATTTTGGTATTTTTCTGAAAAACATCAATTTTTGATAAATAGTGAAACCACTAAGTGGTACTTAAAAAACTGATGTTTCATTTAAATGAAATTTTACCACCTCTGTGTTTTGAATTTCAAAAATCCAACATACATGGTTGTCATTAAGAAGTAAAATGTGGTTCAATGGTATTAAAATATTTTTTTTGGTGAATAGTAACTTTTAAGTTTTTAATCGCGATTAAAGGTAATTAGTGTACTTTAAGGTAAAAATAATATATTAATAATATGAAATGACCTTGAAACATGTACTAACATTATCGAATGTGTGATGGCCGACCAAGACAACCCATGGGTCGATTTTTGGGACCCCAAGGAGCCACATGGGTGAGATAATGACATTAATGCCTTTTATTTAAAGTAAAAGTAAAAATGACACAAACATGTAGTGTTTTACTAAAACAATTTTTACATGGGGTTATACAAGTCATAATTTTTACTATAAATAGTAATTGGAAAGCTAAACCGATTTACTACATCATAAGACTTTTTTTTATAATTTTTAGACATTAAATAAATTAAATTATTTATGACATCATGATGATGCAGCGATTACCTCATTATTTAACGATTTAAATAAAATGAAAAGATAATGTAGAATATAAGACCTACACATGTAAAAAACCTATTGGATGAGTATATCTCAAACACTTATCACCTTATCCTCAAAATAAATCAATGTGAGACCTTTAAAATCCGAAAATCCTTTGAAAATAAAGTAACATTTTAAACCTTTCCAAGAGTGCCCCTCCTCTCCTCTTATAAAAGGCCCCCACCTCTACCTCCTTACCCACAACTCTCAAGCCTTTGGCTCGGCCAATCTCTGATAATTGTGTCTCTCCACATCCCTCTACTCATCCTAGAAGCCTTAACTTAGGTAGTAAGCTCTTCATGAAACCCTTTTGTTTCAAACCAAAGGGAGTTACATGATTTTAAGGTAATGTCTTCACTTGTGTTCTTTTGTTTTATTTTTCTTATCCAACCCCCTAAACTCTTTTTATTCATTTATTTTGTAACAACTATAGTATCTTCAATATACTAGGATTTTGTTATAATAAGTATTAGAGCTAAACTTACACACACCTATATCTAATGGTTAAAGAACATATTGTTTCTGTGGATGGTGAATTTCTGCCTCACGAAACGATGATTGTTCAATATTCTTTTAACAACTTAAAAGGTGGCCATTAAGATGTCACTATATTTATATATGATATATAATATTTTTATGTTTTCCTTAAGCCTTTGTATTTTTCATTTATGGCATACCTTTATGGTTTCCATTATGGGTAAACGCGGTATCTTCATTTTAGGAAGTGCGGACTACCGCCCCCTCAAAGTGATGTGATTCGTTAATACCATATGTGGTACGTATAAAGGATAGATTTAATGATATTATATATGATACCATACTTGAATTATAATACTATTATGTATCATTATGTTTTACTTCCATTAAATATGAAATAGAAATGGAAGTAGCGTTCATGCGTACGTACGGCTTACTGTCTCCATGAACGGTGCATTTCATTTCTTACCTCTAAATGTTATGTAATATTATAAATGTATGTATATAATGGACATATATGATATATATGATATCTACCTAATGAATATAATTCTGGATATAATGGATATTTTACCCCATGAACAAACATGTAATTATAAAGTGTTTCTTTTTGACTCACGTAGCAATGATCGACAAAACGACCATTATTAACTTAAATAATTACATAGTGTTCATAACATGGTAATAAGTGATATGAAAGGAATAATTAACTTAAAAAAGGTTCTTAAGAAGTAGAAATTAACTCAAGTTTATTATTCTGGAGGTTAAAGAACGATCGAGTCAAGTCGGACCTGAGGTATGGGACTTCATCTCAATCTCCTTTCATTGAGGCATATATTGTTTTATACACAACCTTCTTTTATACGGTGTATAAACCCCTTTGACTTTTATGTTTATTCAAAAGGAATATTTTTTATACGAATCATTTTACTAAACTCGAAAAGGGAATGTTTTCTTTTCCGTACGTATGCGGTGACAACAACTTCTCCGCCAATGTGACCATTATTTGAGTCTTGTCTTCCTCTACAGGCCATAACCTAACTTTTTTTTAAAACGAAAAATAAATACCATGTTTTACTTTTCTTTTATTTTGGTATTGAAAATGGTTTTCATAATGTTTTTATATCAATGTGTTGTATTTATATCTTGTGATTGAAAAGTGGAAATGTTATGTTTCCTTTATGCATGTTTTTTTGTGATACGATTATGTTATGGTTCTTGGGCATTGTTATGAAGACGGGTGGTTCCGTGATAAACTAAGGGTGGGTGGGCCCGATATAACTCTCCAATGCATTGGGTAACACGAAGGAGTTAAATGTTAAGGTTTATCCGAAAAGATTTAGGGAATATACTGTGATGGGTATTCCAAACGTAACCATGAGGGTTACTCCCTACATAAGAATGTTATGAATGCCTCAAGTTACCTTTATGTCTTATGATTTCTATGATTTATTCATGATTTGATGAGGTATGTTAAAATTATTATGTTTTATTAGTAAATTATGATTTCATACATGGACTAATGTTTTCATTTCATACTTTTATCTCCCTTACTGAGCTTTTTATGCTCATCCCATGTTTTTGAAATGTTTTTCACAGGTCAAGGGAAAGTTACATGATGTGATGATAGGGTCAAGGAAGTTTCATGAAAGAATCCATGTTTTGTTTTAAATATGTTTCTGTTCATAGGGAAAAAATTAATATTATCTTTTATGTAACCACTTTGTTTAAATGTGGAATGTAATGCATGATTTATGATCTAATTCTCTAAAACTATAAACCTGAAAAGATCCTCAACGTGTATTCTTGAAATAAATCAAGATTAAGTAATGTTAAAGTTGGGGCATTATAGTTCGTATCAAAGTTCGGTTTAGATAACTTTAGGAGTTAGAATTATATTAAATGATTATCCAAATATATTTTTTTATGGTCAAATTGAAATGATATACCATTTGAAGATTACCATGTTGATTCATTTAAGACATGTTTGTTCAGAATGGTTTTCTACAGAGGAAATAGGGAAGCAGTGCTAGGAAGGCATACAGAAGGAAATGACCTTCCGAATCAGCATCCTGAGATGGTCGGAATTGGAACTGAACAGTTTGTTGCAGTAATGGCATAGTTGACTCAAGCGATAAATGGTGGTGGTATCCATGCACGAGATAATCCAGATCAACCGTAGAGGAACATGTCAGTGGTGGAACATTTTATGAGGCAACATCCCCCATCATTCAGAGGATCATCTGACCCTATGCTAGCAGAAGGATGGATTAAAGCACTGGAGAAGATTTTCGATGTCATGGGGTGTTCGGAAATTCAAAAGGTTAGTCTTGCTATTTACCGTTTGGAGGGTGAAGCAGATCAGTAGTGGTCTATGGTTAAAAATATCAGGCATGCTTATGAGATTGATGCTCTCGACTGGGATGAATTAAAAGGTATGTTTCTTGAGAAATATATTCCTAAGGCTGTTCGACTTAGGATGAAAAAACAATTCTTGGAATTGAGGCAAGAGGAATACTCAGTGGCTGCCTATGAAGAGAGGTTCACTCGATTGGCAAGGTATGCTCCAAATTTTATCCGAGCCCTTGATAGTAAAATCAATCGTTTTTACTCAGGATTAAAGCCAAAATATCGAAGGGATTTAGCTTCTCACGAGTTCAAGAGTTATGAAAATCTTGTTCGATGTGGTGAGAAGGTGGAAATGGAGTTTGCTGATGATCAAGTGTTCTATAACAACCACCAGAACAAGAGACCGAGGTAGCAGGAGAAACGAAAGAATTCTTCAAAAAGGTATGATGGTAAGAAAACTAAGTTTCCAGTTTGTGTTAAATGTGGTAAGAGGCATTTTGGGGAATTTATTATGAATTCTGGAAAGTGCTACTGATGTGTTAAGATGGGACATAAGGCTCTTGATTGCACTGAAAAAGATCCGGGTGATGGTAAGACCAAATTTGATTTACAGTTAGTGAAATGTTTTAAGTGCAACGAGATGGGTCACTATGCAAATGAGTGTCTGACAAAGAGCTTGAGTGATGGGAAGAAGTTAGACTACAAGCAGAAAGGGGTGGTGAAATCCTTTGCAACTACTTCAGCAGATGTCAGGCCATCAAATGAAGTGGTATCAGGTACTTTGTTTTTTCAGATTATGCGAGTGTGTTGTTTGATTCAGGGTCTACACATTCGTTCATCTCTGAAAACTTTTCAAGTAAAATGGGAATACCATCTCAATAAATGACTCCTGAACTTGTGGTAAAAACACCTGGGGAAAATGTTGAGGCAAAAAGAATTTATAAGAGTCTTCCTATTCTTATCCGTGGAAAGAACCTACTTGCAAACCTTATTGTTTTACCTCTAGTAGAGTTTGATGTTATCCTGGGTATGGATTGGCTCTCTATTTACCATGTTAAGATTGACTATAGAGCTAAAGAAGTTTCTTTTCAGAAATTCTTTCAGTTTGTGTACAAGAATAAACCCTTACTGTGGATAACATATCAAGAGGCCGAGAAACTTGTAAAAGATGGAAATTAATGTTACCTTGCACATATCATTGAAAACAAGGGAACTATTTAGATTAATGATGTGCCAGTGGTAAATGAGTATCCTGATGTTTTCCCGGATGAGTTTCCTGGAATAATACCAGATCGGGAAGTTGAATTTACCGTTGACTTAGTTCCTGATTCTAAGACAATTTCAAAACCCCCCTTATCGAATGGCTCAAATTGAACTTTTATAGTTGAAGGAGCAATTTCCAGATTTATTAGAGAAAGGTTTCATTAGACCTATCACATCACCATGGGGTGCTCCTGTTTTATTTGTCAAAAAGAAATATGGTTTTATGGGACTTTTCATTGATTATAGAGCCTTGAATAATATCACTATTAAGAACAAGTATCCTTTGCCTCATATCGATGATTTGTTTGATTAGCTCCAGGGAGCTCAATTTTTTTCAAAGATTGACCTGAGATCGGGGTACCGTCAGTTGAAGGTAAAGGATACAGATATTCTGAAGACCGTGTTTCAAACACGATATGGCCATTATGAATTTGTAGTAATGCCTTTTGGGCTAACCAATGCACCTTCTGTATTCATGGACCTTATGAATAAAATTTTCCATGAGTTCTTGGATAAGTTTGTGGTTGTTTTCATTGATGATATTTTGGTGTTTTCTAAAAGAAAAGAGGAGCATGAAAGACATTTACGGGTTATTTTTCAAACCTTAATAGAAAATAAATTGTATGGGAAATTCAGCAAGTGTGAGTTTTGGTTGCAACAAATTTCTTTCCTTGGTCACATTGTTTCTAAAGATGGGATAACTGTTGATCCTGCAAAAAAAAAAGGTTGTTGAAGAATGTCCAAGACCCAAAAATGTAACTGAGATTCGTAGCTTCCTTGGTTTGGAAGGCTATTATCAAATGTTTGTTAGAAACTTTTCACGGTTATCTAGTCCAATGACTATTCTAACTCGGAAGGGTGTTAAGTTTATCTGGACAAAAGAATGTGGTGATTGTTTTCAGGAACTAAAAAGAAGATTGGTGAATGCTCCAGTTTTGGCATTACCTTCCAGGAATGGTGAGTTTGTTATCTACAGTGATTCTTCATTAAAAGGACTTGGTTGCATCCTAATGCAGAATGATCAGGTAATTGCTTATGCTTCACGATAGTTGAAAACTCATGAGGTAATTACCCTACACATGATTTGGAATTAGCTGTTGTTGTTTTTGCTTTAAAATTTTTGAGGCATCATTTGTATGGAGTAAAGTGTGAAATATATACCGATCATAAAAGTTTAAAGTATATATTAACTCATAAAGAATTGAACATGAGACATAGGAGATGGCTAGAATTAATCAAGGATTATGATTTTACAATTTATTACCATCCGGGAAAGGCAAATTAAGTGGTTGATTCTTTGAGTCGAAAAAGTAATTCTTCATTAACCATGCTACGTTTGGAACGAGATCCTTTGGTTTTTGATTTGATGAAATTTTTCATAGAAGTTGTTGGTGCATGAAGTTATTTTTTTTTTGTTCTAGGTATCAGTGAGATCATCTCTATCAGACAGAATCAAGAAACCACAGAAGCAAGACAGTGAGTTGAAGAAAAAGGTAGAGCTGATTCAGAAGGGTAAGTTGCCTAAATTCAACATTGATAGTGATTGCGTTTTGAGATTTGGGAAGATATTGTGTGTGCCTTGTGATTCACAGTTGAAGAGAGAGTTGTTATGTGAAGCTCATAGTTCTCCATTTTCAGTTCATCCTGGCAGTACTAAGATGTACAGGGATCTACGGGATTATTACTGGTGGGATGGAATGAAAAGAGATATTGCTGATTTTACTGTGAATTATTTGAATTGTCAGCAAATTAAAGCAGAGCGACAGTTACCGAATGGGATGCTTCACCCATTACCAGTTCCAGAGTGGAAATGGGAAAATATATCCATGGACTTTGTTGTGGGATTGCCGAAGACACCTCGAGGTAATAATGCAATCTGGGTTATTGTTGATCGCTTGACAAAATCTGCTCATTTCCTTTCTATACGAGATAATTTTTCCCTAGATCAACTTTCTCGTTTGTATATTCAAAATATAGTCAGGTTACATGGAGTTCCCCTCTCCATTGTATCCTATCGTGATCCCAGGTTTACTTCTAACTTTTGGAAAGGCCTTCAGAAGTCGTTGGGTACTGAATTAAATTTTAGTACAACTTTTCATCCTCAATCAGATGGGCAGTCAAAATGAACAATTCAGACATTGGAGGATATGCTACGTGCTTGTTCAATGGATTATCAGGGAAGTTGGTACCAACATCTTTCTTTGGTTGAGTTTTCTTATAATAACAGTTTTCATTCCAGTATACAGATGGTACCATTTGAGGTGTTATATGGGAAGCGGTGTCGAACTCCAGCATTCTGAGATGAAGTGGGTGAAAGGAAGCTGACGGGACAGAATTTGTAGAAGAGATGGCAGAAAAAGTTCAGTTGATTCAGAAACACATGAGAATAGCTCAGAGCAGGCAGAAGAGTTATGTGGATAACCGGAGGAAGGATCTATCTTTCGAGGTAGGTGATCATGTTTTTTCTCAAAGTTTCACCATGGAAAAGTGTGATGCGATTTGGTAAGAAAGGAAAGCTGAGTCCAAGGTTCATTGAACCATATAAAATTCTGGATAGAGTTGGATCAGTTGCTTACCGAGTGGCTTTACCTCCAAGTTTATCTCAGGTACACAATGTTTTTCATTTTTCAATGTTAAGGAAGTACATGCCAGATCCATCTCTTGTTTTAAGTCCATAGGTAGTTCAGTTGGAAGAGAATCTATCTTATGAGGAACAAACAGTTCAGATTCTTGATCACAGTGAGAAAGTGTTGCGGAATAAGGTGATTCATCAAGTAAAGGTTTTGTGGAAGAACCACATGAGTGAAGAGGCAACATGGGAATCTGAAAATGAAATGAGGGATAAATACCCCCACTTATTCGATAAGTAAATAAATTGCAGGGACACAATTTTCTAAAGGGGGGAAGGATGTAACATCCCAAGTAAGTAATGAATAATAGATACAGGTATCTATGTCTATTTATGAATTTGATAGTGGTTTAGAGGCTTAAAATGAGAATAAATCCAACCTTAATCATGAAATACTCTAATATTTTTATAAGATTGTTTTACCACCTTTTAATGGTGAACCATTTTTTAAATCTATCTTTTGACAATTTTATAAGCTATAATTTTCAAAATAAACTTATTATTTATGATTGGGACATTGAAATTTACTTTGGATAAATTTCTTGTATTTTTCTGATAATGTTCATTTTTTAATGAATAGTGAAAAGTGTTGTATTTTAATTCAAAACCTCTTTTTAATATAATTTATTTATATAGTTAGATTATCTTTTTAATTTTTTATTAAGTGAAATTAGAATATATTTTTACCATTTAATCCAATGGTGGTCATTGGAATTAATATCAATTTGAGATTGGACATAAACGAGTGTTAATCTTTTGATAGGTATTGCTTCCTAAAAACACGTTATTTGTTCTGACATCGGGAATTAATTATTAATATAATTATTGTAACTTATATGTTATGAATTTTTTAAAATATACATCATTTTTGAATTCGGAATATCAAATATAGCTTTGGGTGAAGTTTTGGTATTTTTCTCAAAAACATCAATTGTTGATGAATAGTGAAACCACTAAGTGGTACTTAAAAATCTGTTTTTTCATTTAAATGAAATTTTACCACCTCTGTGTTTTTAATTTCAAAAATCCTACATAAATGGTTGTCATTAAGAAGTGAAATTTTGTTCAATGGGATTAAAATAATTTTTTTGGTGAATAGTAACTTTTAAGTTTTTAATCGCGATTAGAGGTAATTATTGTAGTTTAAGGTAAAAATAATATTTTAATATTATGAAATGACCTTGAAACATGTCCTAACCTTATTGGATGTGTCATGGCCGATCAAGAAAACCCATGGGTCTATTTTTGGGACCCCATGGAGCCACTTGGGTAAGATAATGACATTAATGCCTTTTATTTAAAGTAAAAGTAAAAATGACACAAACATGTATTTTTTTACTAAAACAATTTTTACATGGGGTTATACAAGTCATATTTTTTTCTATAAATAGTCATTGGAAATCTAAAAATATTTCCTACATCATAGTGTTTTTTTATAATTTTTATACATTATATAAATTAAATTATTTATGACATCATGATGATGCAGCGATTACCTCATTATTTAACGATTTAAATAAAATGAAACGATAATGTAAAATATAAGACCGAAACATGTCAAAAACCTATTGGATGAGTATATATCGAACCCTTATTACCTTATCTTCAAAATACATCAATGTGGGACCTTTAATATCCGAAACGCATTTGAAAATAAAGTAACATTTTAAACCTTTCCAATTGTGCCCCTCCTCTCCTCTAATAAAAGGCCCCCACCTCTACCTCCTTACCCACACCTCTCAAGTCTTTGGATCGGCCACGATCTGATCATTTTGTCTCTCCACATTCCTCTCCTCATCCTAGAAGCATTACCTTAGGTAGGAAGCTCTTCAAGAAACCCTTTTGGTTCAAACCAAAGGGAGTTACCCGATTTTAAGGTAATGTCTTCACTTGTGTTCTTTTGTTTTATTTTGCTTATCCAACCCCCTAAAATCTTTTTATTCCTTTATTATGTAACAAATCCAGTATCTTCAATATACTAGGATGTTGTTATAAGAAGGATTCCATCTACACTTACACAAACCTACATCTAATTGTTAAAGAACATACTGTTTCTGTGGATGGTGAATTTATGCCTCACGAAACGATGATTGTTCAATATTCTTTTAACACCTATAAAGGTGGCCATTAAGATGTAAATATATTTATATATGATATATAATATTTTTATTTTTTCCTTAAGCTTCTGTATTTTTCATTTATGTCATACCTTTATGGTTTCCATTATGGGTAAATGTGTTATCTTCATTTTAGGAAGTGCGGACTACCGCCCCCTCAAAGTGATTTGATTCGTTAATACCATATGTGGTACGTATACAGGATAGATTTAATGATATTATATATGATACCATACTGTAATTATAATACTATTATGTATCATTATGTTTTAATTCCATTAAATATGAAATAGAAATGGAAGTAGCGTTCATGCGTACGTACGACTTACCGTCTCCATGAACGGTGCATTTCATTTTTTACCTCTAAATGTTATTTAATATTATAAATGCATGTATATAATGGATATATGTGATATATATGATATCTAAATAATGAATATAATTCTGGATATAATGGATATTTTACCCCATGAACAACCATGTAATTATAAAGAGTTTATTTTTGACTCAAGTAGCAATCATCGACAAAAAGACCATTATTAACTTAAATAATTACATAGTGTTCATAACATGGTAATAAGTGATATAAAAGGAATAATTATCTTGAAAAAGGTTCCTAAGCAATTAGAAATTAACTCAAGTTCATTATTCAGGAGGTTAAAGAACGAATGAGTTAAGTCGGACCCAAGGATTGGGACTTCGTCTCAATCTCCTTTCATTGAGACATATTTTGTTTTATACACAAACTTCTTTTATACAGTGTATAAACCCCTTTGAATTTTACGTTTATTCAAAATGAATCTTTTTTATACGAAGAGTTTTACTAAATGACAAAAGGGAATGTTTTTTTTGTCGTACGTATGCGGCGACAACGACTTCTCTGCCGCCGTGACCATTATTTGAGTTTCAGCTTCCTCTACAAGCCATAACCTAACTTTTTTTTAAAATGAAAAATAAATACCATGTTTTACATTTCTTTTGTTTTGGTATTGAAAATGGTTTTCATAATGTTTTTATATCGAGTTGTTGTATTGATATCTTGTGATTGAAAAGTGGAAATGTTATGTTTCCTTTATGCATGTTTTATGTGATACGATTATGTTATGGTTCTTGGGAATTGTTATGAAGATGGGTGGTTACATGATAAACTAAGGGCGGGTGAGCCTGTTATAGCTCTCCAATGCATTGGGTGATGCGAAGGATTTAAACGTTAAGGTTTCTCCGAAGAGATTTAGGAAATATACTGTGATGGGTATTCCAAACGTAACCATGAGGGTTTCTCCCAATGTAAGAATGTTATGAATGCCTCAAGTTACCTTTATGTCTTATTATTTCTATGATTTATTCATGATTTGATGAGGTATGTTAAAATGCTTATGTTTTATGAGTAAAGTATGATTTCATACATGGACTAATGTTTTCATTTCATACTTTTATCTCCCTTACTGAGCTTTTTATGCTCATCCCATGTTTTTGAAATGTTTTTCCCAGGTCAAGGGAATGGTACATGATGTGATGATAGGGTCAAGGAAGTGTCATGAAAGAATCCATGTTTTGTTTTAAATATGTTTCTGTTGATAGGGAAAAAATTAATATTATCTTTTATGTAACCATGTGGTTTAAATGTGGAATGTAATGCATGATTTATGATCTAATTGTCTAAAAATCTAAACCTGAAAAGATCCTCAACATGTATTCTTGAAATAACTCAAGATTAAGTAATGTTTAAGGATGTGGCCTTATAGTTTCGGCCCGCGTTCCCCTTGCACCCCGCGCCGCCGCTGGCCGTACCGGCCTCAGCCATCCTGGTCGAGCTGCCCGAGCTGCACCGCTCTTAGCGTTGGCCTAACCGACCTCGGCCATCTGGGCTGAGCCCCCGCACTACGCCCCTTGCAGCGCCGACCGAACCGGCCATGGCCATCTGGGCCAAGCCGCCGTGCTGCACCCCATGCACGCTTAGCCGAGCTGGCCTTCCCTGCCATTCGAGGTGCCTATGGGCCGAACAACCCTTACAACGACCTGCGTAGGGTCCGCGCCATCATGACCGGTCCATGGCCTCGCTCTACTCATGGCCTTTGTGGCCTACTGGGCTAGGCCTAGCGGGTCAGGCTGAACCCGAACCGGGTCGGACTCAACCCGGGCCCACTAGGTCCCTTTACATTCTTTTGGCCATATCTTTGGCACTGGGCGTCCGTTTGACGTACCATCAGCAGCGCTGGTATTTTTGAAGCCCAACAGCCCCTTTGTGTATACCTCATTAGAGTTTTGGTTATAGTTGAGATACAATCATGTTGGATCGAGCATGAATCCAAACAGTCCCCCAGGACTAAAAGGCTAACAAATCACTGACCAGGCGTCTGATTGACACCCTGTATGTTGCGTTAAAACCTCTATGACGTGGTAGACCTTTGGGATTTCTCTTCGTGGGAATTCATGGCAGTTGATGTATCGACACTTGCCATGAGGAGCAGACCCTCCCAGAATCAAGTGTGCTCTTTCTGGGAACCCTATGGCAGGATTATTTAAGATAAAAGGATCCAACGTCAGTTCGACATCTCCGAAAACTATTCCAGGACCCTATGAGGGTTTGACAGCTCTGAAAAATATTCCAGGATCCTACATGGGTTCGACAGCTCCGACTATAGTTCTAGTATCCTACATGGACTTAACAGCTTTGATTACTATTCAAGGATCCTACATGGGTTCGACAGGTCTGATTACTGTACTGGGATCCTACTTGGGTTCAACAGAGTAGACGATTCAATGGCTACATCTAATAATCTCTATATCTCTACATATGATTTATACATCTGTGAGCTGAGTCAGTAACTATTGTGTTTACCTCATGATTGATATGGATTACTTGATAACTTAGGTATATATATTAGCATGTACCTAAGTGGGGTTATCTGTTGATTTCATACATTTTTGTTTATCCTTGTTGGATTTTGTGATACCCTGAGGGTATCAGGGTCCCTACTGATTATCATTATACTCATCCCACACGGGCTATGCCTGAACCTCATTGAGTTGGTTGCAGACGACATACATTGCTGACTGAGTCTAAGATTATTAGGACTGGACATTAACCGGAGGTGTACCATACTGCATGACGATACACAGAGGAGACAGACAGATGTGGAGTGCTGAGGAGGATATATGTATCTACCCTTCAGGTAGGAATCCTGGAGGATGAACCATTAACTGTTTTTCCTTTCTTCAGTTGTACATGTATTTCCAGTTCCTTGTACTTTACATTTGGGCTTGTATTTCCGACCCCTTTACATTTTAGAACACTTTTATTATATTGTTTACTTATTGTTTCGAATCTAGCAGTGAGCTCTCTTATGTGTTTTTACACGTTATAATGGAAATTCCTTCCAAGATTTAGAAAAATACGACATTGGTCCTAGTCGCCAGCCACTGGCCTATGGAAGGTGGGCTTGGCGTAGTGACAGGAAGGGCCCCGAGGGTTGGGTTGTGACATTTTTAAACAAGAGGGCTTACATTTTCTATGATGTGGTAAATAGTGTATTTAACTTATAATTTAAATATAGGGTAATTTACCTTATTTCATTATTCATAAAAAATTCATGAATTTTAGAAAAATCCCAAAAAAATAACCCTTACCATATTTTGATATGTAGAAATCAAAAATGAACTCCATTTTCTGAAAATAATTTTATAATTATTATTAATTTAATATTTCAATAAGATTATAATTTATTCAAAAATAACAATTTTAAATCTATAACACATTTTTAACACCATGAAAAATTAATCATCATCTAATTATATTATAACCTTATGAAAACAAAATAATAATATGATTTACCATTCATAAGGTTCGTATAACTATTCAAAAGGGTATATTACTATTCCCCAAAAATACATGTTGGTTCTATCAGACTTCAAATAACATACTGATCACAATCATACATGATTGTTTTTTGAAATTCAAATAAAAGAAGCTATAAAATTATGTTTAATGGATAGTTATAACTATATTAATAAAAAAAGTTTCAAACATTTTATTTTTTTAAATGTGGGGTGTTACACCTAGCATGAAACTCGAGGTTTTTGTTTTCAAAAAACTCTAAAATTTCCAAACAAATGACTCAGATAATATTTAAAAAAGATATGAACTAGTGAAATAATTGTTGTATAAGTATGAAACAATCCAATAAATTCGATACATATATCTTCCTTCACATAAATTATGATCGGTGTGCTAAAAATATACTAGATGTCACAAGTGACATGGCCTACAACCCACTACTAATTTTGGGTCAGGATAATGGTATCATATTAGAAAATAGAGGTTCCGATGCATGGTTAGTTAATTTCAAGGTATATTGAGAACCCCCATTTACATTTAAATTGGAATGCTCATTTATCAGTAACCATTTCCATATATATTTTCTATTTTCAATTTGCATTAGTTCATACATATTTATAAATACATAGATATCATTTACTATATATTAATTTCAATATTCTATAAAAATGATCATACTCTTTATAAATTACAATTGGTATGTTAACTAAATTTCAACTGACATTTTCATGCTTCAGAAACTACAAAATGGTATTAATATAATACAATAAACAAACTTTTTAGTCCAGAGAACCAGTGATGCATCACTCTTATATGAAATAATTGGATAATTATGTTTCTAGTGTCAATATATATTTTATAACAATGTTTTGATTATTGAATACTCTTTAATACATTAGATAATTTATTAATGAAATGATTTTATTGCACAGTTTAGTATGTAATAATCCAGTAACTAACTATATATAGTATTCAATTCATATATAATGTGAAAATGGAATCAATAAATGCATTACATATCTATCTAAAATATCTGATTGTTATTCATGATATACTACCTTCTTTTATACCAGGTAATGTAAAAAAGGAAATCAATAATAATAATATCATAAATAATAACATCTCGAAACATTTGTGTCACCGAATAGTGAAATTGGAAAACATGTAACAGGAACAAACAAAAATGTAATATCTCATCCATGTTAATTTTTTTGTACCCAGTACATGGGTCTGCTATTACTAAGAACAGACTCATAAAGATATTCTTATATTTCTTAGTATTCTTCCTAATACCCATATAGTAAGAAAAAATGAATAAAAATTTTGAAACTACATTGTATGGTCCCACCTCAGATTTTAGTACGTGTTTCCCACAAACGATTGGCCACCTGACATAATGATAGAATCCCCATACACGTG
The DNA here is from genome assembly GCA_963277665.1 of Viscum album. Lineage (NCBI taxonomy): Eukaryota > Viridiplantae > Streptophyta > Magnoliopsida > Santalales > Viscaceae > Viscum > Viscum album. The sequence goes on along the minus strand of OY728147.1, from coordinate 1,704,855,475 downwards.
AGGCTGTAGACTGGTATAAATGACTTATTTATTTGTGTGGGGATACTATATCCTTATTAAATATTGTAGGGCATAATTATAGATAATAAATATTATTATATGTGAATAATGTAATAAATAAGAAGAAGTATAATAACAAATAAACATAAAATATATCAATCAAACGAATGATAATTCATAAATAGATGAAAAAATGATATTGTTCATGTATTTTATCTATACTAAAATTTGTAACATTTGATACATGGGAATCCCAAATATAAACATTCTAAACACAATAATGAAATACTAAAAACTACCACTACTAGAATCAATAGAATTGGATCAGCAATCTCATCACGTACTCCCTTGTAATAGTCATGATAATTCATTGAAATATGGATGTATCCCTTTATGTACAAATACATTCATGATGTCATATTGGGTAATGTGAGTGTATGTAGAATGGTGTGATATATACTCAATAGGACACCACCAATGGTGTTAAGAACAATCCAATCTATGCCTATTAAATGAGTAGTGTTCGAATAAAAAAAATATTATAATAGTAATAAATTGACAAATTATTTTAGTCAATTTCTTCTTGGGACATAAGATGTAAAATAATTTCATTTTCCAATTCTAGATATCTCTGAATAAAATTCAACGATCACATAAATAATCTGGGTTCATAAGGGTTCTCCAAACAACATGCATGAATAAATAACTGAGCCTGTCAAAATGTTAATGATCATTTACAAACACAATCCAAAAATGTTATTTATCTTGTCATACATGTTGTTTTACTCCAATGAATTTTCAATATTGTAATCATATATAATGAATATGTAGACATTAAATAACTGGAATCTAGGTCTAGTCTAAGAAAAACCACAAAGTGGAAACAGAGTATCTCACCATAATCTCTACAAGTATCCTACACCATAACATTCTATCCAAGGATATCCATAATGGTATCCAAAAAACACTCTAAAATAGTGTTATTCATGACCCCTTAAGCTCGTCCTAGGTTTAGCACATTGGGGACCAAATATTGACCATGGATAGTGTAACTACTTCTCCCAACAATTGTGTTTGATGTGTCTCCCATAGATAGCCAATAGTTCTTATATGAAAGAATGTAATCCTCCCAGTAAACCCATTTAGTGTGTTGTATAAATAATAAATGAATTGATCATGAAATATTGATAATAATTATTATTTTAAATTATGAATCATTATGTTCTCATCCATGAAAAAAATATTTCATGATCGTTGTATCACCATTAGCTTAAATTTATGTGAATGATAAGTTTATCAATAACTCATACCATATCCCCCCAATTGTAAACTATATAACCAATTATGTTAATTAATGGAATTACACTATAGGATAAATCATAGGGGAATACCTCATTGATTAAAATTTCTCACTATAATATTTCAAATTTCAATACATTTCTTACAAGGAAATTTAGGCACCGGGTGAAATTGTTAGTAATATCATTTATAAAGGGAAAGTATCATAAGTCATTAAAGAGGGTAACACTCAAAGGGGTGCCTCATGTTGAGTTTAGTTCCCCATGAAATTGATTATCAGGAACCCATTATCGTGTTACACTTAATAATAACCATAAAAATAATCAATTAAACAATATGAAGATGATACTAGAATGTATCACAAATGATAAAATACTACTTTTCATTTAGTAAATGGAACTAGAACACCAATCATAATCTTGTAGTTCTCCCTTCATCTATAAACATGAAATGAATGAAGCTATAATGAAAGAAATCATAATGTTATATGAATACATGGAAAATTGGGCCTATGAGAATGCCCCAAAATATTGAAATAGAAGATGAGATAAACCAAGAAGTAATTGAAGATTAATGGAGAGAATAACATTTTAGACCCAATATAAATCATTGTGATGTAAATTAATGAATTATATAGGTGAACTGAAATAACCTATCATAAATTTTGGATGAGGCTCTATCATATGACACATATTGGAGAGGGATGAGGCTTCTATCAAGAATAAAAGTCCATGCCTCCTTTTAAAAAAATAGAACTAGGTAAATTACATGATCTATAGACTTTTCATCAAAGGAAATTATTTTTTCTTTCTCTATAGGGAGAAAATGACACACATAATTAAATGGGTCAAACCCAAAAAATTTATGTCATATATTTAATCACATATTGTTTATATATCCTATAGTTAGGCTCCAACCCCGATTATATATTCTTCCCAAATGATTATGGATAGACATTATGTCCTAATCACATGGTTCTAAGAAATAAAAAACTAATTTATAGTCATTCTAAAAAGTAAAGGAATATGTACCTCTCGAAAAATATGGGACGTTACATGCTTGTACAATCAAATTATTACAAGAACAATGTCTTTCTTGGTTCACAATATTTTTTATATTACTATATATAGATATGAATTTAATATATGTGTTATTTAAATAATGGTTATCATTTTGGATATGATGGAACCATAATCATAAAAGTAGGACAAAAAATTAAAAATCAAAATATACATGAAAATTGAACCAGTTATTACCCAAAAATAATTTTTCATGTAATTTTTAATAAATGGGTTTTAAAAGTGACTATATAAATCATATATGGTGTGATATATATATTTATGGTTCTATAATACATTTATACTATACTTATTTTTAGTATAAAGATGGTAAAAATGTGTATAAAGGTAGTCAGGACATATTGAAAGGTATTTTTTCCAACAAATTTCGTTTTTTGAGACATATGTTATACTATGCACCTACATTACATTATGAGGTGTATATACATACGCTTTGATAGGTAATGTCATAATAATATTTTTTCTTATGATATTTTATGTTTCATTTAATGATGTTCTTTCATGGTTCTTACATTATAATGTTTCAAAAGTGGTATGGATTTCATGTTACAATTTTTCAAATATCAAGATTCGTTATTATTATATTTACATTGATAAAATAATATTATCCATTTATCAAGAAACAATTTTTATTTAATTTACACTAAATTTCCATGATTCTAATTGTACCATGTCTCCAATCATTGTTACTGAAAACATTTGATAATTTTTTCTTCAAAATCTTATACGATGTTTCTATTTAGTAAAAAATACATTTTATTCCAAAATACATTTTATTTAAATATTATTTAAAACATTATAATTATTATATTTAAATAAAATGTATTTTGGAATAAATGTATTTTTTACTAAATTAGAAACATCGTATACAGTTTTTGAAGAAAAATTCATTCAAATGTTTTCAGTAACACATGATTGGAGACATGGTACAATTAGAATCATGGAAAATTTAGTGTAAATTAAATAAAAATTGTATCTTGATTAAATGGATAATATTATTTTATCAATGTAATATAATAATAAAGATTTCATGATATTTGAAAAATTGTAACATGAAATCATACATTTTGAAAATTATAATGTAAGAACATGAAAGAACATCATTAAATGAACATTAAAAAAACATTTGACATTTCTGATAGAAATTATTAATATTGAATGATCATTATAGGGGTTATGGAAATATGAAACAATTATTATTATTTCTCTACATTTTAAATATTAAAAGGTATTTATGAAACCTATTTATCATCCATGGGTTATACCATGTTAAAATTCACCAAAAACCCATATCCTTTATACATTTTATCAAAGGAGTTAATTAATAAATGATTATAAAACAAGTCTCTTTTCCAAATATTATGATATGAGGAAATAATTTTGAAGGCTATTTCATTATGTTTTTTATCTTAGGATAATGGTTTTATGGTCTTTAGAAAAAACAATATTTTTTTTAAATTATCATATGTGTGGGCCTATATATCCATCCAAATCATTTGGTAATGATTTATTTCTGATGAGATAGATAGTATTAGAATGAGATGTAATTCTAGAGAAGTGTGGTACATTGTCTAATATGATGAGATTTTCTATGAACTTTGTCTAAAATAATATATTGGTGAGTGATTCCATTCAACTATGATAGCCTTATGGGTTAATATTTACTACTATAGAATTGATTTTTTCAAATCATATTTCTAGTCTAAAAATCTCTGTATTACGTGAATTTTATGATCACATGCATCATGTTCTTTGATTATCCTTTGAATCATGTTTATATACAGGTAATATTTTCATATGTGACACAATATTATAATAGTCTGTAGGATGTTTATGTCTTTAAAATGTTATGATCATTTTCTCATACCCTTATGATCGTGTTATTCTTACATATATCCTATGATTACACTTACTAGTCATCTCATATCACCATTCTTATGATTAATTTCTTTGAGTTATGAATAAATACATTATATATCATATTGCTAGGAAGGGTGATATATATGTAGGACTTAGTGGGATGTGATGTAGTACAACTATGAACCATTTTTTATTCCCATGTTTCTAAAGGCATTAAATGGTTACAATCCCCATGCATGTGTTTTTGTAATGCAAATAATGCATATAAAAATGATTCAATATATATATACATATATGATAATAATGGGTCTCTATAGTTCATTTAATTATACTGATACAGTTACATTTGAAATCTAAGATGATAAAACATTAGCAATATACAAAATTACATCTCTCTAAGGATACATTAAAGGGTGAGTAAATGTATAAAAAAATCACATGGCCTTTTTTAATGAAAAGGAAACCTTCCATTAATGGGAATTATAATCCACTAGTATCTACATAAATGATCACTATCATTGAAAATGTATTTTAAATTCTATTGTTTTTGGAACACGAATAAGTAATTTTGTCTTTCTTCCATTTAGAAGGTAAATCAGATGAACAAGTGCAACTTTTTATGATTATGTGGCCATAAAAAAGATATTTACTCAATGGATTGGGATGAGTTTAATAACAAATTTTTCCTGAATTACATTCCTCTTATTCATCATAAGAAGTTGAAAAAAAATTCTTGATATTTTGAAAAATGAACATGAAACCATTGGTACCTATGAGGAATAATTTTCAAGCATTTTGAGATATATAATTGGTATTTACATCCAACCTGAATGTAAGGTTGATTAGTTTTTGATTTTTTTTAAAATCATTTCTCTGAATGGAATTAGACTGAATAGGAATGGGTAGCTAAATTTTTTTTTTCAGTGTGTTATCATGTTTAAAATTGATGTTGGAGTTACAAATCAATACGGTGGTTTTGATATGAATTAAAAAATACAATTCAAATGAAAATATAAGAATCATGTAGCGAATAAGATGATATTTCCTTTTATAATTAATTTATGTGAAGAATTATATTGGGAACTATGTTAAGTAGAATAATAAATGTCTTAATTCTATATGGGATGTTTTTAGAGAAATTTATTGTTAAGGGGAATGGAAGAAATTATATAAGAATGTGAATAGAGAGAAAGATTCACATAATATACCATCAACAACCCAGTTTTTCAAATACATGGGGTATGAGAACTATGCTTTCTAGGGCCCAAATAAGAAGGTTATTGATGATGATAAACATCATTGTACTCTTAAAATAAAATACATAGGAAAATATCATGTTATAATTGATTTTAATGAGTAGTATGATTACAAAATGTTAACAGGTAAACTTATCTTACACTATAGAATTTATAATAACTTATTTGACTCTAGATCTACCTATTAATTCATATACAATTAATTTTCTAAGAGCATAAATATGCAACCAAAATGGTTAAATGAATAATTAAAATTGATACCCCTATGTGTACAGTGATTTAATCTTAGGTGTATGATTCTTCTCTAGTTGACAATGGTTGGAATATTTTTCCTATTAATATTTTTGGTCTTTATATAGTTGAATTTGATGGATTCCTATTAATGGATTGTCTTTATCTACATTATTTACACATAAAATTTTGAGGAAGGGATCTCATTATTGATATTCAAAATCAATATATGATCATTTATCAATGTGATGATATTTACAAACATCCAATGATATCCCATGAATTTAATGGGTCTTAATTCCCATTCATAAGGAGTGTTTGTCTTATATGGTTGAAAAGAACTAGTCATCATTGATATTCCAATTTTACATGTATTTCTTGATGAATTTAAAGAATATTTTCTTATTCCCACATCAAATAGTTAATTTTTTTTTCAATACATCTCATACATTGTTCCACACCTATTGTAAAAACACCCTATAGAATTTCCATGATTTAGATCCTGAATTAAGGATAAAACAACAAAAGAATCTTTAAAGGGGATTCATTTTGAATTTTGTGTCACCTTAGGGTGAAAATATAATTTTAATAAAAGTAAAAATGGATCTATGTTACTCTACATTAATTATTGGAAGCTAGATAAGATTAAAATTATGACTAAGTATCGTCTTCCGTATACTAATGAATTATTTTGTCAACTACATATAATTCAAAACTTTTCAAGGTTTTAATTTTTATGGATATCATAAATTGAGGTTCAACAAGAATAATATACCCAATATAGAATTATATAAAATATATGGACACTATAAATATATAGTTATACTATTCATTATTAAAAATTTCCCCACTACATTTATGAATTTAATTAATTTGGTCTTTCGAGACAACCATGATTAGTTCATTGTAGTCTTTAAAGGTATTATAATTTTGTATTTAAAATGAAATGAATAGAATGATGAACCATTATAATTTTAACTAATGTCCATATGGATAGGGAAACTATATAAAAAATATAAAAATATTAAATTTTGGATGAATTTTTTTTCATTTTTGTAATTATAATATCTAAAGCGGGTATATATGTACATCAATCAATGATAGAGGCTATTGACCGATTTCCCAGACCAACCACATTGACTCAGATACAGAGTTTTTATGGTATAAATGGATATTAATAATGGGTATTAAACTATTTATCACCACTATCAAATAAACACACTATGTTAAATTTTAAGGGACGAAAGCTCCTCAAGACGGATGAATGTGAGGAAAATATCGATGAACTAGGGAGAATTTTATTGAAAATGCATGTTATTAAATCAAACTATAGTGGATAATGGTTTATAATATTTAGTGATTCATTAAAATATGTATTAGGATATGATCTTATATATAATTACATAGATAAAACTTATCCCTCTCAGAAATGGAAGATTAAAAAAAAATTTCCCAAACCATGATTTAGAGTTATTGGTGGAAAATATTTTATTAATGAGAATGTAACTATATCTTTCTAGAGATAAAGTCATATATATATACTACTATAGAAAATATTAAATTATATATTCATAGAAAATGATATCCATATGAACTAGATAATTTGGATAGAATTGGCCAATATTATGACATCTCAATACATTCCCACCATGGTAAAGTTAAAAAGGTACCTGATTCTTTGAGTCAAAATGATCATGCTAGATTTTCCATTATGAAGAAAAAATGATTCCAATATTTTAGGATATGAAAAGAATGGTTCTAATAATCATGAGTATATGAGAAAAAAATTATCATTCTAAATTGAATGTTTGACCATCATTCAATATTATGGTTCAATAGGAGTATATTGAAGAATTATTGATAAAAGGATGGTTGTAAATGTTCTTACGGTTAATCAAAAACATGATGGAATAATAATAATATAGAATCATGTATGATATCCATCCATGAATGAATTAGGGAATCCATTTTTTAATAAATTTTCACTGTTCTTCATTCTATATTCATCCAATAAATACAAATATACATCATGATTTCAAAGAGTATAAATGGTGGGTTGGAATAAAGTTTGATATTATATTGTTTTTCATTCATTACATTGTGTGTCATAATTTTGAGGATGAGAAACAATAATCTAAGTGGATATTATCTCCATTACACATAAATGATTGTAAATGGAAAATTTTCACCATTGATTTTGTATTTAGACTCCCCAAAATGTATAATGGGAATAATGTTACATAATTTATATTCGATCAACCAGCTTAGTCATAAAAATTAATCACTATAAAATAGGATTTTTCACTATATCCTCATTCTAGTATATACATTAAATATTTTGTACGGTTTCATTGAGTACAACATTCCATTGTGTCTGGTTGGGATCCTAGGTTTATCTCATGGTTTTACTGATGCACTCAACAATCACTTGATATGGATTTGAGTTTCATCACATTTTATAATCCACAAAATTATGGTCAGTCTAAGAGAATAATTCAAATCGTATAATATATTTCAAGATATATTTTTATGGATTTCAAATATGATAGGTATAAATAGCTTCCTCAAGTTGAGTATGCATACAATAATAAATTTAACTCCATCATTAATGTGGCTCCATTTGAAGTCATATATGGAAACAATTGTAGATTAACAATGTAATGGAATGGAGTAATATAAATAATGATTATGGGAACTATTATAGATGATGAAATATAATAACTTTTTATATCCATTCCGTAACAGGTCATGTCATCTAATAGTTGGATGAAAAATTATGATGTTAATAGATAGTGTGATCTATAATTTGAACTTGGTGACAAAGTTCTTCTATAATTTTTTAGATGGAATAAGTTAATGAGATTTTGAAGAAATGGAAACAAATACCTAGGTTTATTGGTCCCATTGAAATTATTTATCATATAATGAAAATATAATATTGGTATGTTCATCCACCAAACCATTATCATCTATGAAATCATTTCTCATGTATCTGTATAAGGATGTTAATAAATAAATAATTTCACATAACAAACTCAATAGTTATACCAATATAGCATTATCATCCATAGAAGGAACAATTTATGGAGATTTTGGTTCATTCAAATAATTTTCTATGAAACAATACCACTAAACTCATAAAAGGATTCTAGTGAAACCACTAGTTTGAAGAAAAAACAATGGAGCATGTTGATAGATGAGGTAGATGTATCCTTAATTGTTCGTATCAAAGTAAAAAAATTCAGTGGATAAATTAATTTTCAGGGAGATAAAATTTAACCCACAATGTTTTCTGGGATTTTTCTTAAATAAATTAAATTTATTGGATATATTATGTTATTCACAACAATGATTTTTTCTTTCCTTGCCCGCATCACTGATTTTTAATAACACCAAAATATATTATTAATATAATTATTGTAATGTTTCTACTATTATCATGCTTCTAAACATAGTGATATGAAAAGTAATAAATAGTATTAAAATAGTTAGTGTAATCATACTATAAAATGAAATCATATATATAAAAAATACATAGTTTTTAATAATGTTATAATATGTTTCTAAAATACATACTTCTGAAAATAAGTGTTTTTATTTTTATTTGTGTACATATATATAATAAATTTTAACTTATATTGGAAATTAATATCATAAAAACACCTCATTTTTTGATGTTTTTTTCATAGTTACCTAATATTTATTGTTTTCATATTTTGATGAAAATATTCATTTTTTGATTTATAGTGAAAAATAATGTATCTTAATTAAAAACTATTGTTTTTAAGTTATTTATATTATAAACATATATATTAGTAATTTCTTTAAAAAAATATTTCAAAATTATATCTATTAATCCAATTTGTTTTGAAATAATAAATTTGATATCAAATTTTTATATAATAACATTTCAGTCATTTAATGATTTTCTCCCATAAAACTAGATTTCTTGTCACATCAACGAGATTACATTTAAATTACTAATTTCAATGTCTATGAAGGGAATTTGAGAAAATGGATTCTATATTTGTAATCAGTACAGTATATACTATATAATTATAGAAATAAATATTTTTTACCATATTTAATAATAAAAACAATAATAATTATGTTCCACGGTTAAGGTAAAAATGGGTTTTCCTGGGGTTAATGTAAAATGATAGGAGTAAAAATGACCTAAAACCTTTTCAAAAATATTTTTTCCGAATGTTTTTTTGACATTATACCACATTGTCCACTTTAATTCCTTTTTTACTATGTAATCTGTGGGTACACTGTTTTCATTCCAAATATTACAAGTGTTTCACTAACTTCACCTATAAAAGGAAACCCACTATCCTCTATTCCTAACACCATTAAACATATTTTTAATATCCTATAAATACCCAAATAACATATAAAATTTTATCCTTTATTTCATGAAGTGTTATTTTGGGTTGAATTGAAGCCTTGGATTGATTTTTCGGCAATCCTAAGGAGGTTATTCGAGAATGAACTTACATACTTCAATGAGCCAATCCATTTTATTTATTACTTGATCTCTATTATTAAACCCTGCTGATATAATATAACACATTTATTCCATATAATTATATGATTTCGTGTTAATTTAATTACCTACAAACATCTCCTCCTCAATTAAATGACATATGAAATAACTATTCATGCATAAAGATGATAACTGCATTACGAGCTGATGTCATTTTTTTTTCAATTCCCACATCACTTAAAAATAATAAATGATTGATTAATTAATAATATAGTATATTTATGATATTATTATGCTTATGGTCTTATTATAACATACATATGTTCTTACATTATATTTTTTTGGGAATATGATAACATCACTCATGTGTATAGAATGTTGTCACCCCATGAAGCAATTTGATTTATTTAAAAATTACATGGAAGGTCATAAGGATGATTTTATTGATTTTTTTATTTCTATAAAAAAATTATCATTTAATGATTATATATAATTTACCTTCCTTTTTTTCAATATTTGTATAAAAATGAAACATCGTTCATGTATACGTAGGAATTACCATCTCTATGAATGGTGTATTTCATTTTCAATATATAAATACTATATATATATATAAATACATGATATATATGATATATACATCATTTATAACATTTAATATTTTTTAAAACCATGACCAAAGTACGAGTACCATCAATAAACAATCAAAACATGTACAAAAGACAAATGAGTTTTTCCCCAAAAAATGAATCTGTCTTTAAATTATTAATAAATATTTATAAAAGATCATATATAAATCATATATAGTATTAAATATAATATTATACCAATATAATATATTAATAATCAACTTATAATTATTATACTAGAGGTTAGAATATTAATTAAGGATGTTTAGTCTTGTGGTAAGAGATTTTTTTCTCAATTTCCATTCATTGAAACATATGTAATGTTATGCATCTATATTTTATTATGAGGGGTATATAAATCACCATTAACATTTAATACCATAAATTTATTTTTCTTCATTATATTTTATGTTTCATTTGCTGATTTTCTTGCAAGCTTCTTATGTTTTAATGTTTCCAATGATTTAAATAATATTTGTTTATCAAGATAATTTATGATAATATTTTCGATGATAATATTTTATGATAAATATATAAAGAAACTCATGAATTATAATATCTTATAGATATTAATGATATTAGTAGTACCAATTTGTTTTCCTTTATTAAAAATAAAATTGAAAATTTCTCCAACTTTATGTATCTCTGTATTCAAAACTAGGATTTTATCAAAAAACATGTTTTCTAATTCAAATTACAAAATGTTTTTATACTCTCAAAATTTTTTTTTGAGGAAATTATGATACTTTTTATATTTTAAAAAATTAATTTTATCAAAATTTTCCTGCCATTTTTTAAACAATTTCCATTTTCAGTTTTCTAAATATATAAAATGAATCTTGGTTTTAATGTGTATGAAATGAATGAAACATTCAATCTCCAGGAAAAGTATTTTCATTGGATATCAATATACATATTTTCAATATTATTTTCAAATAATGGTATATAATTATTTTTATTTTTTATAGTTGGATGGATATTTTTCCCAAGAAATCATCTAAATAATCTTTCAAAAATAATTTTTCATCTTATATGAAAAATGTCAATATTACCTATTCTTTACTGGGTATATGAGCCAAGGATACCATTTTTATCCTTTATCCAAATTTTTTATTATGATATGTTGTTTTCAAAGTATATTTGTTTTCCACGAGTTATAAAATGATATAATTCTTTTAAAACCCTAATATTTTTCAACTAGTTATTAAATGATGAAATGAGTATGAAACCATTCACTTTTCAACATGTTATTATATGAGGAAATGTTTATAAAAACATGTTCATTTTATGGGTTATGATATATGTAATGTTTTATGATCTTGTGGATCATATGAATATTTTTTTCATTATAATATGATTGGGACCAATATCTCCCTCCAAAGAATTGGTTAAAGATTTATATATCATGAGATAGACATTCATCGAATTGGAATTGAACCTGGTGTAGTAAGGGACTTTTTCTATAATGAATGTATTGGGAGTAAACCACGACTACAATGATGTTTTGGGAAGGGAGAAAATTCAACTACTATAACCTTGTCAGTGAGCCTTGACTTCTATGGAAATTTGGTTCTATGATTAGGATTATACCACAAATACATGTCTAAATCATATCATATGCTTTCATGTAATTTTTTTATTATGTCAGCCTTTATGTCTTATGAACTTCCATTATTTATTACATGTCTCATGATTTTGATCTTTGACATGTAGGGTACGTATTTTGAATGTTATGATCATATTCTCATACCTCTATTTTTGGGTTATAAATATGTATCTCCCTTATATACACATACTTAGCAACAAAGGTAGCCCTTTCATATGTTTCCATTCCCATGATAGTGATTTAATATATTATGCAAGAAATATCTAATAATTATAGATATGAATGAATTAGTGGGTGATGACATAGTTTACATATGAACAAGTGAGTATTTCTCCATGATTCCACAGAAACTATACGATTATGATTCTCAAGCGTGTGTTTGTATAATGAAATAAATGATCAAAAAAAGTTATTAAATATTTATGCATGATTATCCAGGGTCCCTATAGAACCTTTATTCATGTCATGGGTGAAAAAATGTTCTATATCCCATGAATGTTTTACCAAAGTCTCCCTTAAATATTGTGAGGGCCTCATTTAAGGGTAAAACCAATGAGGAACTATTAACGTTGTGGTAAAATCAACACTATGCAATTAATGTTGTGTTTGAATAATGGGTAAAATGATTTATAGGTATCCATTTAATGGTAGTACCCCTCTCTATCTCATGTAAATGTAAGTCCAAAGTCTTAGAACTAAAAATAATAAATCAGAATATTCTTTTTTCTTTTAAACCATTTGATAAAATCAATGGATATTTATATTTTAAATTCCATTATCATATTAATTTACATACAGTTATTTATATATAATATTAAATTTTCGAAATCCTAACATGAATATGACCATCATAACTTATGTAATATTATCTATTCTATTTAAAGTAAACATTGTATATTTTCACACAATATCAAATGACCTCTAGGAAATAATCTTTTTTAGAGGTTAACAGTTTATTATATGGATAGAATTATGATGTTGATATCACAACATAGTCTGCTTTTTTTATTTCTATAGCTACATTTGACTATGAATGATTAACACCAATGAGTAGGATAGTAATAAAAAATATGTTTTATATAAAAATAATTTTAAAATTTATTTTATCAAATCCACATAATTTAGTGGATGATAAGTATATCATTAATATTTTAGAAATCTAAATATTGATATATTATTTTTCCAGGTTATCTAAAGAGAAATCTTACTTCCGTTTACAGAATAGTTATGTGTTTTATAGATCCCATTTTATATAGTTATATTTTATGTATGAGAATAATTTGAGAAAGAAATTAAAATTTGATTTACTGAGTATATCATCCTGATAAAATATATACATCTTAGGTGTTCATGTGTTTTAAAAGTATTAAATCTATCATTTTCAACTCAATTTTTAATAATTGAGGAATTTTTTAATGCTATGAACATAATTTTTTGTATATACTGATTATAATTACACATTTAAATTTTATATTAGTAATTCTTCATAAATGAAGTATTTTTATATCTCTATTCAAATTTTGTTAATTCAATGGAATTTAAAATTAAAATTAACAAATTTTAAGGGGTTTAATTAATCAATAATCGTTAGATATTTTATTCTTCAACATCATTTTATTTGTTATTAAATGTTTATTTTTTCCATTGATCAATAATTTTTTAATATATATCACATCTTGTTTTCTTATTTACATATTTTCATATAAAAAATTCATGGATTAATTGTGACGTTATTTTTATAATATTTAGAAGTTTTTTCACTGTCTGAATATCATTTTATTAATACATATTTTTTGTTCTAATCCATGATTTATCTTAATCATGTAAATTAATACTGAGGAATATTTTTTTTAAAATAATAATTCATTGAATTCATGGTATTTTTATTACCTTATCATATTCATTCATTCAATGAATTTTGATTTCAAATTTTAACAAAGATGTAAATGTGATATTATCATGAACCATATTTGTACGCCAATAAAATTGACACCCAACAAGGCCCATAGAAAGGCCTGATGGGAATTTGATTTCCCCACTGGCTGGCACATGTGTTTGGGTATCATGAATTATGGTTGGGGAATGATTTACCAGAGTTTAGTATCCTTAAACAATGAAAATAATCATTAAATGAAGTCTGAAAATTTATGCCAATCATGCCATAAATAAAATCCATAAATTAACACATATTGTTAAACATGACACAAGACGTCCTAAGATACATAATATTTTCTTAAAAATAGTTCAAGGGACTCCACAGAACAATGGGTTATCCCCCATAGGGTGTCTCCACTACATCACACCAAGGGAAGAAACTAGAAAGTTGAACCACCATCACCCAAGGCCTTTCCATTACCTGTGTCAAACTAGATCAAGTATACATACACCCAAGGGGTTTTAGTAGGGTGTGATCCTAATCCCAATATGTTACCACCCAAATTATTTCATATAGTAAGAAATATAAGATGGAAATCCTCCACATTATTTGATAAACAAGAAATTGTGGCAATAAATTCTAAATAATGAAACTTTTAATGGTAATCAATTTTCATAAGTAAATTTAAAATAGTGAACACATTTAATAAAAAACATGTAAACTACCGAATGTTTCCATCCAAACACACCCTAAGTCAATGATAAATACAAAATATACAACGAGCGCTAATCTCCGAAACACCCCTAGCATCTTGTTTGTTTTGGGCCACATGTACGTCATATTTCTCTGTAATGTAACCATTTTAATATAAGTTCCCATACAATAGACACTAGTATGAAACATACCCATTAGCTAGTGGTCCCAATAATCATCAATATAGTTCTTTTAGTGTTTCCAATTTCTAACATGAAATGTAAAATATGGATAAAACCGCTCTGGATCACTAGTGTACAAGTGCACATCCACCCACCTAGATACGCCGGTTTCACCTTTGTGATCAAACCATTTCAAAATGTTTCTAAAATCCATTTTCATATAAAAATACCATATATGTTAATACACACTTAATAATGTAGCTACACATGATTCACACCATTTATACAACTAAATAAATAATGAAATGTTTTTATAAAACTTATTTAAGGTATACCACAAAAAATTGAACAAGAAACATATTAATAAAACCTCTTTGAAAACTAATTTCACACAAATATTACCCCATATTAGAATTTCCAGATCTAAATCATTTTAATAACAATAGTACATGAGATATAAAATAGTCCCAATGGGTATAACATTGAATGGATTTGTAAAAAAATTAATTTCACCCAAAATTGGCAATTAAAAATCAATTTCTAAACAAACGACTCCAAAACCAATTTTCACATTAAAAAAATGATGTTGGATTTTTCTAAAAATAGATATCAATCAAGGATAACTCAGAAGGTAGTGCTTATATGTGGAACCACATACAAAAACTATCAAAACTATCAAATCTGTTTGCGAAGGTTCAACCACACAGTCGACACCCTACAAGGAAGTTAAATCAATCCAAAAACCTGAATATTTGACCACTAAACCCAAGATCAAACACCAGTTTCAAATCTATTCTTTTGGAAAATTTTGAAATTTATGAAAAGTGGAAGAATTCTTGAGAAAATGGGTGGGACATTAGAGGAATGCCACTTAATTGAAAAGCATTAAATAAATATCACCATATACACAATTTTTTGAAACTAGAAATGGCCAAATAATAAATTCATGTTCGAATAAGGCTAAGGAGTTCATGTAGAAACTGGAATAGGGGAAAAGAGTAAAAATGATGGAGTTATGAAGGAAATGAATTACCTTTTCAAATATGGATGACTTGGAAACCATTTGAAGTTTTACCCTAATTAGCATTGAATATGAACACCAAAAATGTATAAACGAACATGGGGGTTCCTCTAGGTTCATTGGGCATGGGTGAGATGTGGAATTACTAAAAAATAGTAAAACATATTTTGATATTAAATAATTAAAAAATAAATTTAAAACAAAAAATAGGATTACGGGTTTGACCAATGCCTAAAACAATAACCCACATCCAGAATGATAATGAGTTCCTAAGGGTTACAAATGGCTATGGTGGTTTTTATAGGTCCGGGTAAGAAAAAGGCGAAGTGAAATGGGTTAAAAATATTGAAAAAATAAGTTATTGTTAAATAAAAAACAATGATTTTAAATATGGAAATGGGATCATGGTTTGGCTAAAATAAAGGAAACTCACAATTTCTTCCAAAAAAACATTGGAAAACCCAAAAATAGAGAAATAATGGAAATTAAATAAAAAACACTTTTAACATAAGTCATGGATTTTACAATTCTCAACACCATGATGTACTTTCTACCCGAAAAGGTCAACCCGATGCTTGATCGGAAAATAGGAACAGGTACACTTCCTCAACCCATGAATTCATCTCCCTTGTTTAATGTGTATCATTTACATGCTTCCAAAGAATCCAAATCAGTGGAATCAACATTACCTAAAGCACTATCTCATGGGAATAAACTATTTTCACCGACCACTAAAAACAAACTAATCGAGCTATATCTCCAATCTTTCCCAAATCAACACGTGGGACAAATCTAGGTTGTAATTTTTCAACTGGGAGATGTAGAATACATAATGATTGAAGTCAACTGAAAATTTAATGAAACCTTGTATTCCACCCTACCATTATTCTCAAAGATCTCAAAAAGTATGACATATTATGGAATCATCTTCACTTACATTCCCAATCGGTGATGGCCTAGACAAGGGAACCACTATGAGTACCTTGAAGCAAAGTATACCCTCGGGGGATGAAGACCAATCTGAAGACATCTACCCACAAGGATGAAACTACCTTAACCATTGACAAATCTCATCACTGGGATGTTCTCACAGAATCAACTATAAGAGGGAATTAGTCAACTGAATTCTCTCCAAGAACACACCTCCACTGTGCTCCTAGTTCTATACACGCACTTGAGGAAAGAGCCCCAAAAAAGTCCACTCATCATTGGACTTCATCAAGTCTTTCAATATTTCATTTCTACTCAAAGAATCTACCACTACATTTTCCTTTCCTAGGGTATAAAAAATGTCAATGTAGAACCACTACAAGTACTCTATCTAGTGGCGCTGTCTCAAATTGGGTCCTTCTACGAGAAGATGTAGGCTATGAATTTTTTATTGATGTAGACCATAAACTTCTCCTCAAAGAGGTAGTGACGCCATGTCTTAAAATCATGAATTAATGATACATGCACCAATTCATGGGTTGGGTTATTCTTTTTCTGTTGTTAGAGTTGGCGGGGTCCATACACCACCATTTGATCATCCTGTATAAGAACACACCTGACAACCATACCTGAAGTGTCACAATGCACCACATTGCCCTTTACAGAATCTAACAAGATATAATCATGGGAACTATTCAAATTCCACATTAACTCCTTGAAGGATTCCTAATATTCTGGGCCCCAAAAAAACATCAACCCCTTATGGGTGAGTGCGGTCATGCTTGATGCAATCTGAGATAAATGTAGAAAAAACTGCTTATAGTCACCAGCCAGGCTGAAGAAACATATGTTCTCGAACACATTCTTTGGTTGCTCCCACGATATAACTACACTAATGATTTCAAGGTCAACTGAAACCTCCTACTCTAAGATCACATTACCCAGAAACCTCAACTCCTTGATCCATAATGTTCACTTGGACAACATTCTATAAAGGCAGTGATCTCGCAAAGTGCCCAACATGATCCAAAAATGATTATCATACTCTTTCTCAGTTATAGAGTAAAACAAGATTTCTTTTATGAATACCAGGACAAAATATTTGATATATTGATGGAACACCCTATTCATGAGTTATATAAAGACCACTGGAGCATTGGTCAATCTAAAGGTCATGACCATGTTCTCAAAGTGGTCCTACCTGCATCAGAAGGATGTCTTCGGGATATCTTCCTCTTTCAACCTGAGTTAGTGGTCATCGAAACATAAGAATATTTTATAAAAACAATATTACCCTTACAACTGATCAAACAATTCATTTATTCCTGGAAAATGATTTTTTTTCCTGATGGATAAAATTTTCAGCTTCCAGTAATCAATACAAAACCAGAGGGTTCTATCAGCCTTCATTGAAAATAGAATAGAAGCGGCCCAAGGAGAGATGCTCAGGTGAATGAATTAGTTTTATTTTAAATCATTCATAGGTATCGTTAATTATTTGAAATTTTTGGGTGTTGTACGATTTGTGGGAAGAGATATTGAATGTGTTATCAGTTCCAAATCAATCAAGAACTCCACGTCCTACTCAAGAGGTAATCCTGAAAAAGCGTCTGGGAATACCTAAAAAAACTCATTCACAACACGAGGTGGTTGACCTTTAGAGGCATGACCATTGTATTCTAGAATGAGTGATGATAACTGAAAGACAGGATTTCCCAAATCAGAAATTGGAGGTACTACGCGATCCGATGGAGGATCCCAATCCCCATGGAAAACAGGACGACTCCCATCGGTTGCTGTGAAACTGACTCATCGCCTATTGAAAACGATTTTCTCTTGGAAGTGTACCATAAAATCTATTCCATGTATCGCATAAAATATATCCATATCTATGACTAGTAGGTCCCAATCCACCATAACCCATCACAAATAATGCACATATGATGGGAACCTAAGACCCTACTCCTTTTTCTTTCCCAATGGCACCACCAACTCCATCGCAAAAGAAAAAATCTCGGTTGGAAAATTCATCGTGTTCACAAAATGGGTAGAGATTAATGATTTAGAGGAACTTTTACCAAAAATATAAACAGTTAAAGAAGATGAAATCAAAACGGTATCACGAACAGTCGATGGTGATGCCTCTAATCCTGCCAGTGCATGATCAACCACATGATGATTCTTGGTCTCTTCCAAAGAACAAAAGCTAGTTTGTGGAAGTTCCGTGAATCGGATATACTCAGATGATGACTTGGCCTTGCTGGAACAACCACCGAACTATGATCCCTCTATCCTTGATGGCTCTGACTGAGCTGGCACTATAAGGAACCAGCCTCAAACATTACATAATATTTAATTAAATGAATAATTCACATTTATGATCTTTTCAGGTTTAGAGTTTTAGAGAATTAGGACATAACTATTACATCTCAAAAGATTAAAAAGTAGACACTTCTACATAGTTTCCATTTTTTTATAAAATATAAACTCTTGAAAAAAAATCATGTCTAGTTTCATGTTTTAGATAGCATGACTTTTCTTTGATCCCATTCTTGACCCTATTCATGTTTATGTACTGGGAAAACATTTCAAAACCTAGGATGAGCATAAAAAGCTTAGTAAGGGTTATAAGACAAATAATGAAAACCTTAAATCATAAATACATACAAAACATGTACTATTTTACTTACCTCATGAAATAATAAGATTTATTAATAACACATAGAAATCATAAATCATAAAGGTAACTTGAGGAATTAATATCATCCTTACATTATAGCTATCACATCTACATAGAGAGTTACTTTCGAATACCCATCACAGTATATTCCATAAATCTCTTAGGAGAAACATTTAAATTTACCTCTATCACATTACCCAATGCATTGTAGAGCTATCTCTGGCTCACCCGCCCAAGGTTTATCATGAAACCACAAGTATACATAAATAATTACCATGAACCATAACATGATCATAACACATAACATAAGCATAAAAAAAGATAACGATTCCATATTGTAATAAAAAATATCATTTCAATATATTAAAATAATAAATGCATTCTCAAAATAATCATCAACACCAAAATAAGAAAAAAGAGTATATGGTATTTATTTTTCCTTTTAAAAACATTACAGCTTGTTAAGGAATCCAAAGATCAAATAATACTTGCAGTGACGGAAAGGTCGTCGTCACCACATTCATTAAAAAACATTCCTTTTTGTTTTTTAGCAAAATGCTTCGTATAAAAAGATTCCCTTTGAATGAAATGACATGTAAAAGGAGTTTATACACCGTATAAAATAAAGTTGTGTATAAAACTAAATATGCCTCAATGATAGGAGATTGAGACGATGTCCCTTACCTCGTGTCTGACTTGACTCAATCATTCTTTAATCTCTTGAATAATAAACTAAAGGTAATTTCTACTTGAATAAGAACATTTTTCAAGTTTAAAATTATTTTATATCACTTATTACCATGTAATAAACATTATTTAATCATTTATGTTAATAACATTCATTTTGTCGATATTTAGTAATTGAGTCAAAATTGAACACCTTATGTTTGAAAGTTGTCCATGAGGTCAATAGTCCATTATATCCTGAAGGAAATTAATTATTTAGATATCTTATATATATATATGTTTAGTATATATATATATATATATATTTATAATAGTACATATCATTTGTAGGTAAGAAATGGAATGCACCATTCATGGAGACGATAAGCCATACGTACTCATGAACACTGCTTCCATTTCTATTTCTTATTTTAATGGAATTAAAACATAATGATAAAAAGTTATATTATGAATTCAGTATAATTTCATATATAATATCATATATAATATCATTAACTCCATCCTTTATACGTCCCACATATGGCATTAACGAGTCATATCACTTTGAGGGGGCGGTAGTCTGGACTTCCTCAAATGAAATTATCTTGTTTACACATAATGGAAACCATAAAGGCATGATATAAAAAAAAGAAGTATAAAGAAAACATAAACATTATATATATCATATATAAATACAGTTCCATCTTAATGGCCACCATGAGAGGCGGTAGGAGATAATCGATCAATCATTGTTTCGTGAGGCATTATTTTTCCATCCACAGAAACATTATGTTCTTCCCCCATAAATTGAATGTGTGTTTAAGTGTAGTTAGAATACTTCTCATAACAAAATCCTAGTATATTTATGATACTGCTGTTGTTATAAAATAAATGAATAAAAAGAGTTTTGGGGTTGGAGAAGTAAAATAATAGAAAACAAGATAAGAAAAACTGTTACATATATTTTGGGTAGCTTCCTTTGGTTTGAATTAAGGGAATTCTTGAAGTGCCTTATGCCTAAGGTAATGGTTCTAGGTGGAAGAAAGGGATAGAGGGAGCCTAATTGGGTAGATTTTGGACGAGCCAATAGGCTTGAGAGTTGTGTGGAATTGGATAGAAGTGAGGGATTTTTATAAGGGGGATGAGGGGCTCTTTAGGAAAGTGTAATAATATTATTTTATTATAAACATATATTCAGTTTAAAAAGGTCCAAAAATCATTAATTTCAAAGATAAGATGACTTATATTGAAAATGAAATCATACAATCCTAATTGGACATGTTTTGGATAATATTTTAATCATTGTAATCTTATTTAATTAAATCATTTATTAATGAGGTAAATATTGGATCATTATTGTGTCATAAATAATTTAATTTATATGATGTCTAAAAATTTTAAAAAAATACAATGATATAGAAAATAGTTTTAGATTTCCAATTAATATTTATAATAAAAAATATTACTTATATAACACCATATAATAATTAATTAGTAAAAGATTTTTGTTTATGTCATTTTGGCCTTTACTTTAAATTAATTAATCTAAATTGTCATTATCACTCCAAGTGGCTCAATGGGGTCCCAAAATTGACCCAAAGATTCCCATGGTCGTTAATGACTCAACCAATAAGGTTTGGACAAGTGTTAAGGTAATTTTAAATTATTATAATTTTTTTACCTAGAATTACCCTATTTACCTTTAACCGTGGTAAATAAAAGTCAAAAGTTACTATTCACCAAAAATTATTTTTATCTCATTGAACCACATTTTACATAGTAATAACAACCATGTATGTTAGATATTTGAAAATAAATTTACATAAGTGGTAAAACTTCATTTAATCGAAAAATTATGATTTTTTAACTACTACAAAGTGATTTCACTATTCATAAAAAAATTGATGTTTTACAGAAAAATACCAAAAATTCAGCCTAAGAAATATTTTATATTCTGAATTCAAAAATTATTTCTATTTTTCAAAATTCAAAACATAAAAGTGGAATTAATTAATATAAAATTAATTCTCGTTGATAAAGAAAATAGCGTGATTTTAAGAAACAATAACTGTCAAATGATTGACACTCGTTTATGTGCAATTTAAAAGTGAAATAAATTCAAATGACCCAAATTGGATTCAATGGTAAAAATATATTCTAATTACACTTTAAAACCAATTAAAAATATAATATATCTATTTAAATAAATTAGATTAAAATACAGTTTGGAATTAAATTACAATATTTTAAATATTCATTAAAAAATGAACTTTGTCGAAACAATTCCAAAAAATTATGCAAAGTAAGTTTTGATGTCCCCATTCTAAAGAAGGATTTTATTTGGTCATATAGAATGTATTAAAATGACCAAAACTAGATTTAAAGAGGGTTCTCCATTAAAAGGTGGTAAATCAGCATTTTAATGTAAATTTTGCTTAATATTAGATTCATTCACATTTTACGCCTCTAAATTTTTATTGGATAAATGTACATACATTTAACAAGAATGTATAATCATATTGTAGTTAGTTTTTTTCATTCCCGCCAATACAATGTCTATGTGTTAACTACCATTTAAAATAATTATGTTATATTATTCGTGTGCAATGTAAGATTTCAAAGAAACTCGTTGTCGCGTATCGGGTGCACTATCGAACATAGAAACCCCTTTAAAGTAAACTCAATATTTAATTAGAAAATATTAATAAATATGAAATTTGACTTATTCTTTATTAACCTGGTATGTTACATCCTTCTCCCATTTTGGGCATTGCGTCCTCGCAATTTTACTTATCAAAAAAAGTGGGGGTATTTATCCGTCACAGTATTTTCTGATTCCAAAATTTCCTCTTCAACCATATAGTTTTTCCACAAAACCTTTACCTACCAAATTACCTTATTTCGCAACAATTTCTCTCTATGGTCATGAATCTGGACTGGTTGTTCTTCATAAATGGTATTCCCTTCCAATTGAACTACCTCTGGACTCAAAACATGAGATGGATCTGGCATAAACTTTCTTAACATCGAAACATTAAAAACATTGTGTGCCTAGGATTAACTTAGAGGTAATGCCAATCTGTATGCAACGGATCCATATTTCTCTAGAATTTCATAAGGTCTAATTAACCTCAGACTCAACTTTCCCTTCTTACCAAAACGCATCACACTTTTCCATGGAGAAATTTTGAGAAAGACATGATCCCCTACCTCAAAAGAAAGATCCTTCCACTGGTTATCTCCATAACTTTTCTATCTACTCTGAGCTGTTTTCATGTACTTATGAATCAATGAAACTTTCTCTTCCATCTCTTCTACCAATTTTGGTCCCATCATCTTCCTTTCACATACTTCATCCCAAAATCCAGAGTTCGACAACGCTTTCCATATAATGCCTCTAATGGAGCCATGTGTAAACTGGAATGAAAACTGTTATTATATGTATATTCTACCAAAGAATGATGTTGGTCTCAACTTACCAGATAATTCATCGAGCAAGCACATAACATATCCTCTAATGTTTGAATTGTTCATTCAGATTTCCCATCTGATTGAGGATGAAAAGATGTACTAATATTTGATTCAGTACCCAATGAATTCTGAAGGCCTTTACAAATGTTAAAAGTAATCTTGGGATCACGATCACATACAATGGATTGGGGAACTCCATTCAACCTGACTATCTCTTAAACATACAATTGAGAAAGTTGATCTAGAGACAATATATCTCTAATAGGAAAGAAATGAGCAGATTTAGTCAATCGATCAAAAATAAACCAGATTGCATTATTACCTCAAGATGTCTTTGGTAATCCCATAACGAAGTACATTGATATATTTTCCCATATCCACTATGGCACTGGTAAAGGCTGAAGAATATCTTTAGGTAACTGCCACTCTGCTTTAACATGCTGACAAGTCAAACACTTCACAGTAAAATCAGCAATATCTCTATTCATTCCATCCCACCAGTAAAACTCACGAAGATCTTTGTACATCTTAGTACTGCCAGGATGAACTGAAAACGGCGAACTATGAGTTTCATATAACAACTCATTCTTCAACTGTGAATCACAAGGCACACATAATCTCTTTCCAAATCTCAAAACACAATCATTATCAATTTTAAATTCAGTCAACTTAATCTTCAAATACCAACAATAAGGACCCGGCCTTAAACATTACATAATATTGAATTAAATGAATAATTCACATTGTGGATATTTTCATTTTTAGTGTTTTAGAGAATTAAGAAATAACTATTACATCTCAAAATATAAAAAGTAGATACATGTACACAGTTTCCATTTTTTATAAAATAAAAACTTTTGATAAAAAAGTCATGTCTAGCTCCATGTTTTAAATAGCATGACTTTTCCTTGATCCAATCCTTGACCCTATTCATCTTTAAGTCCTGTGAAAACATTTCAAAACTTGGGCTGAGCATAAAAAGCTCAGTAAGGGTTATAATACAAACAAAGAAAAAATTATTTCATAAATACATACAAAATATGAACTCTTTTACTTAGCTTATGAAATCATAATTATTATTAATAACACATAGAAATAATAAATCATAAAGGTAACTTGTTGCATTCATATCATACTTACATTGTAGGGGTGTTACTTTGGAATAACCATCACAGTATATTCCCTAAATCTCTTAGGAGAAACATTCATGTTTACCTCCATCACGTTACCCAATGAATTGGAGATCTATCTTGGGCTCACCCACCCTAGGTTTATCACGGAACCACCCGTATACATAAATAATTACCAAGAACCATAACATGATCATAACACAAAACATAAGCATAAAAGAATGATAACATTTCTACATTGAAATAAGAAAATATCATTTCAAGATACTGAAAAAATAAATTCATTATCAACATCATTTTCAATACCAAAATACGTAAAAAGAGTATATGGTATTTATATTTTCTTTTAAAAATATTACGACTTGTTAAGGAAGCCAAAGATCAAATAATACTCGTGGTGGCGGAAAGGTCTTCATCACAGCTTTCGTTAAAAAAACATTCATTTTTGTCGTTTAGTAAAACGCTTCATATAAAAAGATTCCCTTTGAATGAAATGAAATTTCAAAGGGTTTTATACACTGTATAAAATAAAGTTTTGTATAAAACTAAATATGCCTCAATGAAAGGTGATTGAGACGATGTCCTTACCACATGTCCGGCTTGACTCGATAGTTCTTTAGTCTCCTAAATAATAAACTAAATTTAATTTATTCTTGCATAAGAACTTTTTCCAAGTTTATAATTACATTTATATCACTTATTCCCATGTAATAAACATTATGTAATCATTTCAGTTAATAACGTTCATTTTGTCGATATTTGGTACATGAGTCAAAAAAGAAAACCTTATATTTACAAGTTGTCCATGTGGTCAATAGTCCATTATATCCAGAATGAAATTAATTATTTAGATATCATATATATATATATATATATTTAGTATATGTATATATATTTATAATAGTTCATATCATTTGGAGGTAAGAAATTAAATGCACCGTTCATGGAGACGGTAAGCCGTACGTACGCATAAACACTACTTTCATTTATATTTATTATTTTAATGGAATTAAAACATAATGATACATAGTTATATTATAAATCCAGTATAATTTCATATATAATATTATATATAATATAATTAAATCCATCTTTTATACGTCCCACATATGGCATTAATGAGTCATATCACTTTGAGGGGGCGATAGTCTGCACTTCCTCAAATGAAATTATCATGTTTACACATAATGGTAACCATAATGGAATTCTATAAAAAAACATAAAGAAGAATAGAGAAAACATAAACATAATATATATCTTATATAAATATAGTTCCACCTTAATGTCCACCATGAGAGGTGGTAGAAGATAATCGAACAATCATCGTTTCGTGAGGCGTTAGTGTGCAATCCAAAAAAACATTATGTTCTTCACCCATTAGATGGAGGTGTGTGTAAGTGTATTTAGAATACATCTCATAACTACATCCTAGTATATTGAGGATACTGTTTTTGTTATAAAATAAGGGAATAAAAAGATTTTAGGGGTTGGAGAAGTAAAATAAATGGAATGAAGTTAAGAGAAATCATTACCTTTAATTTGGGTAACTTCCTTTGGTTTGAACTAAAAATAATTATTGAAGTGCCTTCAGCCTAAGGTAAGGATTCTATGTAGAAGAGAGGGATGTAGGGAGCCTAATTGGGTAGATGTTGGATGAGCCAAAAGGCTTGAGAGATGTGTGTAATTGGTTAGAAGTGAGGTATTTTTATTAGTGGGAGGAGGAGATCTTTATGAAAGTGTGAAAATATTATTTTATTATAAACTTTTAGTCGGTTTCAAAAGGTCCAAAAATAATTAAAGTCAAAGATAAGATGACTCATATTCTAAATAAAATCATCCAATCATAATTGGACATGTTTTGGATAAAATTGTAATCATTATAATCTTATTTCTAAAATCATTTATTAATGAAGAAAATACTGCATCATTATTGTGTCATATATAATTTAATTTATATGATGGATAAAAATTATAAAAAAAATACCATGATATAGGAAATATTTTGATCTTTCCAATGAATATTTATAGTAATAAATTTTACTTATATAACACCATATAAAAATTAATTACTAAAATATTTTTGTTAATGTCATTTAGGCCTTAACTTTAAGTTAATTAAATTAAATTGTCATTATAACTCCCATGTGGCTCAATGGGGTCCCAAAATCGACCCAAATATTCACATGGATGTTAATTATTCAACAAATAAGTTTTGGACAAGTGTTAAGGTAATTTTGAATTATTATTATTTTATTTTTACCTTGAATTACCTTATTTACCTTTAACTGTGGTAAATAAAAGTCAAAAGTTACTATTCACCAAAAATTACTTTAATCTTATTGAACCACATTTTACTTTATAATAAAAACCATGTATATAGGATTTATGAAATTAAATTCACAGATGTGGTTAAATTTCATTTAAAAGAAAATGTTGGTTTTTTAACTACTACAAAGTATTTCACTATTCATAAAAAATTGATGTTTTTTAGAATAATACCAAAAATTAAGCCTAAGATTTTTTTGATATTCCGAATTCGAAAATTATGTCTATTTTTTCAAAATCAAAACATAAAAATGGAATCAATTAATTTAAAATTAATTCCCGTTGTTAAAACAAATAGCATTTTTTTAAGAAACAATAACTATCAAAAGATTGACACTCGTTTAGGTACAATTTCAAAGTGAAATTAATTACAATGAACAACATTAGATTAAATGGAAAAAATATATTCTAATTACACTTTAAAACCAATTAGAAAGATAATCTAACAATATAAATAAATAAGATTAAAACACAATTTTGAATTAAAATACAATATTTTCACTATTCATTAAAAATGAACTTTATCGGCAAAAATCCAAATAATTTACACAATGTTTTGATATCCCCATTCTAAATAAGGATTTTATTTGGTCATATAGAATTTTTTAAAGTGACCAAAACTAGATTTAAAGAGGGTTCTCCATTAAAAGGTGCTTAATCAGCCTTTTAATGTAAATTATGCTTCAAATTAGATTCATTCACATTTTAAGCCTCTAACATTTTATTGGATAAAAGTAAATACATTTAACAAACATGTATAATAATATTGTAGTTATTTTTGTTCATTTCCGCCAATCAAATAGCTAGGAGTTAACTACCATTTAAAATAATAATATTATATTATTAGTGTGCAGCATAAGATTTCAAAGAAACTTGTTGTTGCGTATCGGGTGTGCTATCAATCATAAAAAACCCATTAAAGTAAAATTAATATTTAATTCAAAAATATTAATAAATAAGAAACATGTCTTATTATTTATTTACCAGGGATGTTACAAGCACTCCCCTAAAATCCATTGATCTTGCCCCACATTGGAGGGGACATGCCATATAGAATAAGTAATGAAAGTGTTACTTACCACCACACTGATAATAATGATTCAGAGGAAAAGTGAAAGATAGTGGGATGTGCCATGGCCTCCCACACTGGTGTCACATGACAAACCTTACATTATAATCCATTGAAGAAAACTATTTGGTAGGTTAGCATGAGTTGCTGCCCCCTTCTTTCCCTAATTATCCAGAATTATTTTATTATCAAAAGAGGTTACACTTCATTTACATGACATCATCCCAGAAAAACAAGCCCTCCCTTTACAGTATATCTCCACCATACACGTCGTTCAACCACCTATGTAGTGTTTTTCAGCCTTAATAATAAAACCATTGAATAGATCTCTGGACGCAGTCCCCTCTTGATATTCTGTCCATCCATATGGTCATTGGAGACCATTTCCAGAGAGTAACAGACAATGTCAGTAAAACGGTTGGCATACTCCATCATAGAAAAGATACCCTTGATCAAGATCCATAGAATTTGAAGATCGAGCATATGCCAAAACATCAGGGAAGTACTAGCCATTAAAGATAACCTTAAAGTCCTTATAGCTCATCTACTTTTGATTACCTTCTAGAGGCACTGATTCCCACCACCTTAGGCTATGACCCTCTAACATGAAATTGGAACATTTCACCCTGACTTCCTCAGATCTTTCAAAAAACTCAAACATTCTCTCATCTTTTGGGTCAACTCATCTGCTTCCTGGGGTTATCTGCAACCTTAGAAGGTAAGAGAGTTGGTTTTTAAAAATTCCTAGGATGTGTCCTTCAAATGACCAGTCTTATCTTCCCTAACTAAAGCTGTAAGAGGGGAGGTCTCTATCCAAGATCATTGACTGCTTGAACCACAAACTTTAATAGACTCTGATCATGCAGTGAGGTAGAACTCTTTCTGTAATCCTCCCATGGGGGAATGTGAGTTTTTCGGGGAGTAATGTTTCTATAATAGTCAATAATCACAAGAAAAATTATCAATAAAAAATTCATAAAAATTCAAAAATAGCATCACATATAAATAATCCAAACACATTACAATAATAAAATAAACAACTACTTCACCCCCTCCCGATGTCCATGGGAAATCTCCTACCCACATGTCTCACATGGAAGTGAATCCAAACAGATAATTCCAACATCCCATGGTGACTTATAGTCTTTAATGATAGATGTGGACCAAAAACACTATTCGTGAATAAAACTCCAAGCCTCTAAACTTCATGCTTTTGTCTCGCTCGACTCATTCCAAAAGAATCATACAACCCAAAAACATTAACGTCCTCTGATACCATTTTTTCATGAACCAAATCTAGTCTCCATTAAAATTAGCACTCGACCCATACCCTGAAATGGACTAAAGGTACATCTATATCCCCATGTGTTGGAAAAAGTTCCCTTGTATAATATATTTCTTTAGGAATGATTTTCCCGAGTTTAGAATCATTTAACAACATATAACAACCTCTAATTAAAATCTAAACATTTATCCCAATCATGACATTATTAAAAACTAGAACAAGGCACATAGGATAAAAAAATAAAAAAATATTTCAAAAGATACTCAAAAGTAGTAGAAAAATATCCCATGGGACTCCACACAACACGGGGTAATCATCCCCAAATCGTCTCCACAACACCACACCAAGGGAAAAAACGAGAAACCCGAACTGCGATCAACCAAGGGCTTTCCTTTACCTATGTCAACCATGATCAAGTATACATACACCAAATAATGTAATTAGGGTGTGAGAATATTCCCAATACTGTACCACCACAATTATTACATATAGAAATAAATACAAGATGAAAAGACTTCATGTTTTTTATAAACAAGATATAGTGGCAATAAATTATAATGAATGAATCATTTAATGATAAAACCTTTTCCAAGAGAAATATCAAAGAATGAAATAATTTAATTAAAACATGTATGATACTAAATTATTCATCCAAACACAACCAAAGTCAAAGATAAATACAAAGGACCCAACGAGCCCAAATCTCAAGAACACCCCTAGGAACTAGTATGTTTCGGGCCCCATGTACTGCGTATCTCAGTGTAATGATACATTTGAAATATATTTTCCCATGCATGAATCACTTTTAGGGAAAATACCCATTAACTAGCAGTCCCCAATAAACATCAATATTTTTTTTAGTGTTTTCAATGTCCAACTTGCTTAGTGAAACATGGGTAAAATAGCTCCAAATCCCTAGCGTACTAGTACACGTCCGTCCACCGAGATACCCAGGTTTCCCCCCATGTGATCAAACAGTTTACAAATGATTCCAAAATCTATTTTCACATGAATATAAAAAAAATTCATAAACACTTAAAATAGTTTCTATACATGCTTTCACCATTTACACAACACAACAAACAATGAAATGTTTCCATAAAACAGCTTCAAGTTATACAACCAATCTTTTCACAAGAAATCTATTTATAATACATCCTTGAATACAAATTTCCACACAAATATTACCCCAAAAAAAAATTAAGAACTAAACCATATTAATAAATCCATTACATGGGTTATAAAACACCCCTAATTGGTATATCATTGAATAGACATCTAAAAAACCCATTTTCACACAGAATTGGAACTTAAAAATGAATTTCCTGACAAATACAACCAAAACTAATTTTCATAACTAGAAAAATGAAGGAGGATTTTGATAAAAATAGAAATCAACCAAGGCTAACTCATCGATTGGTGCTTACACATGGAACCGCATACCCCAAGTGTCAAAACACAGAAATCATTGTGTGAATGTTCAACTACACTACTATCACACCTAGAAAAAGTTAAATCCTACCTAAAACCAAAATATAAGACCATTAACACCTTGATCAAACCCTATGATCAAATCCATACTTTCTAGATGTGGGTAACATCAAGAAAATTCAATGAAACCAAATTCAAGAGGGAGAAACATGAGAGGAAACTCACTTAATTAAGAATCATTGAAGAAATATCCCAAAATACATTAGTAGATGAAACTCCAAATAGAAAAAATGAATGTGAGGTTTGAATAAGACTGAAGAGGTAATTTAGGAATAGAAATTGGGGGAAAAGAGTGTAAAATGTAGGAGTTAGTAAGGAAACAAATTACCTTTTCAAATCTGGATTATTTGGGAAATCTTGAAAAGTGTTTCCCTAATCTGAGATGAAGATGTTCTCCAAAGTGGGATAAAATAACATGGGGGTGAACCATGGTTATGTTCTATTTGGTGAGATGTGGAATAACCAAATAATAGAATAAAATTAATACAGTATTAAAGAATTAAAAAACTAATTTAAAATAAGAAATTGACTTTTGGGTTGGCACAATGCATAAATAAATCACACGAATCCAAAATGATATTGAGTTCTTAAGGGGTAAAAATGGATATTGTGTTTTGAATTTTTCATTGGAGGCCTAATGGGAAGTGGAATAGGAGTATAATGTTTAAAAATTAAGGAGTTATTAAAGAAATAAATTTGTTTCTAAATATTGAAATGAGCTCACGGTTTGGAAAAAATCTTGAAAACACACCCATTCCTCCAAACAAATGCATGGTATATCCCAAAAAAAAAACGAAATAATGAATCCTAAATGTAAAATACCATTAAAATAAGTCACGGATAAGATCGTTATGTTATAATATCAATTATTTAAATGATATTTTTGGCCCATTGTATATTTATAGTAAATAATATGATCTTATTTTTGTAGACCTCAAAAAATTTATTTTACTTATGTTACAATCTTGATTTACATTTATAATTTCCATTTTCTCCTTTATAGATTAATGAAACATTAATAATATTATTTATATTTGACTGTATTCATGAATCATATTTTTGTTAAATAATAAATATTTTGTGTGTCTAGATTTTTAGAAAAATATCAATAATTTATTTTTATAAATATATTGAATATTATAATATTATTTTCTATGGTTTTGACATATATTGTATTGACTTTAATTTGAAATTTCATAAATTTTTTTTCATGGGTCAATTTTGATTGAATTAAAAATATATAAAATTTAATGTATAATTTTATATTCTATGACATGAATGGATTATTCCACTATCATTATTTTTATTTTCATTGAATTTCATTTATAATATTCCATGGATAATTTCAATGAATTTTTTTTACAATTTCATTATTTTTTAGATTTTAAAACTGATATTTAATGTGAAAATGGCAATTTCATACAGAATTTTTTAATGAAATTTTTATGTAATTTCTATTCATAAATGATAATATAACATTATTTTAATCAGTATTCCCTTGGGAAGTAAACTAATGATATAATTCACATTCCTTCTTTTTGTAGACTATGAATGTTTAATGGAAATTTAAATTGAACAAATTTCTTTTCAAATACGAGATCGTGATATGAAAGAGAAATAGTGAGTAGTATTTTGAAAAATGAATGTATCTATATTATATGATTATGTCATGATGATTGTAAAAATTTAAAGAAAATTTTTAAACTCAAAAAAAATCATGATTATGGTGGAGCCTTAAATATCATCCTAATGCAATTGGTAAGAATGTGGTGTTGACTAAAAAAGTAATTCATCAGAGAGGATATATTTGAATGCTTAATATGTTTATCCTAAGAGATTATGTGTATTAACCAGGTAAGGCTATCACATCAATAAAGATTTGTGCTGTGGTTATATTAATAAAATGTCTCATTATACCAAAAATGGTTTCTCAATGATTTCTATATATTTTTAATGAGCATATTATAAGGATTGAAATCACAAGGTTCATGATTATTGGTTATAATAACTATTTACTTTTTAAAATTTTGAATCTATGTCACATAATCTATGACCATTGCTTTCATTTGTATGAATTAATATATGTGACACTCATTGACATTGATTATTTCATCAAAACGTTTTTATCAAAATTTTATCATATATGACATAAAATTTCTAATGATTAGGTATATTAAAACTGATTGTTTGAGTCCAACCAAATTATGATTCCGTTATCAATGGTCATGTGGAAATTTTTTTGTTTGTAATTACTAATGAGGTTACAGGGTGTGAAAATCATATTTTCAGATAGTTGTTGATTATTTTAAACCTGATATACTTGTATCTAAGTTGTTATGTAATAATTTTTAAAAATTTTCTAATACTTGGATACTTGTTCAAATTGTATTTTTTATATGATGGGATTTTATTATGAGAGAGTATAATTTTCCAAACATTTATGTTGGTTTATGTATATGTAACCTTTAGGTTCAACGTGAATGATAATTTAGAATAAATATATGATTTTTTTGGATGTAAGCAAGAGGGTATGGAATAATAATTCAGGCTAAAATATTAATTAATATTTAGGTTATTAATTTAATTTTGGTTTAAATGGTAATTTTATTTATTTAACATAAGATTTATCATATAGATAACCATGTGATTCGGTGAATAATTGTTTTGATGAATTTCTTATTATGTTTACTATTTTTTGAGCAACTTATAATATATAGGAATAATTTTTATTGGTATATTTTTTCTTGTTGAACAAAGAGTGAATTACAATTGGAATGTATATTTGAATTTACTATGGATTTATGGAAATCTAGGTTATTTGTGAAAAATATTAGTATTTTTTTGAGTTATATGATTAATATATAAAATTTTTTATTATATAAATTTATCATTGAATAATTTTGTTTATAGATACTTTTTTATGTTTATTTTGGATGATTATATTATCTACTATTTTTCAGTATTTGGCATTTAATCTTGATTTGAAATATTTTTTTAAATTTTTGGGAGCATTTTTTATGAAATATTATATAGAAAATAATTAAGCTTAATAGTGAATTGAAGGTTAATTATTGATACGATGGATCAAAAATTTTGGATATTTCATTAACTTATTATATCATTAATAGAATTTTTTATATATCTACAGATATTAGGAATATCTTATTATCATTTTGACGAATATATTATGCTATATATGTTTAATTTAAATCATTATGTATGAAAAATTCATCTTGAATACACACCATTTGAAAAAATATGAAATTTGGGTGAAAATGTATTAATGTTTGATGTTACACAAGTCACGTATGTTTATAAATTTTTTTCCATGTCTATATGGTGAAGGAATTAATCAACTCTGTGAATAATTATTCAAACTAAAAAACAATCTTATAAAATTCATTTCTGATGAATAAATGGTCATTTAACACCTCATTGATTTGTTATTTTTTGGTCACTAATGTGGTCATAATATTTTAGTTGTTTTTTATCAATGATCATTTTCAACCATCTTCATTATATGGACATTTCTATTTCCATCATGTCAATATTTTCCCATCCCAATAATTTTTCCCAATTTATAAAAATTATTTTTGTGTTATTTTTTATTTCCATCCTAATTTAGATTCCCACTATTCGAGTGGATGTTTTCTAAAATTTTTATAACATTGTTTTTCAACAAATATATTCTGAAATTTCAAACCATTGATTACCCAATTCATGTTCAATTTTTGAAAATTTAATTTATTAAAGGGGAGAATATGAAAACCTAAAATATTAATATAATTATGTCTATAAATAAATGTTTTCATTAGATATTGTTTTTATAATGAAAATAACCTAACAGAATTTATGTGAATTTAATGAAAATAAGAATTTTCAAACACACATTAGTTATATGATATGACTAATTATGATAATTGAAAATAATTATTTTGATATGTAAATAATATGATCTTTCGAAGTTATTTCATTGATTATTAATCATTCTTAAAAAAGTCATTTTAAGTGAATGTGATTATTATTCAAATAATTTTATTGTGTGAAATGTTTATTTTTTCTTAAGAAACAAAACCTTATGTTTATAACACTATTAATGTTGTTTATATTTTCATTATTCGCTATAAAATATGTTTATTGATGTTTATTAGTAAATTAAATCCTTATGAAATTTATAATTTTGGAAAATATTATTAAAACTTTTTTGGGTAGTATTATAAAAAAATATGTGAAGACATAGAATTATAAAAAATGATAAACTTATAATAATTATCTTGGTAAATAAATTACTTTCCATAAATGAATATAATAAAATGTGAATTAAATTAGAGATGGAATATATTAATAAAATATATGATTTTTGAGATTATAATTTTAAAATATAATATATTTAATCCTATAATCCATAATAATTTTTTTTTACTTTTTGGAATGATGTGTATTGATATAAGGGTAAGGATATTTTTATGTGGTGTTGTGGTCAACCTAAACTCATGTAAAGGTAACAATCATATCATTTATGATTACACTAGTGATATATAATGGTTTTTATATGATTTCATATATATATAATTGTAAGGATGTGTTTTTAAGCATTAAATGGTAAATAATACTCATGTAAGGGTAGGATCATAATTATATAATGTTAATATTGTAATATTAAAAGAGTATAACTACATATTTTCATGATGTGTAAAGATAAGTGATCTACTAATATACATTGTAAGGGTAATATAGATGTCATGTAAGGGTAACCTAAGGTTTCTTTTATATATATAAATTTAGGAAAGGATTAATAAATGAATTATTTTGGGATTCACATAGTGGTAGTGTAATATAATTGAATGTTATTTAAAGGTGCTCATTTTTTTGGAAGAAGGTAACCCAACTACAACATAAGGATATACAATTGTGGCATAATGATAACATGATCTCATGTAAAAGTAAACCACGGAATTCGTAAGACTTAAACACTAATAATGATCCACAATAATTGTTCCTAAACCTCATATAATGGTAATAATGTTCATAAATAGGGGTAAAACTAAAGTGAAAAAGACCATGTTAGTGTATAATAAACAATACATAATGGATGGTTATGTTAGAGAATGGTTTAAATCATTCTTTAAATATCCACATTTTTGTAAATATCTTATCCATCTCATGTATAAGTAAAATATCAATATCAAATTTAAACATGATTAATCATTATATTCTACCCCATGTGAATCCTTATTTAAAATTATATATATATATATATATATATTTCATATTTTCATCATATCAATTTAAACATCATTTTTTGTTGACATAGATGATCAAGATTACTGGAACCTTATGTGAAGATGAAAAAAATCATTTATGGAAAATTATATTATCTAGTTAATAACCTCATATTATATAATAATTCAATATTAAATTACCACTATGAAAGATTCATGTTTTATAGTTAATTTATTAATAAAAGTTTAGAATTAAATTGCCATGATCTCATAATGATCTGGTGTGAATATTTATGAAGTCTGATACAACCATTCCAGATTAAAAAATGTTAGTACAATAGTATTTTAAATTATATTATATATTATCATCATTATAATTGAAATTTAATAAAAT
The DNA here is from genome assembly GCA_963277665.1 of Viscum album. Classification (NCBI taxonomy): domain Eukaryota; kingdom Viridiplantae; phylum Streptophyta; class Magnoliopsida; order Santalales; family Viscaceae; genus Viscum; species Viscum album. Next base: position 1,704,818,591 of record OY728147.1, on the reverse strand, counting down.
ATATAGATAGAATAAGAATAAGAAAATTGTCTTCAAATTCTTAACATTTAAATATGTATATACTGTTAGTCTATTTATTTAATGAGTACCTTTCATTGGGGTCACAAACTATCAATGTTATGAAAATATCCATAATTATAAAATTACTATTAATGAGTATGATGGGTAATATAAAAAGAAAAAAAAACCTATTTTATGCATGTTCCTTAAATAAAACATTTTTTTCATTGTAGGAGTTCGTGTTTTATAAGGACCGAGGTAATTAATTTCAATTCAATTTATAATTATCAAGTAATGTTTTAATGTAAGATGCATAATTTTTTTATATGGAGTATATAATTCACATTTATGTTTATTATATACATTTGTTAATAATTCACTGAATCTTGTGTCACAATACAAATGAAATCATTAAAAGGGATATTACATGAATTTTATCAAGTTGTAAGTGGTTTCTTATTACAAAATCATTTCATTGGGTAATACTTCTACTTCACTGACATTGTCATGAAATACTTTAGTTTTAATTGATATCTAAATTATATTATTCAATATTGAAATTATTTTTTTCTTGGATTATTTTTATTTCACATGTTCACATCTTGGATTAAATAACACATTAAAATCAATGATATTTGAAAGTAATTTAATACAAATCACATTTTGTTCGAAAATATTTCATGACGCGCACTAAGGATACGTTGAATAATGTACTTATTATATAATTAATAAATGTTTACATAATTACTCATTTAATTCATGGGATATTTATATCCAAAAAACCTTATATATTATAATGAATCTTATTTCACAAGACAATGATGTAAAGTATTCATGTAACAATCTCATTTCTTTCGGGGAATGTGTAGCATCATGGTTCTTCTTGTCGAAATTTTATACACTTATTTTCCCTATAAAACCAAAAATTTTACTATATAATGGTTATAAATATGAAATACATTAGTACTTTCCATTCCCTATTTAAAGGTTTAATGAAACATAAATAATTTATCTTATAAGTGATATAGATCAAGATTTTTCTTTTAGATTATGAATAATTATCATCCATATATATATTGTCTAAATTTTTTTCAATAATTATAATTGAAAACAGAAATGATTTCCTAAGTATTTATTATAGGTTTTTATAGATTATTAGAATGTTTTTTAAAACTAAATTTTCAAATGATTTATCATTTGGGTATCGTTTTTATCCCATTAAAAATTATTAAATTGAATGTTTATTTTTATCATTCACGGAATTTTTGGATTTTCCCACAAACATGAGTATTATTTCACCTCTATCATCCATTATATGTTTCCATGTTTATTTTTGATAAATTTTATTTTCAAATTATTTTGATACATTTTTAAAGTGATTTGGGATGTTGAAGTGGTTATTTTTTTCAATAATATTTTTAGTGGTCATTTTTTTTATTTTTTCATCAATGGTAAGGAGTATTATTTTCAATTAGGGAATAATGGGTTAATTTTCTAATTATAAAATATTTATTCACTATTTAACTATTTTATGATTGATTTAAAGGGATTATGACAGTGCCCATTTATTTCCCATAGATAAATTAATATATGAAAGAAAAATGGTCATTATTATAATGAAAATTAGAACCATTCATGTGTTGTGATTATTTTATAGATTATGGAAATTATTTACGATTATGGGTGATCTTGATATACCTCATCATAATGGGTTACCCTTATAATGATATCTTGTCAATTGCCTAATATTAGAGTTTACTAAATATAAATAACACCAATGAGATGATGTAATTAACCTCTTAATAGTTCAATTATAGGATATTATGATAATTATATAGTATCGTTATTTAATAACTATTATAATGTCCTAGAAATTCTCTATAATTGTTTTATATTATATTGAATTTTTTTGAGAACATACGCTTTGATGGAACCTGATTTCAAGGCCTGGTGATCCCGAAATAGACTTTTAATAATTTTTTAATTTCATATTAGTAAATGTGCGAGAGATTTTTACTAACACGTAAAACATTGCTCATATAAAAAACTTTTGGGCACCGTTGAATTGAGAACACCGAGATTCCCCTATAGTGGACATAACATTGACTGAAAAAGGTCGACCAGAAATGTTAATTTTTAGACTTTTTAGAAAAATAAAATAAAATAAATTAATAGATTATTTTATTTTATCCCCAACCATTGGGCGGTGGCACATTTGCTCTACGGTGCGACGAAAAAACGGGGATGAGTCGCATTACATAAAACACATTATTGGCTCACAAACGTGCAGTGTTTCAATCCATTAAATTCATCATAATACCTATGTTGTTTCATTTAAGATATAGCATAACACTACGATGTTGTAGCGTAATAGAAATGATGTGATGTGTTTTTTATGGGTTAACAAATTGGAAAAAAGTGGGTCAATTGGTGGAATTCCTCTAATGAACGTACGAAGATAATTCCCTCCAATGACAATTGATTAATGCCAGTGAATCACCAGAAACATTGACCCAACTCAAAGAATCAAACTGGAAATAGAAAAATGACAGCGAAACTTGATCCCCCAGGGATATACAACTTCAACGATGAGAACCATTACATTATGGGTTATTTTTATTGTGTATTATCTTTTCCTGTTATTCATTTTTAAACAATTAACGTCGGTCAACCCATGTATATGTTAATCTATGGATCACTCATTCTTGAGGGAGGGTGGTTTTCTTGTGTTTTCTATATTGGGATCAATTATTTGTTGATACAAACCTGATCCCAAACCTCCCTATGTATAAAACTCTAATTGGAGGGTGTGAGCCGACAAGAACATCTCTTCTTCCTTTTGCATTCTTCATGGTCGAGCATTTTAAATATCATAAATATTATTCTGAGGCCTTATTAGATAAGGAGAAACCCCACAAAGGTAGAAGTAGATGATGGCGTGAAAAACGTACCACCAAAGAAAACTCGGTGGTCGGTAGAAGACCATGTCAGCATGAAACGATGGTGTGCCAGAGGAAGCAGCCCCAACCAACTCAGGTCGCAACTTTTCCTGGCATGCAATCCCATGACCGCATGCAGTACCCGAGTGGTTGGTTTAGAAAAGCCATGTGAAATGGCCATTAACGCGTTATGTATCTACAATGAAGAGAGCTGGTCTGCCATAGGCAGATCGGGTAGTGCACGACTGCGTATAGGGCATCGGAACCACACACAGTGGGGCTACCCGACCCTCAGTAAGTTGGACCCTAACCCTAAAAGGTCGTACCTACACCCCAGTGGGCCGGGCCATATGATACTGGGATGTTGGGTAACCTGGTGGGCTGAACCCCCTGCCAATCGAGGTCGGGTCCATCGAAGCCAAATAGACCTAGCCCAGTGGCCAATCCAGACCAGGAAAATCCAGATCTAAATTTCATCTGGTCGGGTAGGTTTAACTCCACAATGGCATGTGGGGCCCCTGGAATGGGTTGGATGGGATGGTCTGACCAGGTCTGACCAGGCCTAGACACAACCGACCACTGTTTTCTAAAACTCCAATAACATACAAACCGGGTGTCCGATGGATGATCTGTTTGCATTATTACAGCCCTCATGACGAGGTCAATCTTTTGAAAAAATATATGAGTCTTTCATGTATGTTTATATATGAAAATATCCTTGATTATAGGTTGTAATATAATCAATAAAAATACATAAGAAAACCCTATGGATGGATGAGACCTAAAGACTTCTAATAAGAGACCCTGTAAGGATCAGCTACGATTTCCAAGTGGGACGATTCTCTTTATGAACTAGTAGGCCCATGGTGGGAAGCATCTCTGTGTGACCCAATATAACCATGATACTTGACAGGAGAAATACATTATTATGGACCATGTGGGAAGCGTCTTTGTGTGAACTGGCATGCCCACTGTGGGAAAAAACTCGGTGTAATATAGAATACCCACAATACACATTTCGGATGAGTAACACATCAGTACAAGGTTTGTGGGATGTGGCTCTGTGTGATCTGGCAGTCCCGGTGTACTTGTATTAGAGGAGTTATCCAACAACCCATGGTGTTTGATGACATGACTAATGGTCCAACTTTCCTACTATGCTCTATACCGTGGGGGAGCATTCTATCTTCATGATCTTGTTTCATTATCATGATTCGTGGTATGATTATGGATTAATTTTCTGTCATTCCTTGTTGTAATAGGTACATAATATGTATTTTGTTACTCACCATGGAATGAGATTCACCTGCACATGTTGTGTCTAGTGAATAAGACTATTGTCGCAATGTAGGACCCAATGGCATAGGACCCAGTGGTTCTCAGTGATACCAAGAATGCGATCTATACTTATATGTCTTCTAACTACTACCCTAATGTTACCCATTAGGTGATATTTTTAGTGGGAAACATATAGAGTTTTATTTTACTTTCATGTTTTTAGTTCATCTTTTGTTGGTTTTCAATTCTGGGATATTTGACCTATTTTTTTTACATTTACTCAGGGGTTTTTTAGTTTCATGTATGTATAACTTTCCAAATTTGGGATGTGGTGGTGTGTTTGTGTGTAAAATTTCTTCGGAAAATACCTCTAACATACAGGTTTATGCCTTAGGTGCTACTCATCCACCTCTATCCTTCGAAATGTGGGCTTGGGGGTTGTCATAGAATGATCCCTTGGGAACGGGTCGTGACAATGATGTATCAGAGGTGGTCGCTTCTAACATAATGACCAAGAGTCTATTGTTTCGGTTTTGGGAAAAAATATTATATTTTTCTAGTTTTACATTTAGATTTAGGGAGTCCATGGTTAGTGTGGCGACCGACATATACATAGACAATGTCCTTGAATTTTTATTTTCGACTCTATACATAAAAAACATGTTTCCCACATCATATAGGAATATTGTGTTTCACCAAGATCGTATTAAATTAGAGTATATTCTCAAGGTATAATCTATTAATTGTGGCCCATCAGGATCCATATTAGGGTGCCACCACATGGAAAACTAACCAGGATACTGATGCGTGACTGTGAGGTCAACATGACTAGTGAAAATTCATTAGGTTAGGGACCGGTGCTAGAGATGGCCCTAATAGGGTGGTTCACCGGCATTACCCCCACCACTTGATAAAAAGTTCCTACCACCATTACCGGTGGATGAAAATTTCAGGCTCATCACCATGCACAATTTCCAAATACCGATACCTCCTAGGTTCAGTGGAGAGACAGACCCTCAAGCCACAAAGGATAGGCTAGAGGCGGTGATGTGGGTCTTCCGCTTAGTCAGGATTCCACTAGACTAGATGGTCATCTTAACTTTGAGCCTTCTTTTAGGGATCAACATGAAGATTTTTGATCATATTGATTTTGACTCCTGATGAGGCAACACTATCTTGGGACGAATTTAGGTGGCTTTTTTCAGTATAAGTTCTTCCTCGTGGACATGAATTAGTGTGAATACAAGAGCTTAACAACATACAGTAGGGAAACATCTCAGTTCCTGAGTACTCTTCAAGGTTTAAATATCACTCCCTATACTCTAAATTTTTTTTGAATGTCTTATATTTTAGGGAACATACCATGGATAAGGAACCCATATTGGATAACAAGGCATCCATTGTGTCTCTTATTATCCTCACTCAAGATGGGGTGCTAGAGCGAGCCCTTCTTGTAGATAGATTCCTAGTAGAGTATGTACTGAGAACCAGAGCCACTAGAAGGCATCAGGTGGTAGATTATTCGGTAGTGAGCATCATGCAGCAAAAAAGAGGTCCCAGGTGGGTTAGATCAGTAATGTGATAACACTAGGACATAGGGTCAGTTGTGTGAGGATCCTTGAGTAGAGGGAGTTAGTAGGGAACTAGGATATGCTACATGTGCGACGGGTAGAGGCACATGGATCATAACTGACCAACGCACCAAATAGACGATCAACACATGGTTGATGAACATCAATGAAATAATTATAGGTTTGATCGAGGTGTTTTTTACTGAAGCAGATGTGGAATAGGTGTAGGCCGAGTAGCAGACGGTGGATGATGGTTCAAGGTACTACCTCTACCACCCCCATGTTGTCCACCAAGTCCTCAGGAAGTAGGTAGATAGGGTTTAGCTCATATTTAGTCTGTATAGGCCTATAACCATGGTTCTACAAAGATTATTTAAAGTATGATCTATATTTTTACAACCATAGATTTAGTTCTTATTGACATAGTTTCAATTCCCACAATATTTTCCATGGAACTAGTTCGAGGCTCAGAAATTCAAATGGACTTGTTGGCTCGATCCTTAAATTTAGAGACTTATATGGGAGGGGATTCAATGATTAAAAATTGGTGTTGGTAGTATGAGATTACTCTTGGAGCTGAGAGCTTCAGTTGGGATCTCCTAGTAGTGATGTTGAGGCCTTATGATGTAATCTTTTGTATGGACTGGTTATATGCAGTCCATGCTCAGATCAAATGTATTAGGTACAAAGTGTGTTGTGTCCGAAAGGATGGGACCATGTACTCATTTACTGGCAAGAGGGAACCTTCTAAAACACATAATGGACATTCTCAGAGGAGGGTATAACTTATCACTAACAAATTGTCTAGCCTCATCCTTGGTGAGGTGGATGATAGGAGTCCAATATTTCTTATAGTGGTGGATGAGTATGTGGATGTATTCCCTAAAGATGCTCTGGGACTACCTCCTCGATGCGAGGTAGACCACGAAATCAACTTTTACCTCAAGACAACACTGATATCCACACTGGCATATTGGATGGCTCCCACTGAGCTTCTTGAGTTGAGGGTACATTTAGAGGTCTCTCAATAGAAGGGATTCGTGAGGCCCAGCGTTTCACCCGGGGCTGCCCCAATGTTGTTTTCCAAGAAGGCATTTGGGTATTTTGAGGTAGTGTGTGGACATTCAGCTCTTAAATAAGGTAATTGTGAACTAAAAAGTATCCACTTCAAGGATTGATGACCTATATGATCTACTGAATGGAGAGATGTGGTTCTTAAAGATATAAATCAGATCAAGATATCACCATCTTCAAGTACAGGATTAGTATGTACCAAAGACAACCTTAAGGTGCTGGTATGGACACTACAAATTCATATTGATTCCCTTCATCATGACTAATGCCTTAGAAGCATTCACGGGACTCATTAATAGGATCATCCATCCGTAACTCGATCGATTCATTCTAGTATTCATTGATGACTATTTGTGTACTCAACATTGGAGGAGAAGAATTCTACATATCGGTATATTGTCTTGGATACACTCTAAGAGCAATAGATTCATGTTAATCTATTGAAGTGCCAGTTTTGTATTCTAAAGGTCCACCTTCTGAAACATATCATCTTGGAGGCTTGAGTTGTAGTGGATTTGGAAAAGATAGAGGTAGTGTTGTCTTGGGAGCCACCCTGGAGAATGACTGTGGTGAAGAGTTTATTGGGGTTTGGTAGATAATATCATAGGATCATGCCTGACTTTTCATGGAAGATGTGGCAACATTACTTGGTGGTTGAACTGTTTACTATCATCTCAAACCACAAAATTCTCAGCTATATCTTCCCACATAAGGACCGGAACATGAGAAAATAGAGGTGGATGGAGTTCCTCCAAGATGGTGACTTGAGATATTATATTCTCTTAGTAAGGGGAATGTGGTGGCAAATGTGCTCAGTAAGAGTTATGGATTATAAATGACGAGTGAGGTGACATAGTAGTTAGTGTTGGGACCACATTGTGTATGATGATTTTATTTGATGTCAACAGTTTTCAATACTCGTCAAAATGAATAAGGATATGAAGAAGGACTAAAAAGTTAGTGGAGATTGGATAAAGTGAGTTTTCATGGAGAATTATTATGGAATCATAGCATTGGATGTCATACTTGAGCAATTATCTAAGAAGATCAATTCAGACAATTGTTGAAGTGATACTAAGTTCAAAGAACTTGTGTCAAAGGTGACACATTGTTTACAAATATCATAAGTTGGAAGAACTTTTTATGCAAGCCTTATGAAGGAAAGGGGGAGATATAATGATGCCAGTCATATAAAATTTTGATTGGAAGGAATGATGCTTTTGGAAGATAATGATGTTTCAATACATTCCATTGTAACTATGACGATGCTTTGCTGATTTGTATTTCTAAAATATCATATGTTTGGAGAACATTTGATGCAAGCCTTATAAAGAGTATAGAGAGTAAAGAAGTGATTTTGGAAAAGTATAGAAAGTGGAGTGCAATTCAAGAGTGGCGCACAAGTATTGATGCGCAAGTATTAGTGCGCAAGTATTGGCACGCAAGTCATATTTCAAGATCATCACATCGATATTTGATAAAGGAAATAAAGAGGCGTGCATGTTAAATATTGGAGAACAAAGTCAAAAAGTGGCGCGCAAGTATAAGTGGTGCGAAAGTGTGGCGTGCAAGTATAAGTGGCGCACAAGTGTATGTTGCGTGAAAGTCTTATTCCAACATCATCATATCAAAATATGACAAAGGAATGATAGTGGCGCGCTAGTGATGGAGCGGCATGCAAGTGATGAATCGACGCGCAAGTAGGAATGAAGAGCAAGTATATGTGGCACGAAAGTCACCAAAATTCATATAAATTGATGACTTGGCTCCTCATTTTTCAAGTCTCAACACTGAAGAAAAAACATGAGCTCTGATAGCTCAAGTAGTAGAGGGTGGCGTGCAAGCTGAAGTGGCGCGCAAGCTGAGGGTTATTTATAAGGTGCACAAGTTGGGTGGTGCACAAGTTGTGCCTCGCGGGTTTTTCCACGCAATTATTTCCTCGCAAGATTTGTCGTGCATGTTTTTCCGTGGAAGTTTTGTCGTGCAAGTTTTTCCGTGCAAGTTTTGTCGGGCATGTTTTTCTATGCATGTTTGGTCGTGCAAGTTTTGTCACGCAAGCTGCCAGAGGTTCACAAGATGGAAGTGTGTATAAGCCAAAGGTGGTGTAAAAGTTGTGATTTGTGAGAAATTGTGGTGAAAAAGTATTTGTTCGCGTGAAATAAGGGAGGAACGCAATCAGGGTGGCACACAAGTAAGTATTGGTGCACAACTTGTGAGTTATTCTAAAAGTTCTAACCAGCTTCTGATCAACTGAGATGACGTAGATCTCGGTGCATATGGTTTTGAACTGAAAGAAAACATGTGGATAAAGGTAGGTTTCAGTGCAGCTGGTTTTTCACTAGTGAAGAAGACAAGAATAAGACACGAAGAATTGGTTGGATACTAATTTTCAAGTAATCAAGTGAAGAGCACTGAAGAAGATCAATAGAAAAACCTACCTTTTGAAGAAGGAAGAAGACTGTCTCTATAGGCAGTATAAAGAACCAGATAGAGGCTACATGTTGGACTTGTTCATCACCAGTCCAGGGAAGAGGATTGTTTCCCACCCCCTCTAAAGTGTAGGTACTCGCACTGACTAGAGGATTGCTTTCCTAGCCACTCCATTGTAACAGCATATTACATTATAGTAGAGAATCCATGCACTGGTCATTTCCATGTGTGGAAAAGACGTAGCTACTCTTATTGAGTGGTGAACCTTGTAAAAATATTGTGTCCATATTTATAATTCATTATATTATTGTATGTGACAGGGAAAAGAGAATAAGAGAATCAAGATCCTAATAGGTCAAGAGGTACATGGATAAAATTTGGTATTGTTTTAAAAAGTCCCCAACACTGATTCTACCCCCCTCTTAGTGTTAGGTATATCTCAAACTATTCCTCTTAATTGGTATCAAAGGGAGGTTCACCTCAATTGGATTTTCTACAGTGAAGTTATTCTCTTTTGAAAAACTTGATATCCTTTCCTAAGTCAACAATGAAGAGCGGCGTTTGTAAAGATCCATAAATCTCTGAGCACAATGATATATCTACCAAAATCATGATGAACAGGAAAAATAAAGAGAAAAGAAAATTGAAGAAGAATTCCCTCTTATCTAAAGATGAGGAAGCATATGGTTCTCCATATTTGGATGATGTTGAAAACATACTAGACTTAGAAAGTAATGAGAAGGTCGCTCATGTCCCCACCAAGAAGATGGAAAACTTTCCTACCTCAACTAATCAAGTGATATGTGTTAGTACATTTGGTAGTTATCCTCATGATGAAAATTCTATCACATGTGGTGATGATCAATATACAACATCTCAAGAAATATCAGTTTATAGATTAAGAATGATTATGCATGGTCTTCCTGAAGAAATTACATCCCTGGTTTGTGAAGTATTTCAGTTCATATAGAAAAATATCACTCATATGGAAGAGGAAACTGATGTATTGGAGCAAGGCTTACAAGAAAAAAGTGTTGCATGTCTAAATCTCTCCAGAAAAGTTGGAGCCTCTAGAACACCATTGAGGGGATTTGAAGAAAGTTCTTCAAATTGGCTCAAAGTTGTTGAAGAAAAATAGGGAGTCAATAAGACTCTATGAGAGAAGATACATGCACTTGAAGATGAGCTGAAAAAAACAATTATGTCAAGAAGTTATATTTTGAAAAATATTACAAGAAGATCAAAGAACATGACTCTTTGTTACAAAACAAAGTGAAGATGCATGAAGATGGAGTTTAAAGATTAAAGAATAATTGTGAAGAAAAGATGACTAAGATTGAAGACCATAAATTCATCCTCAATATGAGATGTCTTGAATTGGAAGCTGAGTTGACCAATCTTGAGAAGATGCATATTGAGTCTTCGCAAAAGAAGGAAACAATTGCTGCTATTACTCAATTCTCATTAGAGGATTCTACTATCAAAATACCTCCAACATGTGATAAGAAGATCATGGATTCAATCATTAATCTATCACAAGTATCTAAAAATGTAAAGTATTATCCATACCCACTTGTAATAATGTATCTAAAATTGCCTCTAACAAAAGTGCAGGTTGGAAGAAAAATTTTAATCAATTATGGATGAAGAAGATTGAAAAGAAACCTACCACCATGGAAATGGTTGATAGAGGAAATAGTGTTGTAGATATATCTCAACAGAAATCACAACATACAAAGAAGAATATTCAACAACCTTATAAAGAAGATGGAAAAAAGTCCAGGATTGTTGGTCAATGATGGTGCTATAATAGATTTGGGCATTGATAAATGGTTTTCTGGTACAATCCCTTAAATGTAAAGCACAGAGAAAGCCCATCTCATGGGAGAGAAAATTACAGAAGAAGAAGGAACATCCACAGATCCAGAAGCATTTGTATACTAAAAACAGATTTGGAATGTTTGATAACATCTGTGATGTATGCAATGGGAGTGGTCACAAGAATGGTGCATGCATGTCTCAGAATGTATTACAAGCTAATAAGAACAGAAGACCACATAAGCTAGCGAAGAATTAAGAAACTGTCTTGGGAAGTAATCAGAAATATTTTGGAAATGAAAATGCTCTGAAAAAGAATACAAGGAGGAAAAATGAAAAGTCCTTGGATACTAAATCCAAGAAGGGGAAGGGTGGTGCATCCAAAAGAACTACAAAGAAGGATGCCACTCAAAAGAAATCATATAGAAGATCCAATCTTGATGCCTCTGTCCCTAATTATATACTAGTGTTTTGGCTATAAGATTTGGAAAGAATGAGAAAGACGGAAGATGAACAGGCTATGAATTGTGCTAAAAACAAAAAGAAGATTCTGTATGAAGACAAAGATGTTTTGTGTGTGAGGTGCAACAGGGCTGGTCATACTGTCAAAATGTGCTTTGAATTTATTCCAGCCCAACAAGAATTCATGAAGATGATGAAAGTTTCACCGAGAGATTCTAGTGCTTGGAGAGCTCATGAAGAAAGAAGATTCACAGACAAAGTGATAGAAGAAGTATTGAGATCTACATAGCCACGTTCAAAAATAAAGATCAAATGTGAATGTTTGAGGAGTGGAGAAAATGGAGCATCTTGGTTGAGAAAATCATTTCAACCTTCCTGTTTACATTGAAGAAGCATAGAGGATCCACCTTATTCCCATAAATCATTGTGTATGGTATTTGTTATTTAAATTTACGGAATTGAAGGTGAAGCAATATCTCAGGGGGAGTACCTGAGATTCAGTTATGGGAATTGTTCTCTTGAGAGGGAGACATATCAAGAAGATACTAGAGTCATTACCTCTATCAGTATCAACATTTGTTGTTATAAAATTCAATTTATCTAAATATTTTCTAAAAATCATGTCATTACCAAAGGTATTTTATTTCCAAATCTCTCATCATTGGTTACTCAAAATTAATATCATTCTACATAGGGGGAGTAACATTGTTAATCAGCGACATAAGAAGAATGAATGTGCCATAAGGCCACTTATCCTACCAATTGCACTTGAATGTTTTTTGATATATTTTTTGAAGTGAGTGCTGGAATTTCAGGTTGATTATTTCTTGTCACATTCAATATCTTCAGCCTAGAATGAATGTTGAGAAACCTTGAAGACAAGTGTATGAGTTCTCATATCATGAGGTGTCATATTCAGTGGGTAATGGACAACTTTGTTGTCTAAATAAAATCCTCTTGTTTTCTACACGGAGAATTGCTTAAGTAGGCTTAGAGTGAAATGATTGATGGTGCATTGCTTAAGTCTGTAATGATACCCTATCTACCATGAACTTTGTATTTCATGTCAATAAGGGGGTGAGAAATGAAATGAATGTCTAGGGGAGAGAATGACGTAAAGGGGAGAGATAAGATTCTCATTTTTACATTTACACATTCATCTGAGGAGACTTTAAGGTATTGAAAACAAAATACAAAGGGGAGATTTTTGGGACCACTTTGTGTATGTAGATTGTATTTGTTGTCAACAGTTGTCAATACTCTTCAATATGAATAAGGAGATGGATAAGGACTAAAATGTTTGTGGAGATTGGCTGAAGTGAGGTTTCCTGGAGAATTGTTTTGGAATCATAGCATTGGATGTCAGACTTGAGCAATTCTCTAAGAAGATCAATTCAGATGATTGTTGAAGTGATGATAAGTTCAAAGAACTTGTTTCAAAGGTGAAACATTGATTAAAAATACCATAAGTTATGAGAACATGTGATTCATGACTTATAAAGGAAAGGGGGAGAAATGATTATATCAGTCATATACAGTTTTTGTTGGAAGGAATGATGCTTCTGGAAGATAGGTAAGTATCAAGACTTTCCATTGTAACTATGATGATGCTTTGTTGATTTGTATTTCAAAAATATCATAAGTTTGGAGAACTTGTGATGCATTCCTTGTGAATATCAGAGATAGTAAAGAAGTTATTTTTGAAATGGAATGAAAGTGGTGCGCAAGTCAAGAGTGGCGCGCAAGTATTGGCGTGCAAGTATTGGCATGCATGTATTGGAACACAAGTATAATGGTGCGCAAGTCTTATTTCAAGATCATCACATCAAAATTAGACAAAGGAAATAAAGAGTAGTGCATGTTAAAGAGTTGCACGCATAGTCAAAAAGTGGCGCACAATTATAAGTGGTTCGCAAGTGTGTCGCACAAGTATAAGTAGTGCGCAAATGTGGTGCACAAGTATAAGTGGCCCACAAGTGTTTGTTGCATTCAAGTCATATTCCAACATCATCATATCAAAATATGAAAAAGGAAAGAAAGTGACGCGCTAGTGATGGAGCGTTGTGCAAGTGATGAAGCGGTGCGCATGTAGGAGCGACGTACAAGTATCTGTGGTGCACAAGTCACCAAAATGCCTATAAATAGATGACTGGCCTCGTCAATTTTCAAGGATCAACACATAAGAGAAAATTTGACCTCGGATCATGCAAGTAGTATAGGGTGGCATGCAAGCTGAAGTGGTGCACAAGATGAGGGTTATTTTTAAGGCGTGCAAGCTGGGTGATGCCCAAGTGGTGTCGCGCAAGTTTTTCTGCGCAATTTTTGTCACGAAAGTTTTGCCGTGAAAGTTTTTCCTTAAGTGTTTTTTCATGCAAGTTTTGTCATGCAAGCTGTTAGAGGTGCACAAGAAGGAAGTGTGTATATGCCAAAGGTGGCCTGCAAGTTTTCAGTTGTAAAAAATTGTGGAGTGCAAGTATTTGTTCGCGTGAAAGAAGGGAGGCGCGCAATCAGGGTGGAGCGCATGTAAGGATTGGCACACAAGATATGAGTTGTTCTAGAATTTCTAACCACCTTCTGATCAACTGAGATGAAGAAGAGCTCGGTGGAGATGGTTTTTCACTGAAATAAAATGTGTGATGAAGAGTATGTTTCAGTACAGCTGGTTTTGCAGTAGTGAAGAAGAAAAGAATAATACAAGGAGAATTGACTGCCTAATGCATTGCAAGAAATCAAGTGAAGAGAACTAAAGAATACCAAGAGAAGAAACTGCCTTTTGAAGAATGAAGAATATTATATCCATAGGTAGTATAAAGAACCAGCTAGAGGCTGTAGGTTGGACTAGGTCATCACCAATCCAAGGAAGAGGATTGTTTCCCACCCCCTCTAAAGTGTAGGGACTCACACTGGCTAGAGGATTGCTTTTCTATCCACTCCATTGTAAAATCATATTACATTATATTGGAGAATCCATACAATGGTCATTTCCATGCATCGCAAGGACGTAGCTACTCTTATTGAGTGGTGAACCTTGTAAAAATATCATGTGCATATTTTTACTGCTTTATATTATTGCATGCGACAGGGAAAAGACAATAAGGGAATCACTATCCTAATAGGTCAAGAGGTATAAGGATAAAATTTGGTATTGTTTTAAAAAGTCCCCAACACTAAATAACCCCCCCTAGGTGTTAGGTATATCCCAAACTGGTCCTCTCAGTTAGTCGCGATGCAGATATCATTCATGGATAACGATGAAACAACTTACCATTAGTCGATGGATTATAATCCTCAACTGATACAGTGTGTCATCTAGGCACATCTTGTGGATGTTGAATATGAGGAATGATGTGCTCAGTTATCCTCAAGAAAAGATCCTGCTGGATTTTCGATATCTGGGAAGCACATCATTCAATTCGAAGGGTGAATCATAGTAACATGGACATTACGGGATGAGGTATTGATGGAGTTCCACACATCCCATTTGGAGGTACAACCTAGTGTGGTGAAGATGTACCAGGACCTCTAACATTAGTAATAGTGTCCAGGAATGATGAAATAGGTGGCCAAGTTCATTTCACAATGCCTCACTCGTTAGCAGGTGTAGGCTGAGAATCAGGTTCCAATAGGATTGGCCCAACCACTTGAAGACAAGTGTATGAGTTCTCATCTTAGGAGGTGTCATATTCAAGTGGTAATGGAAATTTTTTTTATCTAAATAAAATCCTCTTGTTTTCTACACCAGGAATTGATCAAGTAGACTTAGAGTGAAATGATTGATGGCACATTTCTTAAGTATGGAATGATACCCTCTCTACCATTAACATTTTATTTCTTGTCAATAAGAGGGAGATAAATTAAATGAATGTCTAGGGGAGATAAAGAAGTAATGGGGAGAGATAAGATTGTCATTTTGACATTGAAACTTTCATCTGAGGAGACTTTAAGGTATTGAAAACAAAATACAAATGGGGAGACAGAGACCTTTGGAGTTCGAGCTGGGATTACATGTGTTCTTTAGGATCTCACCCTGATGGGGTTTTTAGAGATTTTGACGGGGATGCATGTTATCTCCATGGTTCATCAGACCATTTCATATTAATTCCAGAGTTTGTTAGGTGGAGTACTACATGGATCTTAACCCACAAATGCACCAGGTGAATTGTGTTTTTCACGTGTTGTAGCTAAGGATGTATGTGCATGATCCATCACACATCATCGACAAGGGCGAGCGGGATATTGGTGATGGATCAATGATTGCATTGTTCCCATTAGAGATAGAGTATCGACCTAATATATTAATTCATGAATGGTCTATTCCTATTGTGTGTGTTTGGTGGTAGCACAAGAATCGTCAAAAGAACACATGGGAGAAGGAGGATCATATTTTTGCTCAGTACAACCATTTGTTTCTTTTCCCTTGTTTTGGAATACGAGGATGTGAAGCCCAACATTGGAGGAGTAACGTAATTTCCTAGAAATTTCTTGTTTTTTTAAATTATATGGAATAATTTTGAGACTAGATACTAAGAGGTCTCTTGATTTGGAGGCCTGATGAGCTCGAAATAAAATTTTGATCTTATTTTTTGTTCATTTATGTAAATGTAAGAGAGGAAATTTCTATAATTTTAAACTCTGACTGATGAAAAAATCCTATTGAACAGTCGAATTTATAATTTTAGGATTCTCCTAGAATGGACATAACATTGACCAAAAGCGTCTAGAAAAAAAGATAATTTTTGATCATTTTAGAAAAAAATAACATAAAAAATTATTTTATTTGTTTTTATTAACCATTGAGAGGTGGCACGACAGAGCTGCCATGAAATGAAAAAGTGTTAAAGAGTCAATTTAAATGAAGATCATTAATGGATCATAAACATGTTGTGTAATGAAACATTAAATGTAGCATAACAGATACAATGTTTCATAAACAAAACAAAGTAATGACACGATCACACAGCATAACAGAAACACTCGAACATGTTTTCTTTTAATGGGTTAATGCTTTGGAGAAATGAGGATCAATTGATGGAATTCCATGGACAAACTTATTGGGATAATTCTCTCCAACGATGAATAAAGAACACCAAGAAACCACCAGAAACTTTGACGAACCGAGAAGAGCAGAACCCAAATGAGACAAATGCCAATAGAATTTAAAATCCCAAATATGGTGTGCATAAAAGACGAACACCATTAAGGCAAGGGTTATTGTTGTTGTTGATTATATTTTTCCACTCTTCATTCTGAAATGAAGAACACATATCATCCCATGAATGGGTTGATCTGAGGATCGCTCGTTTATGCGAGAGGGTGTTTTTCATGAGTTCTCTTTGTAGGGATTAATTATTTGTTGATATAACATCAATTCCAAGCAACCCAATGTTTAAAAATCTAACTCGGAGGGCACGAGATAACACGAACAATGCCCGATCCCCTCTTCCTAGCGCGTTATTCATTTTCAAACATCCAAATGGTAGAAATAGGATTATGAGGCCTTATTTGAAAAGGTAGAACCCCAGAGTGGACGAAGGAATATGTGTTGTGAAGAACATACCAATGGTGCAGAATCGGTGGTCCAGGGATGAGCGCACTGGTGGTTTCCCACAGCATTGGCCATGGGGAGGTGGTGTCCCAGCACGACGGCATGCCGGATGTAGCAGCTACAGAGGGATCGGGCATCAGAGAAGCGGAATGAGCCTCTAGCTGGGTCGATGAATGGTTGTGGGATACAACCCATCAGTTGTGTTAGTGGAGCGGCCCGCAGCCGTGGTTCGTGGCCTTGATGGGCACATGGTCCTTGTACCGTGTGTGGAACCTGGGTAGCAAGGTTTGATAGGCCACGTGAAACCACCCTAGATGTGTTATGCATCCTGGATGAAGAGAGTCCATTTTCCATAGGATGATCGGGCAGTGCATGACCATGACCAGCAGGTCAAAGCCACACCCAGCGGGATACCCCCACACCCCATCAAGCCATCCCAGATGATCCAAGGTTTCTGGGGGACCCAACGGGCATGACCCCTAGCCAAACTATTCTGAGTCCAGCAAGGCCCAATGGGCACGACCAACTGGCCAGGTCGAACCGGGATAAGCCAGAACCAAAATGGGCTTGTTCGGGTCAGTTGATATATACCAAGGCATGTGGGGCCCCTGTTCCAGTTTGTATGGGATGGTATGAATGTGATGGATTGGGTCCAGACAAAACCGGTACTTATTTACTAAAATGCCAATAACATAATGACCGACCATTCGATTAATGATCTGTTTACGGTGTGGGATCCCTCATGACAAGGCTTGTCATTTGGAATACTCAAAGGAGGCCTTTAGATATGTTGAAATATGATGAATAGATTGCAAAGTGGTTCACCCAAAATCAAGCACCCCACATGCATAATCCTTGTGGTTGGCTATGATATGAAGACCGTTGAAGAGAAACCCTTTGTGGATATGCTTAGATAGACCTGTGGGAAGAGGATCTATGTGACATGGTAGGACCATGGTGGGGAGTTGATCTATGTGACCTGAAGGACCCCAAGACACCTTGAGAGGAGAGGGGTGAATTAGGGTGTCAAATTTTTCTTTGAAATGTTGTGGATCTTGTTCCCATGTTGGTAGGAACAAGTTTAACCTGCATGATGGATTTAAAAATAAATCAAACATTTACATGCAAAGAGACCACACATCACTTTTTATGTGGTTCACCACTAAGGGCTACACCCAAGGAGCATACGCCGATAGGTTTTTGGTCGTACCAAATTTTACTAAACTTCACTAGATGTGGATTACATAGGTTCAGGAATAGTCACTCTATCCCAGGCTCACTGCCTTTACAAAAGTTCCTGGATAGCTCACTGCGTCCCTCGGGTCACTCCCGTTGACTCCCCATGGCTCACTGCCTTAAGTGAAGTCCCACTCAATTTATAGATGTGAAAGTCTCTTCATCATCGCTAATTAAAACATCCTTTGTTGTATGTAGATGCTCTGTTGAACTCCAACTTCCACCCGTAGACTAATCTCACTTTGCACCAAGGGTATCGGGCAAACATTCAGCTTTCGCACAACCCCGGAAAGACTCGCGTACTTCAACCACATCTGGCACGCTTCTCCATGCCTGACATGCATGTTTCAAGATGGCATACAAGTTCACCTCTCCCACTTGTGTGACACTCACTTCTTCAACTTAAAACTTGCATGACTCACATCCTTTTACGCCCAAACCAAATTTGGCACGCGACTATGAACTGTCG